>JAWWLV010000100.1:70139775-70153035 GCA_035041135.1 Platyrinchus mystaceus
AGACTCGCAGCTCTCAAATTCGTTTAATAAATCATCTCCTAACCCCGCCCAGAAGCAAAATGCAAATCTGTGTCTCCCAGGCACCTCCTCATTGGACTAACGTGCCTCTTGCTAATGACCCTGCGAGGAATAGCACAGCTAGAGTGACGTGTTTATGAAGATAAATATTTTAACTTCACAGTTAGCGCTGTAAACTCGTTCCAGACGGAGAGTCTCTTAAGTTGGTTCCAGGAGAAAATGCCTCGATAATTAATTTTTCTCTTTTTTTTTTAATTTTTTTTTTAAAGGCTATGAAATATTAATTGCAGTGAAACACGTAGCAGTGTCTTTCAGGTGCAATTAGTAGCTGCCGGTGGATGAAAAAAAAAAAAAAAAAAAGCCTGGCTGGTGAAGCCCAGGGAAGGGATGAGAGTGATTTCTCCCCTCGGCAGAGGGAATGCAGCGCTCTGCCCTATCTAATCTCACTATAGCAACGGGAAGACCTTGGCAACCCTGATCTTTACAGTTATTAAGATGGGAGCGGGAAGAGTCGGGAGCACAGTGCAGAGGGATGCTCAGCCAAGAGGCTGACTGCCGAGGAAATAAAGCATCCTCTCTCACTGAGGGGGGCGGGGGGGTGAAGGGTCTGCCAAGCTCTCAGGGAGGTGGAGACAGTAGCCCAAGGCTGGCTCCCCAAAACTTTCTTGTGGTGGCTTTTTATGCCAAAGGGGAGACGTGCATTTCCCCACCAAACCCTGGAGAAGGATCTCTGAGTCCTGCTGCTCCTGTAGCAGAGGAGGCCATGGAGATCCTCCAAGGGCTGGAGCCCCTCTGCTCTGAGACAGGCTGTGAGAGCTGGGGGTGTTCAGCCTGGAGAAGAGAAAGCTCCAGAGAGAACTCAGAGCCCCTTCCAGTGCCTAAAAGGGGCTTATAAGAAAGACGGGGACAAACTTTTTAGCAGTTTAGCAGTTGCAAAAGAAAAATGGGTGATGGTTTTAAACCTAGAAAGGGTAGGTTTAGACTAAACAGAAGAATGGATTTTTCTGTGCTGATGGTGGTAAGGCACTGGCACAGGTTACCCAGAGAAGTCATGGATGCCCCATTCCTGGAAACATTCAAGGTCAGGCTGGATGGGGCTCTGAGCAACCTGACCTAGTTGAAGATGTCCCTCCTCATAACAGGGGGTTGGAGTAGATGAATTCCCAACCCAAACCATTCTATAATTCCCCAAGTGCCCAAAAGCTCCGAGATGAAGATGCTGCTCTCAGGACCAGCAACCAGCTGCTCTCCCTCAGCCCCCAGATTCAGCCTTGAGGACGTGCTCAGACAGGATGGGGGCAAGGAGGATCCCCCATAACTGCCACCCAGCCTGGGGCTGGCAGAGACCTGCCCCGCTGCCACCCTGGCACTGCCTCCAGAGATTGCTCGCTCTTGGCTCCCGCCAGGATGATTCACCCACAAATGCAAAGGCATGAAGTGCTCAGATCAGTTTATTGCAAAATACTACATCTTGGGGACTGCCTGGCCCAGAGCCACTTCAGTCCTGGGCTCCCAGACAGCGGGGACAGCCCCAGGGTTAACCTGGATACCCCTCCAGCTCCTGGCCATAGCTTGGTCCCACCTAGACAGAGCAGAGAGCTGTAAGATTTCTCCCCTATCAAAGAGGAACAGTTCACTAAGACCTCATTATAAGCCCTGCACTACCCTTTAAAAGGGTGCTAGACTCTGCAAAGCCAGACCCTACGGCTCACAGACCAGCCCTGAACATCACCCACCCACTCTGTTCCATCATCTCACCATGACAGGCACTCACCAGAACAGGCTACTGACTCAGGAGGACTGGCTGGGGACTCTCCAAGGATAAATTGCTCCTACTACCATCCAGATTGCTAGTAGAATAATAATAATAATAATCCACAATAAACTTCAAGGTAGCATGAGTCAGTCTTTTTGGTGGCAGAAGATGTTTTTCTCCCTAGCACTGCTCCTCTTGGCACCTCGAAGTCCTGGGATCACATTCCTCCCGCTGCTTGCTCCACTACCAATTTCCACACAAATTCAGCCGTTTCTTTCCTTCCAGCACCTGGATTAGCCCAAAGTTTCTCCATCAGCCTCTGAAACGCTGCCCCACAACCCAACCCTACATAGCCGCACATCCCCAACCCACAGCCCTTGCTGTCCACGTTCCGTCCACTCCCCACCAAGACCTTCCTCAGCACCAAAGTCCCCAGCTGACCCTCAACCACACCCCACATGACCCCAGTGTTAGCTTGTCCAGAACTTTACCAGCACTACAATATAAAGTAGACAACTGGGTCAATTCCAGATGGAATTGGATGCTGATGGGCATTCGTTTCCTCCCAAGAAGAGAGGAAGCCGCCACTACTTCACTTAGCTCTGTTGGGTGAAAAACATCAGTGTTAAAATATCATTATGAATGGAGGAGCAGTGGGAAAAAAGGTTAGATTAGACAAAGTAATTGGAATGCCATTCAAGAAGGGAAGGTGTGTAAAACTTAGAGCCATGATCTCCACCCTTCAGTCAGCTCTTCAGATCCTGTATATTAGCCAAGCTACATGGAGCTCTGCTGACAACCACCAACCTGGATAGATCCAAGCCCTCAGTACCCTTCTGAGTGTTCAACAGTGGTTTTGCTTGCTTCTACCTTTTTGTTTTTTGACTGGGCTGGAAAATACCTCAATCAAAACACACACGGTGCCCTTTAGTGCACATTAAAACCAAAAGCTACGGGAGACAAATGTCAAGATTTTAATAATTCGACCTCACCTGGTCAACACCAGCGCACCGCCACCCTCCCCATGTCCCCTCTGCCCAGGCAGGGATCAAGGCTGCCAGCAAGCTGCCAGACCCCGTGCCAGCTGTCCCAGCAGTGGGAATTTGGGGGATGCTGCCGGGCGGAACGGCGGCGGTAAATCAAAATACAGCGAGACAGTGTGTCATCCCAAGAGGCCGTTTCAGCCTCAGACACCCGCCAGCACTAGATACCAGGAGGCTCTTTAACTTGTCACCAGTGACTAAGAGCATCCACAGCATGATGGTACCACAAAAATACAGGTGACGGGAAATGGCCCTTTTCCAAGGGGGGTTGGATCTTTTATTACGTTCTGTTTATCTCCCACGTTGCTAAAGAGAAAGCCATGAAGCATGCGATCCTTTCAGGTTCTCTGAATCCACTTAGATTTTATCTCTGGAGCTGGAGCTTTCCAGGAATGAAATAGCTGCAAGACACAGCGTGGATGAAACGAAATCAAATAGAGAGTCTTCAACATGAAAGGCAAACTAAAAGGATGACAGCACTAGTTATAGGGAAGGAGAAATAAGGAGGAAAGGAAATTAAAAGCAATTAAAGGGAATTAATTAGAAGGTATGACGGAACTATGAAAGAGGAAAAACAGCTATGCAGAGTTCACTAAATACCCCCAAACTTTTAATTGTCACACTTGGAACTGCAAGCCCTGAAGGTTCAAAACCCCTCTGGCAGTTTCCAAATTAAAAAAAAAAAAAAATTCCCATGGCTTAAACAAATCACTTCTTTGCCTCTAAGTCTGAATGGCAGACAAGACTCTGAGCTTCTCCTCCAAACCATGAAGGCAGAAGTGCATCCTTCTCTCCCCTTCAGTCCACCAACCAAGGTGGACACCCCATGCCAGAACATGACACCAGGAGCTTTAAGCAGAGTTGATGCTGTTGTCCCAAGCACTGGGCTGCATTATTTCCATCTACCCAATGTTCCTGGTAGTTCTCACAGGGCCCTGGGGGCTGTGGGGCCACTGTCTGTGCTTGAAGTCACCAGGATGAGACAAGCTGCTGGATTAGTCCTGGGGTGGATGGCTGTCAGCTGGAGCATCTCACCTTTATTGAAATGCACTGCCTGCATTTCCCACTAAAATCTAACAGTCCTTTTTATAGGATCTCAGAATGCTTTGGGTTGGAAGGGACCTTAAAGCTCATCTCATTCCCCCCCTCTGCCATGGGCAGGGACACCTTCCACTATCCCAGGTTGCTCCAAGCCCTGTCCAACCTGGACTTCAACATTTCCAGGGATCCAGGGGCAGCCACAGCTTTTCTGGGCTACCTGTGCCAGGGCCTCCCCACCCTCACAGACAAGAATTTCTTCCCAATTTCTAATCTAAATTTCCCATCCATCAGTTTAAAACCTGCTCATCTTCCCCAGTTCTGAACACGAATAACGTTCTCAATCAAAACATTGCCATGAAAAGGGCTGCAGAAAGCAGGAGCCCCTGGTCTTTCCAGACCTTCCCTTTGCCAACTGCCTTTGTTTTAACCCTGAGAAGTAGGAAAGTTTCCCCTGGAGATCAAAATGTCTCTTATTTAGGGAATAGTGCTGATGGCTGGGAGGAACGACAAGAGGTCATAAAAAAAGGCAGACACTGTTTGTCTTGGCCTCCTGGATATGTATTATTTTCCTGGGATGCAAGCTCCAGCCCCACGCTGAAAGCAAGGATGCATGAAACAGAGACAGGGCTGCCTTGCCAACGTGGAGTTTGTTTCGGAAGAAACTCACCCAGCATTTCCGTGCAGGAAGGAGACAGTGGGGCTGCAAAGCCAGAGCTGCTGGATGGTGCTTGGAAAGCACCAGCCAAACCCCTCAAGCTCGGGGTGCGTGCACCGGGTCCATGCAGCACCCCAAAAAATCCAGATGGGGAGATGGGCAAAGTCTAAAGCTCCCTGTGGTCTTCCCATGTTCTCCATCCATCCATCCATGCTCGATTCCATCAGCTGCAAGGTAGGTCATGTACAGGGATATAGGGATTGTGCAAAAGGCTCTGTCTCCATCCCCTGCACCAGCCCTGCCACACACCCCCCCCTCCCCCTCCCCGCTCTGGCCACCACTCCACTCTGCTGTCTTCAGAAACCCACAAAGCCCTGATTGTGCTTAATTAAGTGACCTCACGCTGATTTACACAACAATAACCGTGTTTCCAAACATGCCAGCTTCAGGCAGCTTGCTCCAGTGACAAAACCACACCGCTCCTATGAAAGGGAGAACTTCATTTTCAGTTACCCAAAACAACTCAGAATTAAAAAGATATCTTCTCTGTACTAAAGGCACAGCTAATGTGACACAGAAATCCACCCATTTTCAACCCCAGCCCAGAAAGGAATTTTTTTTTTTTTTGCTTTCAAGACAGACTGTTTCATGCTTTGAAGTTAATTGTAGCTATTTTGCTTTATACATCACTTGCTCAGGAAGGTACGAGCTTCCCAGATCTCCCTGGTTTATTTGGGACCGGGGTTTGAAAGTCACAGCTGTCTCAGGCCCAGCTTCCATTAGGGAGATTAATCTTCCCCGAGATGTGTCTGTGGGAAGGTCTGAATCACAGGGCTGGATCCTGCTGTCGGTTACGCGGCATTAAAGGAATTGCAAGAAGGGGAGGAAAAGCAAAGCTGGGCAGGATTGGTGAGCATCAAACCTCCTGCTGTGGGACTGGACAGGGACGTTTGGGACATTTGAGCAGAGTATTTATGCCCCGTGCCTTGCTCCAGTGCTGGATCTGCCAGGCACCAGGGCAAATCAATAAAACTAATGGCAGTAATCAAACTGTGTTTGGAAAAGCCAAAGGGGCATCAACCAGCGGCCGTGCCTACGTGATGGGATGGGAAAGCTTCAGCTGCTGGTCCCCGGCGACGCTCATGGAGACCCACTGCCGCTCTGGGGTGTGGCACGGCATGTATGCCAGCCTCCACCCCTCAATTAGGGGAACCTCTCATTCCTCAGTGCTAAACGAACTCAAATAATGAAGCAATGAGGGAACAGCCCATCCCATGGCAAACACCAGGCACTGCTGGGACAAGCAGCTTGTGAACAAACCCCTGCAAACAGCCTGCACTTCCTTCCCCTGATAGCCCTCCCTGCTTGCCACTCATCCACAGGAGCAAAACAATTTAGCTTTGGGCTTTTAGTTAAAAGGGAAAAGCACTGAACTAGGTCTTGCCATCCTTCCCAAGCAGCACATTGAGAACACAGGTGGAACCTACACAGGAGAAATACGTTTAAGCCACCAGATCAGAGGCCAATTCAAAGCAAACCCTGAAGAGCCACCAGGTAGTTCTTAGATAATCCTACACACACAGACACCAAAGGGACAGAAGGAACTGCCTGGCAGGGGAGGAACTGGAACAGCTCCAAGTGAAGGGCTGCATTCGTGGGGGAGTTGGTGCTAAGAGGTACCAGAATAAAGAAGCCTTCTGCCTGGCTCTGCTGCCTGCAACATGCAGGTAAGTACAAACCAAGAGCAGGTTTTGTGCTGCTGAAGAATCTGCTGAACATTTCTTTTTAGGTGCACCTCAAAGGTAGAGGACTTTCAGCAATGGCCAACCTGAAAATTGAGGAGAGAATTGTGTGTGCTGAGGTTCTGCTGCAGGTCAAGTGCAAGGAGAGCATCACCATTGCAACACCTCGTCTGGAACCAGGCATGGAGTGGGCTGGTGGTCTTCAGTCAGCTGCAAGCCACTGCAGCAAGGCTCTGGGGGCTGTAACACTCATTTTGGTTTGGGCTTTCTGCCTGCCAAGTCAGGGTGCTTTGTGAATTAGCCCATCTCCTACGGGGACCCAGGCCAGGAATCCAAGGGATACAACTCAACTGCACCTGCAGCAAACACTGCTATAGTCAGAAATTCAGGGAACCTGCAACCTACGTTACTTTTTCGTTATAAAAGCATCAGAAATCAGCTTACAAATTAAAAGGCTGCAGCCAGTAAGTGATTAGCATACATTTCCCACTGCATGAGACTATCATGGCCAAAATAACTATAAACCTCTTTTTTAAAAGCACAGTCTCCACAGAATTATTCTGCCTCAGGCTCCATTGAGTTTGTAGCACCCTGTATTTGTTTCCCAGCTGAGACAGTTGCAAGTTAAGCGTTCGATGGTGTTGTTGCTGCTACAGGGGTTGTGCAGCTAAATAATTCAGTAACCAATTACTGTTTAACAATATCCCTCCACATCATTCCAGCGTTGATCCATCATCCCAGGCCAAGAGACTCCAGCAAAAAGGAGTCATCCAGAAGCCTCCACGTGATGTAAAGACATTGACTCGTGCACTTCTGTGTAATATACAACTTATTGATCAAAAGACAAGGTATACGACTCATTTTATTGCATGCTAAATGAGGGCTGTAATGAATTGCTGCTTGCCTCCAGGTCATTTGTTTGATTGCCACCTAAACAAACTGGTGAGGGCAAAAGGTTCTGCCTGTGGGATGGGTCCTTGGTGAAATGAGCTGCTGATCAGCTCAAGAAAAACAGAAAGTAGGACTTTCTAATGCTCATCCAGGAAATGTGGATTTCTTCCTCATCCCCAAAAATGTACAAGACGCAACTCTAGTTGATGTTTTCACCGAGAGCATCAGGGCCACCACACTCCAGCAAGGGCAACCAGTGCTCTCTAGCTCAGATTCACCCCACTCAGGACCTCGTCTTCCCAGTCTGTCACTGTGCCTGGACTGAGACTTAAAAATACAGCTGATTTCTCTTTTGAAGACTCACAGATACACAGTACACATGACCAGCTGCCCTTTTGGCTACAAGGCAAGGGCTGAACCTGTTCTTCATGCAGGGCATCCCCAGAGCTCGTCCAGTCCTCCATCACCGTGGCTCAGCAGAAAAAGACGCCTGGTTTTTAAAGATACCCCTCCTGCCTACTTGGTTCCTCCTTCCCACGGCTTTCTTCTGCACAGCTATAAAAGGGTGTGAGACAACTTGGAAAGGAAACCCTGGGTGGTACAGACAACTGGAACAAGGAGCAATCTGTGCCCGGGGCAGGGGAGGGGGTGGCAGAGCCAACACGGTGCCAGGCTGAATGGCTGCCGGGGAGGAAATGACACACCACACTATCCTGCTTTTGTCCACGGGAGAGGCCAAAACGCTCCAGAGGAAAAAAAGAAAAACCAAAAAGGGATTATTCTGGCTCATGCTTCTCCCTCCTCTGCCCTCCCCACCACCCCCATGCAGGCTACAGGTGACTGCCTCCGTGTCCTCGCTCCACTGGACCGTGGGGCATCCTGATCCGGGCGGCATCTGGCTTGGTTTAGCATCAGGCTTATACTTTTGTGCTTCTCGGGTTTCTCCCTGCTTTTTAATTAGGAATCACGGCCACGAACCCGCCCAGCCCCTGGGTTTGGCTGGCTGGCAGTGCCCGGGTGCAGGAACACCCCGCTCCCACGGCGAGCTGCCAGGGAAAGGCTGTGGGCAGGGAGGAGCAGGCAGTGTCCTCCAGCTCCACCTGTACACCAGCACACCAGCCCACGCTGCTGGCTCTCCCTAGACCCCATCTCCCAAAGGGATGTGACTCCAGCAGCATCCTGGCTGCGCTACCCTGAAAAAAAACCAGCCTTAAAAGCTTTTCACCCTCGTCGTTCCAAAGAAAAGCTCGAAAATGTGGTGTTTTCCAACCCCCCACTCTTACCTGTGCTGTGACCCATGTTCAGGTGTGTTCCCTCCTGCTTCTCCATCATAACAGCCACATGCTGTAGTGTTTCCCTTGAGTCCATCACTGGGATGATTCCTTTCCCAAGGGCTTGTCTCCTTCCCCACAGCTGAGGCTCACTCTCAGGTCAGGTTTTTCACCTGCAGCTCATGAACCATCTCCCAAATGCCCCACCCCACAGTATCACACTTTTATTTTCAGTCTCTCTCTGCTTGCTGTTGTTTCAGTATCTCATCCACGCTAAAAGGACCAGAACTGACACTTTATTCCTCAGCCAAAACTCCCTCTATATCTGGGCCACTCCTCACTTCAGGCATAGTAAAAATAAGCAAGGCACAAATGTTATTCTCTCATAAATTAAAAAGCCCGCCCTGGAAAGAACCCAAAATCTCTATCATAGATACACATAGTGATGGTATATCTCATTAAAAACAAAAACCTCAGCAGAATCCCAACTAAACAACTATCCACAGACACAAGTTCTCCTCCAACATCACACAGGCACTTCAAAACATCAATACTAGGAGGAAATTCTTCCCTGTGCGGGTGGTGCCCAGGTTGCCCAGAGAAGCTGTGGCTGTCCCTGGATCCCTGGAAGTGTTCAAGGCCAGGTTGGATGGGGCTTGGAGCAACCTGTTCTAGTGGAAGGCATCTCTGCCCAGGGCAGGGAGTGGAAATGGATGAGCTTTAAGGTCCCTTCCAACCCAAACCTCTCTGTGACTCTATGAAAACATCCGTGGCAAGATTAAGCAAAGAAATGGATTGGGGAGTGTGGGAGTCAGGGAAGGCAGACAGGAGAGCAACTCCAAATGATGTTCCACAGTTCCAGTGGAGGAGTTAGAGGGACAGTGTGGTTAGCCTGAACAGGGTGAAAGGTTTTGTCTGAGCAAAGAGGGGCTCCCTGTCTCTCTGACATCACACTGGAACCCAAAGGCCTCCAACTTGAGTTACCAGCACACCCAAGGTTTGGTCCAGCCTTAGTCCAGGGACTCATACCCTGTGGTGGAGAAGAGACTCCAGAGTGCAGAAAGAGCTGCCCACAGACATATGATTTTGGCTGGAGACAAAGGACATCCTCATCCAGAGTAATCGCCCCAAGCATGGGACCTCCTGGGGCAGCCTGGATTGAGGAGGATTCCCTTCTCCTTTTGCCCTCCCTGAAAGATTCATCTCGTGCATCTCCAGCTCCAACGAAGAGCAAAACCTGGCTGTTGCCACTCCAGAAAACAACAGCAAGTGCCCTTCCCAAACCCATCCATGCAGCAAAGGCACCTACCACAATCCTCTCATCAACACCCATCCCTCAACCGAGGAGAAGAGCTGCTCCATGCAGGTACATCACATCTTTACATTCTTAATTAATTACTATAGATAACTTATAGGTGTAGCTGGCCGGCCGACCTGCATGCCTGCAGCAGAGCCTCCTCTTGCTCAGCTGAGGAAGGACCTGACCTGGAGGGGGCTAGACAGTGAACTTTGGCTACAGGAAGGGAGGAGAAGAGCCCATGGGAAGGTGAGAAAGGGATTACCCTGGCAATGGACTCTGAGGAAGAGCCACAGCACAAGGTCAAAGTGATGGAGACACCTGAGATGGGGGAGCAAGAGAGGACATCCCTGAGCGTGGAGCACAGCAAAGGGAAGGAAGATTTAGCCCTCTGGGTCATCTCAGTCACCTGAGTTTCCCCCGGGACATGAGTCACCAGACACTCATCAGCCACCTCAGCCACCCAAGGCACCACGAGCCCCGGGGCCGATGTGATGTGGGGAGCCCTGGGGAAGCACTGAAAGGCTGCACAGAGCCACCAGCCTCAGGGTGCACTGTCTGAACGTCTGCATATATGAAACCACATAAAGCCACCCCCTAATACCAACAAAAATAGCCTAAGAGCGAAAGAGAAGCGCAACTGCAAATATACTGGGGGTGCACAGCCCATGCCGAACCCAGTGGCTGCCAAAACTCACAGAGACGTTCCCATCCCTGGGAGCTCTTGGTGGAGCATGAGATGAGGCAGAGGATGCAAGGGAAAAGGCAATCAGCAGTAACCAGTGCAGCAGAAAAACGGTTCCTGGGTTGTTTTGGGTATTTTATAAACCACACCTGCACCTCATCCACCCGTTTGTCCCCCTCCAGACTCATCCACACACTCACCAGTTGCAAGCTGCTTCCCTACAAGGACCAACTTTGTTAAGAAAAAGAACAGAGCCCAAGGCAAAATTAGCTTTTTGTCTCCCAAACAGGCAATTATCTCTTGCAAAACTGTGCAAGTCTAAAATGCAGGAGAAGCAGTATTAAGCTTTACTGAAACAGTGCCTTTAAAGTACAAATTGTTGCATCATGTGCAAATAATGGGGGGAGGGTTGCAGTTGTGGAAAATTGGGAGTACTTTTTATTTTATAGTTTTCAGGCATACCAGACACCAAGCAAGATGACCCCAAAAAAATCACAACTACAGCTGTTACATACAGCACCCTGGTTTTAGATTATTTTAGAGGAGGTAAAATGATCTGCTTCTTCGTTCCTCCTGAAGACCTACAGATAACATTCCTTTCAGTATTTAAAGGGAGCCTATAAAAAAGATGGGAAGTGACTTTTTACATGGGCATGAACTGATAAGACAAGGGAGAAGTGTTTTAAGCTAGATGAGGAAACTCAGATTAGATGTTACAAAGAAATTTCTGGCTGTGAGGGTGGGGAGGCCCTGGTACAGGTTGCCCAGAGAAGCTGTGGCTGCCCCTGGATCCCTGGAAGCGTCCAAGGCCAGGTTGGATGGATGGGGCTTGGAGCAATCTGGTCTAGTGGAAGGTGTCCCTGCCCATGGCAGGGGGTGGAACGAGATGATCTTTAAGGTCCTTTCCAACCCAAACCATTCTATAGAAGATGTGAAAAATGGCATCAAAAAAACAACAGAAACTGTGCTGCAGGAGTCCATACGTATGTGTACAGATGAATGTGCTGAAACGGGACACTCAAGTTGCATCAACATCACAAAAAATGAGGTTAACACTCTCTTTTTCATATTTTGAAGAGGAACCCTAAAATTAGTTATTTCTAACCTGACACTTAATTAATTTACATGTTGATGTTTGTTTAGTGATGTTTGTTTATTCTTTAAAGTTAAAACCTGAGCCCAGTAAATTCATGCATCATCCTATTAATTGCACATTATGAAAGGATTCATTTGTAGCCTTTTTGTTTGAAACAGTGATTGGTAAAAGCAACCATGCCCCTTTTTTCCTGCTTCCAATTTTACATGGCAACTCTACGCCTCTCAACAGGCTGACCAAGAAGCATTTATCTTCTTGTATGGAAAACGAAAAACTCTGAAATAGAACATCAGGGATTAATTTAATCAATTCAGGGCATCAGCCAACACCTGCTCTGCACCAATCATAGAATCACAGAATCATAGAATATCCTGAGTTGGAAGGGACCCACAAGGATCACTGAAGTCCAACTCCTCGTCATGCCCGGTGCCATTGCCTTGGAGAGAAGACCAAGGGCTCCAATATCAAATTCCAGCCCCCAGAAGAAACTCCAAGGTGCAAACATCAAAAAAAAAGGACATTTTGTAAAGGCAAGGCTGACAAGTGAAGCACTTCCAGCAGACAGCGATGCAGTAACAGCACTGCCTGCAAATCTCCGCTGAGAAACTTCAGTGACTATGAACAGTCATGTTTCCCTTCTCCCCTGTTAAACTGGCAATCAAGATCTTACGAGTGACAACAAATACCCCAAATATTTTATCTCACATCGTACAGACTCTAACCTCAAGCTCATTGCTGAGCTGGTGGAGGTCACCATGCTCCTGCCCACCCTCTTCCTGGTTTTACTTTGATCGTGTGTTCCACCACAGAGCAAGGCAACCTAAAAATAAATGCCCCAGAGGGATTTATATTTCAGAGTTGCCAATGGCTTCTTGCTCGTGTCCCTGTGCCAAGGTACAACATGCTCTACAGAAGGGCTCATCTTCATTGCAGTCATGGAGTTCATCGCCTGCCAATTAGCTCGAGGTCCATACATTTGCTAATGCTGATTTGGTTACTGCCATCAGATTTGATCAGCCATGCAAATCTCCAGGCCTTACGCTAGACAAAGCCTGGGGAAAGGAGAAGGCTGGAGCCAACAAATGCATAAAAATGTGATTTCTTTATTAAAATGAAAAGGAAAAAAAAAAAAGAAGGCAAGAAGTAAACTTTTCTGCTCCCTCCCCAACTCCTCTTCTGCTGCGTGTTCTTAAACATGATGCAAAGGGAACACTCTGATAGTGTTTGAAAGGCTCCTGCCACCAGGAACAGAGACCAAGAGGTCCCACAGGGCAAAGGCCACCTTGCAGACTGGTAGATCTTGTGTGCACTAGACGGAAGATCTGCAAGAAGCAGCAACAACAGGTTGGGAGGCGCCACTTTTCTCAGTCTGTAACCCATAAGGCTGCTTAGGACTTAAGAGTGACCAGCAGGTCAAGGGGAGGTAGTTTTCCCCCTCTACTCTGCTCAGGTGAGACCCCACCTGCAGAGCTGCCTCCAATCCTGGGGAACAACAGCACAGGGACGTGGAGCTGCTGGAGAGTCCAGAGAAGGCCATGGAGATGCTCCAAGGGCTGGAACCCCTCTGCTCTGGAGCCAGGCTGGGAGAGCTGGAGGTGTTCACCTGGAGAAGAGAAGGCTCCAGGGAGATCTGAGAGATGGAGAGGGACTTGGGACAAGGGCCTGGAGGGACAACAGCCTGGAAGGCAAGGGGGAATGGCTTAAAACTGACAGGGAGCAGGATTAGATGGGATATTGGGAAGGAATTGTTGGCTGTGAGGGTGGA
>JAWWLV010000100.1:70165316-70200142 GCA_035041135.1 Platyrinchus mystaceus
TCAAATGGCCCAGGGACTGAACAGATGGCTCCTCTTTATTTGCATGCTACTTGGATTTGTGAGTCAAGCAGAAGAATAACTTAATTTTTGACATTTGCTTCTCCTCAGAGCCCAGCACAATTTATGTTATACTGGCATTTGCGTGAAGGATGTTGCTTTAGGCATAAAACCCATCCTGGCTTTAACCCTAAAAGGAGACAAATAGGCAGGAACCATGTTCCTCCCCAGCTCTTTTGTAGGCTCTGCCAAGGGATATCACACTTACACAGTGACCAAAGAATCAGGAGAAAACAGTCATTTGGGGCTTGTGGAAGGAAGGGGCAGGGTTGGAGTTAAACTGGACTGGAAAAATATCTCATTTGTAGGCCTGAAATGAGAGACTGTTTGTGGATGAGGTTTGCCTCCTATTAAAAATACCCTTCAAGGCCTGTGCAGTTAGTCTTGAGCACAGGGGATAAATTTAGTAGAGTCTAGTTCCTGCTGACATAGGCTTAAGTGAAAATAATATGTATAGCCAGGGCACAACATCTGCAAGCCAATTAAAAACCTGGCTGATCACACCCCAGATGACAGTTGCCATGACTGGTGTGTCTGCATGCCACCCCTTTGAGAGGGAACAAAACAGATCTTGCTTGGCTGTGCAGCATCTCTATGCATCTTCCAGTGCCTGCGACAGCTAATGGTGATTATTTGATAGCCCAAGTCCCAGCAGTGAGTCCTCCTCGGCCTCACGGCTGTGCCTGCTGTTCCCAGTAATCCTGCATGGTCACATATGTGATATTCATGGGTTTGACTGCAGGTCAATAGCAAAAGTCACAGGATAAGAGAATAAAGCTCATTTTCTGGCATGCTTGGAAGGCATGAGAATTAGCCTGGGTAAGGTGGTGTGTCCTCTGACCAGTGAAAACACATGTTTTTTTCAAAGGTTGTATTCTAAATACTTAATGCAAAGAGTTTGTCTTTGTTTTCCAGTGGGCAAAGTGCTGTTCTCATTCACCTGTAGTTTTAAGCAAAATACCAGCTGTTGTTAGCAAAACTGTGAATGGGAGATAAAGCAGCCAGAGCAGGCAGATGCATGCCCCTGAATTCTGGGGCTACGATCTTTTTCCTAGACAGTTTTCAGCATCTCTTGCGTTCACTGTGATCCCCCTCTTGTGGTTAGTCCAGCGCCTGCAAAATTTCCCTACCTGTGCCTCTCCAGCTCAATGACATCCTGTCCCCCAACCAATGCAATTGGAATATGGTAACTCCATGGTTAGCAGCCCCTCAGCTGACCTGCTGTGACTGTCCTGATGTGTACTAGAAGACAACCCAAACTGTGAGGTGAAATGCATCGTCTCAGACCTTTCCTGTTGACTGCTGCCCCAGCAGACTCCGTTACCAACCTGTTGTGGAGCTGCTGGCCTTGCGTGAGCTCTGCAGATGCTCTGGCTGGGAAGTAAAATATAGTTTAAACCGTAGACATGGCAAGTTCAGCTGATACAACTTCCTTCACCACATGGACAGGCCACGAGCACACAGAAGGAACGATTTAGCAGCCCAGCTCATGGGTGATAACTTGTATTACAGTAACTTGGTCACATCTGATGGAGTGTTTCACATTTGGCCTGAGCCCTCATGAATAAAACATGCCCGGAGCACACAGCGATTGCGGTGCTGCTTGGAGGCAAATAAGTCTTGTGTGTGATCTCCTATACATCCCATGTGAAGCATGAATATTGGGAAGAATTTCTTCATGGAAAGGGTGATCAGGCACTGGCACGGGCTGCCCAGGGGCAGTAGTGGAGCCCCCATCCCTGCAGGGATTTGAAAGCCATGTGGATGTGGCACTTGACAGTGTTGGGGGAGTGACTGGAGCAGATGAAAGGTCTTTTCCAATCTAAATGATTCTGTGATTTTGTGAAAAACTCCTTTTCAGTTCTGACCTCGTTGAGTTGGTCACTTTGAAAATGAGACTGAGTCCTGTGTTCATGTAGAACACAGGAGTTGGGTTGGAAGCCATGGCATGGGGTTCCCATTCTGCTGAGGTGGCCCATCATCTCTCTTGTGTCTTAAGGGTGGCCAGGATCCTTGTGGATTGAATTCCTGTCTATGAAGTGACTTTTTAAGGTCATGGCCCATTCCTATACCCTATTCCTTCAGTGCTATGAGGAGCTGGGACAGACACACTGAGCTCTGTGTCCTGTTTAGGACCCATCCATGTGCTCAAATCCAATCTCTGGAGATGCAGCACCGAGACCTCTTTGAATCTCCTCACAACTTTCCATCTACTGGGGTTTTTTGTTCTAGAAGGAAAACACCCAACGTTGAAATAGCCTGGCAATCTATGCAGGCCTTTTTGAGGCATTCATCGTTTTCTCCATCCTTCTCCCTGTGTGACTCTCCACAGCCCCAGGCCTGCACCAGACCCATGCACAGCTGAGGCACAGCTCGTAGCCTGAGGGCTTCTCTGATTAGGAGCAGCGGGGCTGTGCTGCGTGGAGAGAATAAGGAATTGCACTCCCTCTCGTGGCTATGCTCTCCCCTGCCTTTTCCTGGAGCAGAAGACCCTAAAACCTCACTTACATAGCCTGCCCACAGCCAGTGCAAGTCCCCTAGCACATCCAGAGTCAGCAGTGCAGCACAGCCCAGCACTTAAGGCGCTGGTAATTAGGCTTAAAGTTTTGTCAAACTATTAATTGTTTGGGGGAAAAAAAAAATTCCATGCCAGATGTCTGCCTTAGGCTGAAGTTCTCCGGAAAGTTTCAGCCAAACTATTTTGTCCATTTCCAAGAATGAGGGGAAAGCACAGTGTTTTGTCCAGATTTTGAAAAGGAATAATTCCATGAAATTGAAATAACAGAGAAAAGCCTCCGTCTATTGAAGAAGGAGCATGAAATTTAGTCCCACTGTCAAAAAGTGCCATTTGCTACTTCCAGGAAAGTTTGTTTAATTTTGAATTAGTTATAAGCTCTGCAAATCTTGTTTTGCATGTGCTCAACAGATCCGGTCACAGATTAACAGCTCTGTTCTCCGAGGACTGTCCACAGCAGGCACGCTCCAGCTCAGGGCTGCAAAGGCTGGAGTATGGAATGTCTGCTTCCAGCACGGTAGAAATAGGAGCTGTGGGACTGAGGAAAGCTGGGGAGAGCAGAGTGGCTCAGAGGTGGGTGCTGTGTTGGGGTCAGAAATGGGTAGATGCTGCTGGACATCTCTTTACAAGAGGGATAACACGAGTTGGCCTAGAAAAAAATAAGGATGAAGAACCCATGAGAGCTAGAGCAGGAACCCTCTCCCTGCTCCTCCAGAAGTGTTTGCCCTTGGGAAAGGAAGGACAGATTCCAAAATGACAAGGAAGGTGATTCTGCCCCTCTGCCCCCTCAGATGACTCTTCCCCTCAGAGCTGCCTCCAGCTCTGGGGAACAACAGCAGAAGGATGTGGAATGGCTAGAGTGAGTCCAGAGGAGACCACAGAGGTGCTCCCAAGGCTGGAGCCCCTCTGCTCTGGAGCCAGGTTGGCAAAGCTGGGGGCGTTCACCTGGAGAAGAGAAGGCTCCAGGGAGACTTGAGAGACCCTTCCAGGGCCTAAAGTGGTTTTCAGAGAGCTTTAGAGGGATTTGGGAGAAGGGATAGAGGGACAGGACAAGAGGGAATGGCTTCCCATTGCCACAGGGCAGGGTTAGATGGGATATTGGGAAGGAATTGTTGGCTGTGAGGGAGGTGAGGCCCTGGCACAAGCTGCCCAGAGAAGCTGAGGCTGCCCCATCCCTGGAAGTGTTCAAGGCCAGGTTGGGTTGGAGCAACCTGGTCTAGTGGACCAGGCAGGGGGATTCGAATGAGATGATCTTTAAGGTTGCTTCCAACCCAAACCATTGGATGATTCTATGATCCTATACCCCCAACGCTGGGTCACATCCTGCTCTGAGCAACCTTTCCATGCAGGGAGAGTTTCTTCTCAGAGCTGCTACAGGGGTGGCCCTAAGAGATTCAGAGTTGGGCTGAGCTGTCTTCCCAGAGGCAATTTCTGTGGGAAAGCAGGAATGCCTCAGGAGCATGTCTAGGGGACTTTCAGCTGATATGCACCGACTGATCCGAGGTGTCCATGGGAGCATTTTCCACCCAGCAGCCCAGCATTGCAGGGACTCAGGGCAGGCTGACTGGAGCTCTGGGCTGCTCCTCCCGGCACCTCTGGCATCTAAAGCTTGCACTGGGTGTCTGGACACAGCCCCGCAGCGTGCCCCGTAGACTCAAGTGCAGATAGCATCTGACTCTCTTGTCCTGGCAAGAAGATTGTCTTCCCTTATAATGCTGCCATCCACATGCCAAAACTCACTTTTGCCATCCAGTGGAGGGAAGGTTGTTAAGAATGGAGGCGTTGACACAACCTGCCTTTGGGGGAAATGGCACAGAGCAGCAGCATCCCTAGTTCAAGAGGCTGTCTGAGTTTAGCAATAGTCTCTTGTTCCCAGGCTCTGGGCCAGGGTAAATTGGCTGCAGTGTACTTTGGGAAGGAGGATTTTGCCTCCAGGAGAAAAAGAGCTTAGCACAGCTCTGTCAGGAGTCCCTCTTAAGCTCATCCACACAAAGGGATGGGTGCCAGTTCCTCAGATGGGCTTGTTACTGGCCTTCCTTGGGTGTAGCAAAAGCTGCCGTTAGCAGGTACAATGAAGAAATGCTGATGTGGGGGCAGAAGGGAGGTAGGGAGGCAGGAGGGACCCACGGATTTAATTTGCTTTTCTGAATTAGCCTGGGTGGATGGAATGGCCTCTCCCCGAAGGGAAGGAGAGGAAGGCAGAGACTAGGACTACTGCTGTCTCCGTGCTCCGAGCTTTGCGAACACGAGCGCGTGTTCCCCACCGTGCCAAGTATTTGAATGCATCACGCGGTATCTGGGAACAATCAGAGTACAAAGAGCCCCAGCCCTACTCCCTGCCCAGCCCCTGCTGCCCTGGATGCATCCCTGCCCCTGGGTCTGGGTGGTGGATGAGGCAGGAGCCAGGGGAGGTCTGGTCTAACTGGGAGGCCCTGGGGGCTTCTCCGTTGGCTCCATCCAACTGCTTTGCCCAGAAGTCCTTCAGGTTTCAGGACTGTTTGCACTGCAAGGGAAAGGGTGAATTGGAACAGGCACAACAGCTGGAGTCTCATGGCTCCCATCCTTAGTGGAGAGGAGCGTGGCTGTGGCTCAGGTCTCTGTGTGGCCTAAACAAGAGTCTCTTTTATTAGCTGAGGTGTTTGAGGCCATCTCTGGGCTTGCCTTCAGCCACCACTCCATGACACGTCTCCTGTGAGGCCTGTCATGCCCACCAGGCTCCATCTAAGTACCTGGAGCATCTCAGTGGCATTGGAGACCTACCCTTATGTAGGTAACTGAAGCGAGCCCTTGACATTCATGCACCACAAAGGTTGTCCTGGGATGTGCCATTTCTGCTGCTCAGCTCAGCAGTAACTTTCTCAGGTGCTCTGTTCAGTCAGGTTGTCTGGATGAATGGACCACGGGAAGTTGGTAGGGTTGTTCAACAACCCTCTGCAGGAGAGATGATGGCCCCAAAATTCATGTCAGGGAGCAGAACAAGCTTCACTTCCCCCACCCCGGGGCTTCAACTTTCCCTGCACATGGATCAGACATCCCCATTTCCTATGGAGATGGAGAGCAAAGACAATCTCTTTTAATGGTTTTTACCTAGAGCAAGTTTTTGTTTTTAAATTACATACACCTTTAAAAATAAAGGATAACAGGTTCTTGAAAGTCCCATGCTTATTCCACCCTACTAAATTTCCTCAATTACTGAATTTACAAATGTTACCAGAGCAGTGGAGCAGTCACAGTCAAGGTAAAGCATATGAAGCTCTGGTTTCTTAGGGAACTAATACATCTTCTGACAGAACCTGAGTTTTCCACAGATTCAGGGAGACTATTTCATTTCCATTTGCTTGCCTTGCTCAGCTCAATGGCTTCTTCATCCAGGGCTCAGAAGAGAATTGGCAACTGAAATAAGCAACAAAGCGTGCTTTAAACAAGCAACAAAGTATGTATTAGTCCTCCAGGGATAAAAAAAAATGAGGTGTAAAAATTCACTAGTTCTAAAAACCTTATTTATGGTCACTACATACATCTGTCAAGTTGAGTCATGGACAACAGGACTTTCTTCATTTAAGTTAAACTGGTGTTTTCCTTTCTATTTGTCCAACACAGTTAGGCTTCATCCCTAGGAGCTCTGGCCAGGAGAAGCCCGTGTCTGTGCTGTTTGACTCCCTCATCCTTCAAAGCAGGGTGGCCCTCTACAAACTGCTCGTTGGAGCATGGGTTTCAAGGGTACATGAGAATAAATTTGAATAAACTCATTAATAATAACCCATTTGCCCACTGCATTGCATTCCATTAAATTCTGTGATTTCATACAAATGAGTAAATACTTGTGGAACTTCCATTGTTCTTTAATGCAAAACATCTATGTTTTAAAATCCTGAAAAATGGGTATTCATTTATATGGTGACCTAAATATGTGTTTCTGTCCTAGAGTCATCACAAAACAGAGCTGGGAGGGACCTCAACTGTTCAGCTCATCCATTCCCTACACCCCAAACAAGGTTTGCTGTGTCTTTTTGCCAAGTTTCATCTCAGTGAGGGTTATTCCATGATCCCCACTATGATCACATATCCATCTACTAAACAAAATGTAGCAACAATTTATAATTAGGTGGAAATCAACGTATTTTAATAGTCACTAGCAAATGTCCTAGGGTAAAAAAACAAATAAATCTCACAGCAAAACAAGATTATAAATAATGTTTTCAAATATGACCGCTTTTGAAAATCTTCATAATTTTGGCACCAGACCTGTGTCCCTCTCCCCCGTCTCCCCCCAAACCCCTTCACTCTGTGTTTTACCTGGATCCACTCACTAATCTGCTTCAGGACAACTGAGAAGCAGAGGGTGAGGTAGTGAGCAATCAGGGTGGGGAAAGCAGGAATTCTTTAAGCTGGCCTTGCTGCAAGGGAGACAGTCCTTGCTTTGAACCGTCCTGCTGCCAGTTCAATGCGTCTGCTTTGCTCACCTTTCCCTTAACCCAGCAGGTTATTTGGCTTCACCAGCAAGTTAAAGGAGAGAAGAGCTGCCAGGGACGAGTTCAGGGTCTCCTGTTGCTGCAAAATCACAGCAAAGCATTTTGCTTTTCAAACGCCTGTCTAACCCAACGGGAATAATTTGCAAAGGAATCCTGACTCTACTTGTCGTTCAGTTCATTATCTTTATGATCCCGTCCCTAAAAACACTTAATGGTTAATAAACCTTGAGGAAATGCAATCTTTCAGGCAAATGTTTTGGCTGAGCATCTGCTTCAATACTGGGAAGGGCTGGTCTTTTGTCTCTTTAATTGCCTTTTTGACCTTTTCAGAATACAGACTTTTGCGTTAGCCATAGGACAGATGTGCAGAATCGGTCACACTGAACCCCTGGCTACACGTCCCCCACAGATGCTCTTGCTCCACAGCTATTTTGATGCTAACCTTTCTGCAGGTTCTATTATTCATGCCAGAAAGGCTCTTTAAAAACCCCAAGGAAGAGTCCTGGCATTTCCAAAATGTCCACAGGGAGGCCCAGTGGCGGTTTGGAAGAAATCTCAGCTTTGTGATGCCAACTCTCCAGCCTGTGTCAAGATATGAGTGCAGGGCCTCATTTGCATAGATGCAAATGCTTTAGAGGAGAGATCAGCATTGGTGCTCCATGTTTGCAAGAGACCCTCAGTCCTGAGTGAGGTGGTCTATGTGGTCAAGGCTGGACTATACCATAGAAGGAAGAGCTTCTGAGATCAGCCTAACACCGTCTTTGGCTGAGCCTGAGCATTGGCAGCAAAGACAGCAGGTAAATCTAATCCTGAGCATAGGTCTGGATGTGTGCTTGGCTGGTCACGTCATCCTGGCCTGAGTGGCTGTGGTGTCTGGGAGGAGATGATGAGACCATGGGGATAATGAGTGCACGGGGATGATGAGACCATGGGGAGCAAGGAGAGCCACTCACAGAATGACTGTGCTGCACCATCTCCTGCAGATCAATGCACAGCTTCATCCTTTCTTGCAAAACATTTCCACGGGGAAGCTGTGTCTTTTTTTTTCACTCAGTAACCCACGGGTTAGCACACCCATCTGGAAGTGCTTGAGGAGACCTTGAAGACCCCTTCCCAGCTTCGAGGAGATGAGCCACCTGGCAAGTTTTTCTGGAGTGGGGCTTGTTCAGCTTCTTTCTCTGTTTTGTATAAAATAATTAACTGGTGGGGAGAGACAGAGAGAACATGTGAGTTTGCAGCTCATTGCATAGGCATTAATCTAGAAGGGGAAGACCCAGTCCCTGCTCTTAGGACTGTTTAAGTGAAACAGAAAACTGCCACAACTTCACAGACTCTGCCCAAGGACTTTCTTTGCACACAAAGGAAGCCAGGAAGTTAAACCAAGGCTAATGAGGAGAGATGACTGTGGAATTTCTGGATCAACAGTGGCCTCTTTCATGTCACTGCACAGGGATCAGTGAAGCCTGAAGAACACCTGTCTCAATTGTGGACCTCAGGCCCTTAAGTCTCTTCCTGGATTGAATGTCATCAGTGTGGCCAAGCATTTTGAAAGTACCTGCCACCTCAACATTTAAACACAAGTGATAAAGCTAAAAGGAAAATAACTCGTTTCCCTTAGTAAGTTCCCAGAAGATTACCCCATAGGACAGAGAAGCAAGGAAGCAGGGAGTTTCCTGGGACAATACCTCCCCAACCACCCGGCTTCTGGCAGGAGGAGTCATCACTGGTGGTGGCTGCCTTTCTCTGTCACTCTTTGGCTGAGCTGTCTCTGGCAGGAAGTGGCTTGACATTGTCTCTGCCCCCTTGAACATCAGCCTTGGGTCCAGAGGTCCAGCTGGTGGTGATGAGGTAAAGTGTAGATGCAACTCTGTCCTACAGGAGCTCAGGGGTTCCTGCTCTGTTTCTGAAAGGCAAAGCTGGTGTTCAGGAAGTAGAAGGCATGGCTGGAACACTTCTTTCTACCTAGTTACATCTGTTGATGGCAGATTGCTTCCTTAAGAATGGAGAGGAGATACCCTCATTCTTGACCAGTTCCTGTGTTTTTTAGCGTGAAAGGCTCTGGAGGAAAGGTTTGCCCTTACTATAGACATGATTTAGCTGGAGCTGCCTCCTGGCCTTCCATCAATGATATGTCACTGCAATGCGAGCCATTAGATAGTGGTGTGTTTAGAGAACCTTTGTTCTCGTGTTCAGTGAATTGATCTCCATCTGAGAAAGTATCACTCACTGTCAGAATTAAAAAACAGCCCGTGAAAAAGAAAAGGAGCAGCTTGACTTCAAAGGGCCGGGGTTCTTTTCTTGTGGCCTCTCCTAACCTGCACCGCGGCTGAAAAACTTGTTTGACCCAATTCATTTCAGGCCTGCTTCTTCCCCTCCAACAGACAAAGACGCACAAACAATAAGCTCATTCAGGTGCAGAAGAGGGAGGGAAGCCCAGAGACCCAGGCGAGGCTCCCGCTGCACACACCCTGTTCCCACAGATAAGCACAAAGCCGGAGGAGTGACAGGTTATCTTGGGCAGATCCAGCTACATGCGAGGTCTCCTTGAAGTCAGCTCCGTGTGTGTGTGTGTGTGTGTCGAGAGATTCTATCTTTTATTAGGACAACTGGTAGAGTCAGAAAAACTAGACAAGCTCTCAGGGGCTCAAAGCCTTCTTCAGGCCGGAGGAAATATCTGGGCCATCTGAAGCCAGGAGGTGCGCGGAATGTCCTGCGGTAGGAGGTGGGTAAAGGTACACATACCAGGCTGCTAATGCCTGAGCTTAGTGTCTGGTGGGTCAGATGGCACACTTACAGTACCTTCCAGTGTCTAAAGGGGCTCCAGGAGAGCTGGAGAGGGACTTTGGACAAGGGATGGAGGGATAGGACGAGGGGAATGGCCTCACTGACAGAGGGCAGGGATAGATCAGAGACTGGAAAGTAATTCTTGGCTGTGAGGGTGGTGAGGCCCTGGCACAGGTTGCCCAGAGAAGCTGTGGCTGCCCTGGCCCTGGAAGTGTTGAAAGCCAGGTTAGACATGGCTTGGAGTAAACTGGTCTAGTGGAAGTTGTCCCTGTCAGTGGCAGAGGGTTGGAACTGGATAGATGGTCTTTAAGACCCTTCCAACCCAAACCACTCAGTGATTCTGTCACGTTTAAGTGATTTTTTCTTTTTTGGGACCAATTTTTCTTCTGACTCACTGCATGACATCTCATCTCTACATGGCGTATGGCCAAGGGTGGGAATGCAGCAGCAAACCCTCCCATCAGTTTAAACTGCTATGAAAAGGTCCTTCAAGGTCACTACCAGGCATAAATAGGGTGCCTGGGCTGGCAGCTGTGACCTTGGAGGTCTCCAACACCTGATAACATGCTCAGGAGAGCTATCTCTGCAGCAGAGGTACCAAACCACTCCAAAGCAGGGCTGACTGCAGCAAGCAGCCCTTTCTTCCAGTGTGAACACAACCTCAAACAGAGAAAATCTCTGGATAATTTTTTTCCCCCTTTCTATTTTTAAGCGTGCTCCAAGCTAAAATCCTCATTTTCTCTTCAGTGATGCATGTGCCTGCATTTCCTCGAGCTGATATTAATTCCTTCCTCCCTTGTCTTTTCCAAGAGAAATGTCTTAACATTTGCAAGAAGTAACAATTGTTTTTGCACTTCAGAAATGTGAACATGTCACTGTAGCAATTATCTCTCAAACCTAGCTAAACAGGCCTAATTCTGCCTAATAGGAACTTTTGTCACCTCTGAGCACTTTTCTCTTTATTAATGAGTCACTGTAAAGCAAATTATGGCTGGTGTCACTGTCTCAGTCCTGCAGCTGGGGGTAGCTTACCTATAAGTAATCATCCCACCAATGCCTACAGGTAGAGTTCCTTGCAGGGATCAGTGAAGCTCTGCAAGGAGACAGCACCCTGAGTGGTTTTGAGCTTGTACATCAAGGCCAGGTTGGATGAGGCTTGGAGCAAGCCGGTCTGGTTGAAGATGGCACTGCTCATTGCAGGGGGTTGGACTGGATGGCTTTTAAAGGTCCCTTCCAACCCAAACCATTTCATAATTCTGTGCTCTCTGATAGTCATAAGGTTTGAGCACTGAGATACTTATGTTACCATTCACCAGAGGAGCTGTGGTTTCCATGTCTATATTCCACACCTATATCCCTCTGGTTAGTGACCACTAGTTAGTTGAAATACCTGGCGTTTCTTGTGGGCTTAGATCAGGTATGAGGACTATTACAGCTACTCAGCTGTGGTAGGACATCATTAAGCTTCCCTAATTAGCTATGCCAATGCTCTCAGCTGCCTTATTTTCAGAATCACACAACAGTTTGGGTTGGAAGGGACCTTTAAAGGTCATCTAGTCCAGCCCACCTGACATGAGCAGGGACTCCTTCCACTAGACCAGGTTGCTCAGAGCATATCAGTCTATCCTTCCTGTGTGACCCTGTTTACATGGTGATTGCACCAGAAAGGGCTGGAGAACTAGGTGAGAGGAGCTATTCTCTGTCCTGATGGCATTTCCCTGGACAAGGGTTAGGAAGGTGATACACAGATTTATCTGTCCTGCCTAGGAGGTGCTGACAGTCCCTGTGTCTGTCACCTGAAGGTTTCCCTTGAGCCTCGATAATCTGAAGTGTCATAACTCATAACTGTTATCAGGCACTTCCAGAATAGCTGGGGTGGGAAGACCTTCCCCAGCAAGCTCCCTGCTTGCTGCTCCCAGCTCTCACACTCCCGGGGGAGAAATAATCTCCTGCCAAGATGTTTCACTCTCGTAGCAAAAAGATTTGGGAAGTGCACATGAGAGGCTAATCCTGACATTCATCTCCACGAGGCCTCAAAACTCTGAGCATCACGTACAGCTCTGAAAGGTGTCTTTGAGCTGTTCCAACCAGTGGAGTGCACCAGACTCCCTCACACCCAGCACACACATCCCTGGGACAGGCAGTTTATTATTTGTTCCTTAGTGAGGCTTTACCCAAGGTCCAGATGATGACTCTTGGATCCTCACGCCCAGTCCAATCCCACGCCTGCTGCTCTGCTGTAGCCTTGCTCTTCCTAACCTATCTATCACGGCACATTTATTCTGACACCCTGCGAGTGTGCAGGTTAGTGCTCCTCTGCCAGGCTCAGCACAGGCTTCTAAATATGTTAGTGGAGGGGAAAGATCTGGGACGGCTTCCAATTTCAACCAAGGTCACATTGGTGAGTGCTGGTGTGCAGCGCGAGGATATTATCCACAGCATCTTTCGTCGAGCTGTATTCCAGCTGCATGGAGCATTCCTGTAGCGCAACAGAATGGGAAAGGGTGGCAGTAACAAGAAGCCTGGGAGATACCTAAAATTTTTCTGTGGGCGTGTTGTGCACCTTGGGATCTTTGTACGTCTGGTTATTTTTCTACCAAAAAAAACCCAAACGCAAACCGTGTTACTTTACCTGCCTCGAACGGCAGACTCAGGCATAATGCTTTTCAAAGAGCTCAGAGCTCTGGGCCCTTGGATTCATCCTAGCAGACTATTTTCCCATTAGGAGACAGCCAAATGCTCCAGGGAAACATACATTGCTGGAAACGGCACCTGCATTCCAGATTTGCCCGAGTCTCTTGATGATGCATCCTAAGAAGAGCTCTCTTCTAGCCACAAGAAAGGGCTGGGAAAGTTTAGGCAAGGCCAAGGACTGGAGGTGAGACACATCACAGAAGAAAGTTTGAAATCCCCCCTCTGGCAGCAGTGACTCTGCGACTCTCTCCATGGGAAACGGAAGAGACATGGACTTTTAATTGCAGCCCTGGACTGGAGGAGGAGACCCAGGAGGAGCAGAAAGTGAGGAATAAAGAAGAGGTGCATAATTTGAGAGAGTGAGGAAAGAGACAGAAGGCTCTGGCTGAGCACAGGGCTTGGCAGAGACTGGTTTATGAGCCTGGCAAAAAAAAGCAGGAGGTGGGTTTATCTTGTTGGCATTCAGTGGGGTTCAGGAGCCCCTTAAGGCTGGGGCAACTTCCCTATTTCTGCAGTAGGGCAGTGCTCCCCAGAGAGCAAAGGGCAGAGTTTGGGGGAAGAAGGAGGAGTTTGCCATAAATTACCTGTGCATCTTTCTGGGCTCAGTGACCAAGAACTTTGCTGGGGTCTCACTTAACCCTGATAAGTGGGGACACTGGGAAAAGTGCTGGGAGTTTTCCTGTGGTTATTCATACATGGTGAGGCAGAAAGTGGGGTAGGAGTTAAATTTATGTTCTTAAGGAAACTCCATCTTCTGCCTGACTCCTCCTCTAAAGCTATTAGATACATTTCAAGCTGGCAAAGGTTTAAGAGTTCCAAAGATACCTTTATGCCTTGGGTGCAAATAAGGCACTAGGTAGAAAAGAAAGACCTTTTCAGTGCCCCAGAGAGGGTAAGGCTGTCAGGGGAGGTTCCTGAATCATGGATGAGGCAGGGCAGTGCTATGGAATCCCTCGTCCGCAGGACAAGCATTGGGCACGCTTTGGAGAATCCAGCTGTGCCACGCTAATCTGATTCTCTGAGGCCATCCTGAGTTACTAATGTGGTTTGTCAGTAGAGTGGGTGATGATTTGTCTCCTTGCCTTGTTTTTAGCTGCGCTGGGTCAGCAAGACAACTCAGACAGCAGCACTGGGGGACCTGCGTCTCCAGATCTAATCGACTGGTTCTGAGCCAAATCCTGTGATCAGTAATTCCTCCCTTCTTCCCAGCTCATCCTGCTGCCACTGACCAGTGCCTCCACCTCCTCCTGATGGCCTCAGCTTGTGGCTGTGGTCCACTGCCCCAGCCTGACAGTGTGGAGATCTCCAGACCTGGTGCTCAAGGTCTGCTCTTGGTGTAACCTTAGGCTTGTACTGTGGTTTTACACGAGTTTGGTGCCTCAGCACTGGAATGGAGGTGCATGCCCCTGATAGGGTATCTGCGTTCTGCTCCTGCCCTCCTGCCCTGCCTGCATCAGGAGAACCAGGCAGAGGAATACATCTCCTCTGTGAAACCCACGGACTTCTCTCCATCAGTTGAAGAAGTGAATTGTTATTAACGTGCCACAAGCTCTGGGAGAGGACAGAAGATCTCTGTGGATTTGTCCCTAAATAGGACTGTACCTGAAATGACCACATGGCCTTTGGAGCAACTGCCAGTTCAGGATCAGTGCCAAAACCATGCCCCAGTACTGCTCTGGGTCTTCAGTGCTGCCTGGAGGACAAGGGCAATGGCAGGGATGTTGGCCTGCAATTATCCTTCCACTCCATCCCTGAAAGGAGATTGAAAAATCAATGTCACAAGGCACAGTTGGATCAGGGCTGTGTGGACTCTCTGAACTGAAGCATAGTTTTGGTCTAGAAATCATCTAACAGTGTCTTGCAAAACTTCCAGGATTTCTTGAGCTGGACTGGAACAGAAATGCCACAAGCAATGCTGCCAGCCCCAAGCATTCAAATACAATGAGTCAGCCTGCCCCTCCTCCTTGACTCTTCCAAGGCTCCTTTCCTTTATGGTTGTTTTTTTTGGTGTGTGTTTTTTTTTGTTTTGTTTTGTTTTTTTAACTATGAGGTTAAAGTTGGTTCCTATTTTCCAGGTTTTTCTGCTCCTCTTCTCGCCCACCTTTTGTGAAGGCTGGAAACTTAACTGTTTTAGGGGCAAGGGGAGGGTGTTCCTAAAAGGAAGAGGAGATGTGATGCTCTAAACCCCTGGAGCAGGGCCCTAAGTAACATTGTTATGTGACTTCATGATAAATTTGGGAGATTTGGCAGCGCTTCAGTCTGGCTCCTTGTTTAATTGCCTGCAGATCCTGCCTTGTCATTAACACAAGAGGTCAAGGTACTGGCAGGAGTTCTGTGATTTGTGGAGGCATACTTAGCTTATAAAAACACCTCTGTCTTTGCCTCCCAGCGAGCCCTCCTTGTTCATCCAGCTGTTACTGCTGTTCTCCTTATCCTGAGCTCCTTCAGCAGACTCTTCCTTGCCTTTGTGAGGTGCCTTATGCACTGCCTCTGCTCAAACACACTTTTGGCCAGCTGCACACTCACTGCAGCAGCACCTGGGTGTCCAAAATGCTCATTACAATTGCTATACTTTAATAATTGCGGTCCACAAAATGTTTCCTTTCTCCAGGGAAAGGAAGCAGAAAGGAAGACAAACAAGCAGAGCCCAAGGAGCATCCAGCAAGATCTTTGAATACAGAAAGAGCATCTACCAGGATGCAGCACACGGGCAATGAGCAGAACACATGAGTCTACTGAATCATAGAAACACTTAGGTTGGAAAAGGCCTCTAAAAGCCTCGAGATCAACCATTCCCCCAGCACTGCCAAGGCCACCACTAACCCATGTCCCCAACGGCCACATCTACACATTTTTGGTGTTTTTCTGGTCTGCCTGAAGATCAGGGTTTGGGGCTGAGGATTTCCCCAAAAACATGAGTTGCTCATGAGTTGCTCCAAGCCCTGTGTGACTCCTTTTACCTGCAAATACTTACTACCTTCTGACAAGAAGATGATGCTCCAAAGAGGCAGAACTTGGGTAAACAGCACCCAGGGTCATTCTTTTCTTATTCCTAGATTATTGAAGGGCTGACTTGTGTGGGCTATTGTAGGGAATCCTAGTATTTAAAGTGAGGTTATAAAAAATATGGAGAGAGATTTTTACTTGGGCAGACAGTCATAGGACAAGGGGGAAAGTTTGTAAACCGAAATATGGATTATTTAGATTAGATACTAGAAAAAAATTCCTCCCGTGAGGGTGGTGAGACTCTGGCAGAGGTTGTCCAGAGAGGCTGTGGCTGTCCCATCCCTGGAAGCGTCCAAGACCGGGTTGGATGGGGCTTGGAGCAACCTGGGATAGTGGAAGGTGTCCCTGCCCATGGCAGGGGGTTGGACTGGGTGAGCATTATGGTGCCTTCCCACACAAACCATTCTGGGATTCTATGCAATGCCTGTCCTGCTCTGCACTGAAAGCAGTTGCTGAGCTTCATGGCAGCCCATCACCCTGATGTTTCAAGAAGCATTGCATTCCTGGCTGTCACAGCTTGCTGGATCTGAAGGGTGTGCAGAGTCCAGGGTGCTGGACCACATTCCTGAAAGGACAGTTTTTTGGGCTGCAGCAGCAGGAGACAGCAGGCTGTGAGGGGTTTGGTGCCTGGTAGAGGGAGGGATAGATGCTGTAAACAGTCTCTGGCACCCCTGTGTGGCGACCTGCACAACCACAGCCCGGGCAAGGACCTCAGCCTTCCCCGGGCAGCAGCTCCCTGGCAAGGAGAAGCCCGGGAAGCATTTCTGAAAGATCTGGAGGAGAGGTTAAATCCTTCTCTGTCGAGGCAGCAAGTCCCTGCACAGGATGGGAGCCCTCTCGTCCTCCATGAAGGGCCAGGAGGTCCTTACAGACCTGGGCACCTGGGGCCAAGAGAATCTTGGAATTACAGAATCTCAGAATTACAGAATCACAGAACGGTTTGGGTTAAAAGGGACCTTAAAGCTCATCCAGTTCCACCCCATGCCATGGGCAGGGACACCTTCCACTATCCCAGGTTGCTCCAAGCCCCGTCCAACCTGGCCTTAAACACTTCCAGGTATGGGGCAGCCACAACTTCTCTGGGAAACCTGTACCAGGGGCTCACCACCCTCACAGTCAAGAATTTCTCCCCAGAGAAGAGGAGCCAAGGAAGGGACTGGGTTTTCTGGTTTCAATGCGACTCTGGCTGCTGTATCCCTACAGATAGCTGTAGTCAGACCCAAATAGCAGAAAGCTGGTGTACTAAGGCTGTGGATGGTGCAGCACTGATGCTGTTAGCTGGGTTTAACCCTCTTCTCCATCCTCCCAAATTACTTCTTTGGTAAAACAGCCGAGAAATCAAAAATAACCAAAAATACAACTTCTACAGCCACGCCATTACCAGGGAGCACATCCAGGGCTAAGACCCCCACTCCTGTCCAAGATCAGGGGACCCTTGAGGCCTTGCAGTCCCTTTCCAGTCCTACCCATCACTGGATACCAGCTCCCATGGTGCCTGGCTTGGAGGCAGTGTGTTCCAGCCCAGTGCTCCAGGAAGGTTGCCCTGAGCGATGGGAAGCTCTTTCTCTCCTCATTCATCTGGCCTCCAGCCTATCCTGCTGTTTAACAGAATCCTCTTGCTATATTTGCTCCACAAACCACTCCTTAAGAAAATTTCCATTCCTAGGGAATTCAGGAAGGGTGCATTTTCCCCGATCCTATTTCCTACCCCTCTTTGTGGGAGAGGCAGGGAAACACTCAGGAGGCTGGGAAAGTTGGAAACAGGACCCAGATTTCTTGCATCTGGACAAGTGCTGATCATAGCCAAAGAGCAGTCCCTGCCAACGTGCATCCCTCCTGGGCCACATGCAGGGACAACAGTGGGCATGTGGCACATCCAGCTGTGCCATGTGTGGGCAGCAGGTCTCTCTGTGCATGTGGGGGGGGTCCCTGGAGCAGCCAGGGTCCTGTACTTGAAAACTGCCATTATTTGAAAAAAGCTGCAGCCCCAATTCTCTCTCGCAACACTTTTCCCAGTGCAAATGGTGTTCAGGGAATTGGAACAGGTCTTGAGCTATGCCTACAGAGGATGCAGCCACATATGACACATAATCAGAGAAGACAGAGCCACGTGTGGGTGTGAGATGAACTTTGGAGAACAAAATACTCACAGCTTCCAGGGGATGAGCAAGACAGCATCCACAGGACGTTAAGGAGCAAGTTAAACTTTGAACTACCTTCTTGCAAAGATGGTAGAAGGGACTTGCTGCTGCAGGCTGTCTCTGCCTTCTCATCTCCAGCCCTGACTTCAGGGAGACCCTGAGCTGTCTTCCTGGAGGAGGGGGTAGTTAGAAGGTATTGAGTTGGGAGCTGCATTGAATGCACACCCTTAACTCATGGCTGCTGGAAGCTCAGTCACTTCTTGCCATGCTTTTACTGGAAGCATTTTCGCAAGCAGTCCCCATCCCTAAAGGATTAGGAGGTGATACCTGTCCCCATGGCAGGGGCAGAGCTCTTAGCACCACCCTGAGCTCTGCAGCCTGGCTGACACCTGGTCTGAAATGGGTTTGACCACAGTTACCCTTGGAGTGACCTCATAAGAATGTGTTCAGCCTCAGGATGCTTTGGGCAGGGGAAACCACCCCTAAATTGCTCTAGGTGGGAAGGGTCAGCTCAAGACTCAACCCAGGCACTGAAGTTTCAGTGATGAACATCTCTGCATATATGGGAGCACCCTCAGCATGGGGTGAGTCCAGATAAATCCAGCCTGCCATGTCTGACAGCTGGGAGGGGAGCAGGTGGGCTCTTCTGGTGATCTCCATTAACAGCCAGTGCATTTTCCAGGCTGACCATTTAATTTCCCAGACTTTCCCCCATAGTAGCACTACATGCTAAAGCTCCACTCAAGAAATCTTCCCACGCAAGAAATCTTTAAACCTTCCCCTGATAGTGTGTAAACCCTGCCAGGATGGTCTGACACCAAGGAGGCAAAGGGACCCACTTACTTTTCGCAGTCCTGGGTCACTGAGGGAAGGAACATCCTCAGGGATGTCTGGGAACGCACCATCCCTCCCCACTGGCTCTGAGGCACAGGGGAAAAGCTTCATCTTGTGCAAGACTGTGGGCAGGGAGGGAAGGGTGACCTGAAAAAAGGGCTGCAAGAGCAGAGGGCTTCGTGCGTCTGGCCTGAGCCCAAAGGGCTGCAGGCAGCCAGGGAATGTGGTGGATAATGAAATGCAGCAAGACAGCCTGTCCCAGATGGTCCCTCATGGCAGCTCGTGGGGCAGTGACTGGCCTTCCCATGGCCAACAGGGCTGGGGCTGAAAGCACAGCGTAATCCTCCCTCGGTGCCCAGCTCCCAGCTGTGTGGGTGTGTGGATGTGCTGGAGGGCAGGAAGGCTCTGCAGAGTGATCTGAACAGGCTGGATCCATGGGCCAAGGCCGACAGGGTGAGGGACAACAAGGCCCCGTGCTGGGTCCTACTCTTGGGTCACACCAACCCCCTGCAGCTCCAGGCTGGGACAGAGGGACTGGAAAACTGGGAAAGGCCCTGTGGGTGCTGGTGGCAGCGGCTGGACACGAGCCCGGGTGTCCCAGCCATGGTGTGGCAGCAGGACCAGGGCAGTGCCCTCCCTGAGGCACCTCCAGTGCTGGGGCAGTTCTGGCCCCTCAGACAAGACAGACATTGAGGGACTGGAGCGTGTGCAGGGAAGGGAACGGAGCTGGGGAAGGGTCTGGAGAAGCAGGAGAGGCTGAGGGAGCTGGGGGGGCTCATCCTGGAGAAAAGGAGGCTCAGGGGGGACCTTCTGGTTCTGCAAGTCCCTGACAGGAGGGGGGAGCCGACGCGGGTCAGGCTGTGCTGCCAGGGAACAAGGGACAGGATGAGAGGAAATGGCCTCAAGTTGTGCCAGGGCAGGTTTAGATTGGATATTGGGAAAATTTCTTGACCAAAAGGGTGGTCAGGCATTGGAAGGGGCTGCCCAGGGCAGTGTTGGAGTCCCCATCCCTGGAGGGATTTAAAAGCCGTGTCGATGTGGCAGTTGGGGACATGGGTCAGTGGTGGCCTTGGCAGTGCTGGGGAATGGTTGGACTCGATGGTCTTGGAGGGCTTTTCCAGACTAAACATTTCTGTGGTTCTGTGAGAATGCCCCAAATGGGTTCCTTCTCCATTGCTGCTCTTCACCTATCAGACTCACCACTTGGTTCCACAAGTCCAACAAGCCTGGAGCAACCTTTGGGAGAAAGGGGATGGACCTAAAATGTCAAAAAATGGTTGTTCTTATTATTTGCAGATTAAGGGTAAAGCTGTATAGTTGCCATAAAAACTGTATAATCCTTCTAGAGCAAGAACCCCATTTAGATCACTCTTAATAACAGCTATTAATAATAATTATACATTACAGTAATGCTGATAATTACTAAGTTATAATAAGCAGTTTGCACATCTATTGACTTTTTCTGCTGATGATTCCTCCTTTAATGGTCATAGTAATGAGTACAGCATAGGCCCCATAGAATCATAGGATCCTAGAATGGTTTGAGTTGGAAGGGACCTTCAAGGTCTTCTAGTTCTAACTCTCTGCCATGCACTGGGACACTTTCCACTAGATCAGGTTGCTCCAAGCCCCATCCAGTGAAAATTTGATGTTGATCTCTATTAATTATCATTGAGGAATGTATCTGGGAATCCTTAGTGCCAAGCCAGCACAGATCCAAGGAGTCACCACTCCGTGAAGAGCTCTCAAGAACATTTGTTTGCTTGGTGTGTGAAGATACCAACTGCCTTGATGCTCAAATGTGGGTTTGGGTTTTCCTTTCAAAACCTCTTTTTCTGTACATGTTTTGAGGGTGAGGCAAGATGGGAAACCTCCTTTGGCACCAGAACAGGAGACCATACAGCCTTCATGTCAGGAAACTGTGGTGGAGAGGGTTGATTTTTGAAATAGGAGAGAAGGTTTAGTGTTAACTGGGAGAGTAAGCAGGTGCACTTGAATTGGTCTGGATCTTGGTGGATGCCTTCCTTCCCAAGGTACCTCCTGCCAAGGAGGAAGGGCTTCCAAAGCTGTTCCTTTGGAAATGTCAGGCTGCTTTAAAGAGGAATCATCTTGTAGGGCCCAGAAAATCGGCCTCTGTAAACCTTTGGTCATCTTGGTTTGGTTTTCTCCAGAGGGTTTTATAGACACGCATCTCACACTTGGTAGATTTAGGTAGAGCCCAGAATTGAGTGGTAACACCTGAAAAAGCCCTGCCTTGAGAAAGCTTCCAGAGGATGGTGGCCAAAACAGTGCTTGTCTGAGCTCTGGGACATCTCTGGGCAGGCTGGTGGCATTGCAGAGGGCAGTTGCGTGCAAACTGGGAAAAATCTACATCTGAAATGGGTAAGAAATGGGTTGGCTGACAGTGCATATTGTCAGTGGCCCCGGCACATAGGGATGTCGATCTCTGTGTCCTTGCAGGATTCACAGGAACTTGGTGCAGACTAAATATGTGACTTATACAAACTGTGCCTTGTTCATGTTTTTTTCTTATTATAAGGGTTAGGTGAGAACCGCCTCACTGTCCATGCCTGGACACCTGCACCAGGGATCTTTGTGTACAGTGACGATCCTATCTCAGGTGTAGGTGGTAACTCATGACCCTGAGACTTAGGGGAGTTTTCTTCCTGATAAGTGATGGTTTTCTTTAGAGAGATGTGATGGTGTTGCAAGATGACTTGGTTTCAGAGTTTCCTACTAGAGATCCATAAGTATCTCAAATATGTGGTTTGTGCTGTTTTGTTTTACCTGGTGACTTCTGACAAACCCACTCCCTTTCAGTTCACCGTCTCTCCTGTCGCTAGTCACAAAATATTGGTTGGGCACAGCAGTGAGCACCCCAAAAGTGGAGGCATGTATTAGCCCTTCCTTTACTTTGTGCTTTATCATGAGAGTTTAAGGGGGAGCATCCCCAGGGCTGGATTTCCTCCAGTGCCACCTTCAAAAAAACATTAAAATAGGCAAAACAACTTCAGGCTTTGTAATGTGTGGCCCCAGGGGATGCAGGGATAACGTCTGACCCTGCTTGGACCATGCCAAGTGATGCCACCTGTCCTCTACCTAACGTGGTCATTTCTCATGCCATCACTCGTGGGAGCCTCCTATTCTCCCAACTCTTTCTTTAGCACTTCCTATTTCATAATTGGTCCTTTCCATTTGGTAATTGTCACTAATTAGCAAAAAGTGTGGAAGCATGCCCTCCTCCAGGGCTTCACACTCTCTGGGGCTCCTCCTTTTTTATTTCTTGACTTATTTCTTTTTTCTTTCTCCTTTTTAATGCGCCACATTATTTTTGTTCAGGAGCTAATGTGTGATATTGATCTACATAATGAGCCTTTTTGACAGTCTGGGCACATTTGGGAATAATTCCTTGAGAAGAAGAAATCCTTAGGCCAGAACTGCTCGTTCTTGGCGGTTTCCAAATGAAGCCACAATTGTTCAGAAGTGACAGATGAGAAAATAGTTCAGGAGCTGGAAATTACATGAGCTGGGAGCAGACTTACTTTTTTTCCCCTTCCCTTCCGGATGGCATATGGCTCACTCTGAATTTACTTAGTAATATTATACTTGTCTCAAAGCAGACTGTAAATACCAGCTCCTGGTGAAGGAGAGGGTGAGGGATGAAGTTGCTGTGTCCTGCAACGTGATGGGAGCTCTGTGTCTTCTCCCTCCCCACTGCAGGGAAGGAGGAATATGAGTCTTACCACAAGACATTCATCCAAAGCTTAGTTCTTTCCAAACATAGAATCACAGAATATCCTGAGTTGGAAAGGACCCACAAGGATCATCCAGCCCAACTCCTGGCCCTGCACAGACATCCCAACAATCCCACCCTGCCCTTGAGAGCATTGTCCAAACCCTCCTGGAGCTCTGTCAGCCTTGGGGCTGTGCCCACTGCCCTGGGGAGCCTGGTCAGTGCCCAACCACCCTCTGGGGGAAGAACCTTTTCCTAATATCCAACCTAAACCCGCCCTGACACAACTTCAGGTCATTCCCTTGGGTCCTGTCAGTGGTTACAGAGAGGAGAGATCAGCACCATGCCCGGCACAGGTCCAGGACCTGGTGGTTTTTTTTTTTTTAACTGTGTGATTGGCACTCAGCCCTGGAGAAATAGGAAGAGGAGAAGGGCATCATAAAGGCCCTACGTCTTCTATAGAGCCACTCTCCTGCCGTGAGAGGTTTTAAAAATAAATTCTGTTGTGCTCTCTGTTTCACCTCCCTGCTGGACCATTTACAGCCACACCACTAAGTCAGCATAATTTACTGCGACTGTCCTAGAGAAGCTTTTCAGTTATCATCTTCTTCCTACCCTTTGTCCATCATTCCTGACTTCTCACCCTTATCCAGGATATTAAATGTGGACTTATTAAGTTAAGCATTTTAGTTTTGTTTTTCTTTTGTGCATATGTCTGGAGATTTTTTAAGAAGGAGTGCAGGAAATATGTCTGTTGTCCTTAAATGTAGGAATATTACAGAAATGGATCTCTTTTTTTGCACGCCTGGAAACTCTCGATGTGACCACCTAGGATTATTATAAATGCAGATGTACAGCAAAAAAAAAAAAATATCCTGCTCGTGGTAACCGACAGGCTTTGGCTGCTGGGGTGTTTTTTTTTTCTTGTAATTACTGGGAAATATTTTCCTTACCGTTTTTTATTTCGTCCTCCCAGGCCCGCTCCGTTCTTGGCGCGTCTCCTGAAGGGATGGAGAACTCGTCGGTGGCGTCGGCCTCCTCGGAGGCAGGGAGCAGCCGCTCCCAGGAGATCGAGGAGCTGGAGCGCTTCATCGACAGCTACGTCCTGGAGTACCAGGTCCAGGGGCTGCTGACGGACAAGACGGAGGGGGATGGCGAGAGCGAGAAGACACAGTCCCACGTCTCACAGGTGGGAGGAGGGCACGGGCCGGGAGAGGGGCTGTGGGGATGTGTGGTGGCTGGGCGTGGGGATGTGTGTCCAGCTGAAGGAGCTCTTCTAGATTTTGTATGTGAAGGAGAATGGGATAGAACGCTGGATTTGGGGCAGCTTGTTTCTTTGGTGAGATATATATATATATATGTGTGTGTGTAGATATAGATACAGACATAGATATAGATGTGTGTATATATATAGACATATATGGGTGTGTCTATATATATACACATATAGATAGATATATGTATATATATATAAATGCACATATATATGTGTGTGTGTATATATAGTTACTTACATATATGTATATATGAGCTCTCCATGCAGTTGATAGCAGTCTCCTGATACAGGGTTTTGGGTTTTCAAGGTCTCAAGGTGCATCACTTGAAGTTTCCAAGGCGAGGTTGGATGGTCTTGGAGCAACCTGGTCTAGTGGAAGGTGTCCCTGCCCGTGGCAGAAGGGGTGGGATGATGGTCTTCAGTGTCCTTTCCAAACCAAACCATTCCATGATTCCACATGAAGGATCCCATCTTTATCTGATATCAGCAGCATTTCTCTGATTTATCAGAGCTGTGCAGGTTTGCTGGAGCTGAGGCTCTGTCCCAGAGCTCTGGACCTGGCTTGCATCATCTCAGTGTAAAGAAACTGCCAATTAAAGGAACCTTTTCAAGAATAGGTTTTGCTGAAGAAGCCTTTTACAATTTGAGGATTGAAGCTGCTGAAAGTGTGAGAAAATAAGTCTAAGAATCTAGTGATCTGAAGTACTTCATAGTGCGGGTTTTTTAACCCAAGTCTTGGAAATGTCCATGTTTGAAGTGACACTTTGGAGGGGCTTCATGTCAAACAGACAAGCGCTGCTTATTAGGATGTCAAGATTGGAAATAGTATTGAATTAAAACTAATTTAATGGACAAAGTTTTACAGCTTCTTCCAGCCTGCCCACAGCTCTGCCAATAAGCCTGGGCTCCCTCTGCGTCTTGAGGACAAAAATTGCTAATTCTTGTGGCAGCCCATGTACAATTTTTCCATTAAGATCCATCTTCCAGTTGTGGAAGTGGGATTTTAGCTTTCCTTCCTGGCCTGCACTGAAAAAAAGGAGGTGCTGGGCTTCTAATGTCAGTTCTGAGAGTGTTCCCTTTCAAGATGGTCAGGTTTTACTTTAAAAGAAAGAACCATAATAATGAAAGGTCTGAACATGGAACCTTTTAATTAAACCCCTTTTAGAGGCACCTCAAATGAAGCAGATAAATGTGGTTGTACCCCAGACCATTGGTGTAGAAGTTTAATTAAGATTTGTATGTGAAGCTTCATCAGAATGTGGTATTTCATATCTCTAGGGCTGTATATGGGACAGGAAGTGAGGATGGGCTTTTACATAGGTCACCTGCATTTATCAAACCACGTCTTAATGGATGCATTAAGAAGGAATTATCTCCTGTCTCTCAAAGATTTTCATTTTTACCACCTTGTATCCCAAGTTTGTGTAGGAAATAATCAGGAATTTTTATTTCTGATTTTCTCTTCCTGATCACTACTTAGCAAAGCAAGGATAAACACACACATATCCTGCAGCTGCCTGGAGTAATCCCAGTGGAAGCTATCCTGATAGAAGGTGGCATGTTCCCTCTTAATGAGAGCTAGAGGAAGAAGGATGTGTTTAGGGGAAAGGCACTGGACTGAGACCAAGAAATTTGGTTTTAACTGCAAGGCTCTGCCAGCAACTAAATCTTTAATGTTGGGCAAGTTATTTAATCTCTCTGTTGTTTGTTTCCTTATGGCTGCAATAATGTTTTCCCTGCCTGAGAGAGGATAAATCCACTCACCCGTGTGTGAGAGTTGCTCAGATGGTACCACGTCTGTGGACAACTGCTCTCTGTGCTGGGGGAGGGAAGGAGAGGCACATTGTACTCTACTTCATCCTTCACACCACTCCCAGGGAGCTGAACCCATCACCAGTTCAGAGAATCACAAAGTGTGGGTGTCTTCAATCTCGCTCCCGCTGGGGAAAATAGGAGAGTCAGAGAGAAAATACAATTTCATTTTGGTTGTGGAGATAATGATGAGTGAGCTGTACCTAGAGAGAGCTTTGCAGGCGTGTGGTGGCACTCAAAATTGTTAAAGGAGATAGGCATAGGTCTAGCAGGAGGTTCTCAAGAGTGATGGCATCATGAGCCTCTCCAGTTGGGTCAGCAGAGGTGACAGCAGACTGATGGGCAGCTCTTTAATGAGGGGAGACTGAGGTCCCCCTATCTGTGAGCTAGAACAGGCTCTCTGATAAGGGCAGGAATCATGGGCGGTTCTAGTGCTGACTTATTTTGTGTCCTCATCCATAGCTGTCAAGGAGCTCTCAGATTGTTGCTGTTTGTGTGGAATTGACTTCCATTTTCTTGGAGCATTGCCCTTGGGTATGGTGCCAAGCACCGAGTGTCTTATGGAGCAGCCAAGTGGTTCCAAGAAAAAGGACCTCAGAGATGGGGCTGGTCAGTTTCAATTTTGTTGGGGTAGTGGTAAAATGTCTTTAGGATTAAGCAGCATCTCTCATGTTTGACCAGTGAAAATTTCTTTTAATTTTTTTTTTTCTCCAGTGTGAAATGCTGCCTTTCATTTCTTTGGGGAAAAAAAAAATAACCAAAACCTAACAAATGACCCCAAATTGGATTATATTGTTGGAAGCACCTTACTGTGAAACCCTGGGGGAAGCTGGCCTAGGCAGCTGGTGATCCTCTATGGCCGCACATGGCAATGGCCAAACCTGCAGCTTTGATCCTCATTTTCTGCTTTGTTTAAAATAAAAACACAGGGGTTTGACAGCTCAGGGCTCGTGTCTGTCCCTGAAGCAAACAGAGTTAGGAAAAGCAGAAATTTCCCCCCAACTTCCCATGGAAGAACTCCATGGGAAAGAGCAATTAAGTCAAGCCTCCCTGGCGTGTACCACCTGAGATCCCAAACACCGTCGGGGTCAGCAAGGAAGCGTCGGGGAGGGGTTTTATTGCAGAGCGGCCTTTCAGGTGCCTCCCTACACAGTTTTTTCCTGTATCTTCCCTCTATTTGCGGGTGGCGGGTGGAGCGTTTCCAAGCCAAAGCCTTTGGGATCATCCTCAAAAAGGAGGGGGTGCCACACGCGTACAGCGATGCCCGCGGCTGCACCGTGTTTTCTGTGCGCTCTGGACTGACACAGCAGTTTTCCCCAGCCCAGCTATTATTTTACACAATCCCCTTTTTTATCCCTTTTGCAGTGGACGGCGGATTGCAGCGAGCAGCTCGATGGCAGCTGTTCCCCATCCCGAGGGAAGGGCTCGTCGTCTCACGAACACAACCAGGTAGGGCTTGTGTTTAGTTCTTTCCTCCCCAGACCTTTGCTTTTATTCCTGCACTGCCTCATCTTGCAGCATGGAGCCTGCCCATGCTGCCAGCTTTCCCTCTCCCCTGGAAGGGGAGACGTGTCCCTCTGCTTGGCATCCAAAAGCTCATTCCTGCCAAAACCATGGGAGGTGGGCGACATCCTGATGTGTGGATGGATGCTTTGACCAGGAGATTATAGCTCTGCCATGAAGAGGAAAAAACACAGAGTGTCCCATTTATTCCTGAAGAGCTTCTTATTGCCACCTGTGTGAGGGACGGATTTGGAGCATCAGAGCTCACTTGGAATTATGAGAGGTAGCTGGAAGGAAGGATCTCTGTGTAGCTGGGCATCTTGGTTATGTGCTGCAGCACAAGGATGATGTTACAGGGAAGAGGATTAAATAGCTGAGAGAGTGAACTGGGAGAAGAAGCAGAACTGCATGTGCTGAGAGGCTGTGTTGGGCGTGCGGTAACAGAAGCCATGCATGAGTCGGTTTTGGTGGTTGTACGTGGTGTAAACACCACTGAAGAGTATTTACCAAGCATGGCTGGAGGTGACTGCCCCTCCTCTGCGTGAGCACCCACGTGGGAGAGGGTTGGGAGGGGTAGAGGCGTGAGTTGGACCACTGTAACGTGGCTGAGGAGCTGCTGTGTCACCACGAGACCATCAGCTCTGTGAGAGCAGCGTTTGCCCGAGGAGATATGAGACCCAGGTATCTGAGGAAGGGCAAAACAGTATTTCCAGTTGCTCTTGTTGAAGGATGTCCCACCTGGAGAAGGGGCTTCAAGCTGTTGGGTTTTGTGTTCTTGCCCTGTTTGATGTCCTCCAGGTTCATCGCCATAGGTGGGATCCATGAGAAAGAACCTGGGAGCCCCTTGCAGGGTGTACAAGAGGCTGTGCCTGTCTGAGCAGTGAGTGTCACAGCTCTCAGTCTGGTCACAGTTTCTTCCCACATTAAGCCATGCTGGAACTCCTTGGATTTGGGATGGGGACTCATGCATCCCCTCCCTGCCACGGGCCTGGATGCAGGGACGCTGGGAGCATCTATACCAACACCTGCATCCAACAAAGACAGGATCTTGTGAGAAAGGTTGTACTCAATGGAGACACTGTTTCAGATGAGCCTCTGAAGGTGCCAGACGGAACCGTGGGTTTAATTTACTATAGCTTTGATCTGCTCCGAAATATTCAGCAGCAAAAGCTCATCCAGGCTCCCTCCCAGTGTTGCAGACAGATGCTTGATACTCAGCTGGGAGGTTGGCCTTGTCCACTGAGCCCTCTTGGGTGGCTCGGGGTGTTGGCAGGACCAGGTGCTTTCCCTGGGGAAGAATCCAATTCTGGTCCTTCACCCATGGGTTCAGTTAGTGTGGTTCCACAGGAGGATGAAGGAGTCGTGCATGAGTGATACTTCTCTGGCATCTTCCATCTGCCGGGTGCTATGGGCTCTTTTGTTTCAACTTACGTGGGTTTGGGGGGGGGGGGTTTGTGCTGGATTTTTTTTTTTTTAACTGGTAATTAAACCTATTTGTTGTGCTCCAAGAGAGAGCTTCTTTTGCACAAACAAATACCATTTGCTGATGCTGAAGCTGCTTACCCGGTGTTTGGGCTGTCTCCCAGCCTGCAGCAGAGCTAGTAATTATCTCTCTCCGTGTTTGGCTTCCTTTAACTGTGAGTAACAAATTTTCCTTGGCACCAAAGAGGAGCTGGAAGCTATTGTTCTTCTGTCCAGGCAAGCATTTCTCTTGCTGTTACTGATATATGAGTGAAACGCTGCTGGTGAGGACCAGGTGCAGTTTATTACCATTTCTGGATGCTGAGTTTTTACTAGTAGCTTTCAACATTAAAAAAAAAAAAATTAATCATTAATAAGATGCTTGTCTTGAATGAAAATTATCAATCACTCTTCAAATCTCCTAAGGAAGAAGCCGACTAATTATTTCCCAATGGATGTAGGGGGTGGGGGTTTTTTTGTTACGGTTTTTTATGGATTTCGAGGGGTTTGGGCAGAAAATTGAATTCCTAATTTTCCTATTGTGTTTCCAGCTGATATTTCTGCATTACTGGTCTTAGTTGAAAAATACTTGGATGTGAGATTTCTGCTGGCTTCAGCTACTGTGGAAATGTGGGTTATGTGTCGGTGACCGTGATATGCCTCACGTGGTTCTAACCTGACCATCAGAAAGGGCATTTATATGGAAATCTAGGTTAGTCCTGGAAATATATTCAGCATCTGGTTCATTTTCTGTGAAGGCAGAGTAGTCCAGAGCTCCATTTTCAAAAGTAATTGGCTTCCTAAAGGTTACAGGGGAGCCTAGAGAGAAGCAGACTTTCCCATGCTTGAAAATCCCCCTGTACATCCGTAAGTACCTGATGCCTTTGAAATTCTCTTCTGTAGGATCCAGCAAGGTTAAGACAAATAAAAGAAAGATTTATTTTTTTTTAGTGTGTATAGTTGTGTATAGTTGTGTTATGTATTTATATAGACATTTATATTTATGATGTCTGTATATAAGCATCTACTGGTTGTTGTACAAATGTGGGGCTGAGAGCGATTTCTGAATAACATTCAATTTAGGGGTAAAAATTAGGTGTCTTGATGCAACCTGCAGTCCAGGATATTCCTAAATTGCTGGGTTTCTGATGTCATTGGGTATCTCTGGGAAAGAGTGTACCAGACTTGTCCTGCTCTTCCACTACTCAGTGAGACATCTATTAGCAGCTGTGGGATACTACATGGATCTCAGTTCCCATAGTCTGGCAACTAAGCAGTGGCTTAAAAATGGAGGAAATCTCTGAAAAATCTTTTATTCTTGGTCTTTCCAGTCTTTCCAGTCCTCTGGGCAGGTGGCTGTGAGAAGATGGTCTGCTCATGGGGGAATGCCCTGAGATTTATTTTGTGGACTCCTGGTGTGCTGAGAACATCCTGGTCTCACAGTTAGATTCAGCTCATCTGTAATCCCTGCTGTGTTTGAGTGATACCCCCCAGAAGCTCTGCTGGGTCTCACTCTGTGGGAGCCTCTGGGGTGGAGATCACTCCATTGAGAGCTACTTCAGATGTTATCTGAGCACCTCTATAAATGAGGAAAGTTTAGGTAATGGAACCATTTTAAATCCTTTTATGTATGGATTTTTTTTTTCCCCAAAAAAAACCCAGTGGGAAGATTTTATATAATACTTTATTTGCATTCCCCTTGTGAGGCTGTGGCAAGTAGGAAGCTCTTTGATATATTTCTGAGAGCAATTCATTAAGTAAAAGACTTCTGGTATGGTACGTGTTTAGGGAGCCAGCAGAGCTCTTGGTACATGAAAGGCCTGGCAGCAGCTCCATCCCAGGCTCCCCTTGTGTAAAGGTCATTAACAAAAAACAGGGCAACTCTGCGGGTTTGTCCCATTTCTCCAGGCGCTGGGAGAGGGAGAGCTGCAAATCCTCCTTCCTGGCCAAGCCCATCCCTTCCCCCACGGTGGCTGTCACCCACCATCACCGAGAAAAAACCTGTGTTGTTGGCAGTAAACGGGACTGGCTTTTATTCTGCTGCTTGTTTGCCTTTGTGTCCATGTCCCACCAAGTGCAGCAGGGACTTAGTGCATGACTGGGGACCTCAGAGGCTTCTCCAGCTGGTGGTCATGTTGCCAGTCCACTGAGCAGTGGAGGAGCAGGCTGGGTGTGTGGATCACATCTGGATTATCCTACACCTTGCTTGTAGCACACTTCTCCTGTCCTCTCTGAGGAGCTGGTGGTGGAGGAGATGGCCTGGTTTGCCATTTAATAGGAATATTAAACCAGTAGAAACAGAAGCACTCTGGTGGCAGAGTGAGGTTGTGGGTTTCCACTCTTGGGCCTTGGTTTGAGTTGATTAGCTGGCTGGAATCAAGGGCTGTGCTGTCATCAGACTTCTGACAAGGGCCTGGAATAACAGGATAAGGGGGCTTGACTTCACACTGAGAGAGGGAGGAGTTAGGCTGGATATTAGGAAGAAATTCTTAGCTGTGAGGGTGGTGAGGCCCTGGCACAGGTTGCCCAGAGAAGCTGTGACTGCCCCATCCCTGGAAGTGTCCAAGGCCAGGTTGAACAAGGCTTGGAGCAACCTGGGATAGTGGAAGGTGTCCCTGCCTGTGGAAGGGATTGCAATGAGATATCTTGAAGGTCCTGTCTCTCCATGCCCTATCCATGTAGTCATGGCTACATGAAAAAGCTGCTATATTGCCAAAGCAAAGGCACTAGTAGGTGTGGGGGGGGGATGTGTGAAGGTTGTCTCTTGGGAAACAGCAGTTTTCAACGCACAGTGGAACTTAGTTTTATGGAGAGTGAAAAAAACAAATTATCAGTGCAGATTTCTCTTGCAATTCCAGAGAATTTTTTTTTTTTTTTGCAGGCATTAGTGCTGCTTTAATTCCTGGATTCAAACACCAGGAAATCCTCCCTGATGGATGCTGCAGAGGCAGGTGGCAAGGAATCATGGTCTTGGATAGGTGCCACATCACTAGGTCCAGAGTTGGACTGAGGCTCCTGCGATGAGCTCTGCTGTCCCATAAACTTCTGAAGTCAGCAGGGAAGTTGTCTTGCTGGCTTAAATCCACTGACATCAGCAGGCAGCATGTAATGCCCCAAATCATTGACTAAACAGACCAGCCCTGGAAAGTGAGTGGGCTGGCAGGACCTCTATGAACAAAGATGTAATTCATTTCCCCCTGCTGGTAGACAGCCTGTGTCTGACTTGAGTTGCCCATCCTTGGGTCTAGATCCGAAACAAAAATCGAGAGGGATGATCCCGGGGGCAGTTTGGGGTTCTCCATCACATCGACATGCTCATATCACAGCCCAGAGCCAGTTTGTACAATGAATTTGCTTGAGGTTGGCCACCACACTGAAGACCTGTTGGGACAGGTGGGTGCTGGCAGGTGCTGCAGCTGCTGTTGACTTGTTTTCAAAAGAAAAAGGGAAAGCAAAACACATACACTGGCTTTGTCAGACAATACATGTTGGTGTATCCCTGCCTGATGGAGGAAGAAATTAAAGCCCTAAGTGGGGTGACCTGCTCATGATCAAAGAGCAGCTCTGAGAAAACCAGTTGCTTAATGGTTTTTTGCCTGTAATTGCTGGGTGATGTTCCCTCCCTGTACTGGACGGAGCCCCGCTCAATTACATCTGGAGAGGACTCCTGAGAAAGAAATCAAGTCCTTTAGCTAATGTATAGGTTTAACTTTCTCTGGGACTTCTGTTTGGGATACACCTCATGAAGCAGCATCACCCCACAGGCAACTGCCACCTGCCTGGGTGTCTGGAGGTCTGGGAGAGAAAAGCATCACTGCTTTGCTGCCTGGTTTAGGAGAAGTGTTGCTGCTTTCCTGGGGAGGGAAGGAGCAGAGCCAAAATGGTTGTGTTTTCTGCATGATATTTTTATAAGAGTAAGCTTTCTAATGTTCTTAAAGCTTTATGCAATGCAATGAGAAGAAAGAAGCTGGAAATTTTTCCCTGCTAAAATGTTTAAAGTAACCTTTGTGTGGTTTTTCTTAAAAGATGCATTTTAAATTATTAAAATAATTAAATAATTGATTTCCTGTAGAAAAATTAAAGTGGTTGTTCTTTAGTAAGTCTAGAAGAGCAGGGAGGTTCTTGGAGTCTGGTGTAAAAATTCTGCATAACTGGAAGATTTGGCAGAAGCGCAAAGTGGGTGTATGAAAACCTCTGCTGCAGAAAAGCCCCAAAAAGAACCTTTTACACAATAGCTGTCTTCTGCTCTGACCAGGGTTCAGACCGAAGTTTAAGAGTCATTTGAAGGACACTCCACAACTTGATCTGGGGAGGTTCTTGTAGGTGCAGTGGTGAGGCTGTTGTTATGCTGGAGAATATCTCAAAGGCTTTTGGGTCCTGAGAAGTCCTTTAGCTTTCTGTTGTTTTTCTCTTTCCCACCTTAAGCTGTGAATGCTGTACATTGAATATTGAATTTTTTACATGTGATTGAACATGAATCCTGTCCAGAATCCACTGATATCTTTGGGACACTTAAAGCTTGTGATATTGCCAGCATTGATCTACATCTCTACCAGCACAACCCACTTCACCCATACTTATCATCACTGATAGCAACCATGTAGGTGATCACAGTGTTTCCATTTATTGCTTGTGCATTGGGGAAAGTTATCTTCTTTTTTCTGCAAATAGGATTTTCAAACTTGCACTGAAGCAGTAGCAAGTATTAACTCTTGAGCTGGCAAAGGCAGAGGGATTAATTAGTTCATGCCTCAAAGAGCTCGTTGAGAAGGTGAAAATTGCAGTGTAAGTGAAACATATGATTATTGCTAATTAAAATGCAAATGTTAGATTTGACAGCTAGTTTCCAAAGGAGGGTGGCTGGCAGTGTTTATGTGCATGAGCCCTGTTGTTCCCAAGAAGGTGCAGAGCTTGGCCAGAAGGATTGGCATGGGTTTGAGCAGCTTCTGGGAATCAGTCTCTGAAGGGATAGTGTTTTCCCTCCCAGTCCCAAAGTGTGGCTCAGAGGTCGCATCTCCTGATGGTGAGCATAGAACACGAATGGCAGGTGAAGGAGCCCAAATAAAAGCTGAGAGCAAGAGCTCAAGGGTTGTTTGGGGTCTTGGAAGAGACTGGGAGAGTCTTGGTCTTTTGAGGGCAGGGCAGAGAGTAAAAGGGCCAGGTGATGGGGGATTGGGTGAGCAAAAGGCAAGGGATGGAGAGCTTCATGGCATTACAGGTGTTTCTTCAGCTTCTGTCAGCTTTGGCAAACAATCCTGTTCCTGCAACATGCTGAATTTATTTAGCAAGAGCACTGTGTGGGAGACACATCCCATGCTTTGGGATGGAGGAAGAGCAGTGCCACGTCTCACCATTGCCAAGCTCTGGCTTTCTGCTGAAGTCCAGCTGCCTGTATGGGTTTGGGAATGGGTTTTTATGGGCTTTGCAATGATGCTGGTAAAGGGGTTTTTGTTGCTTGGTTGTGTTTTTTAAGGAATGATCATTACTTGAATACTCTCACCCACCCCTTGAGCATCACCCATGAGGTTGGTGTGAGCTTCCCTGATCCCGCAGAAAGGTCTGCAGAGAGGGCTCATTTTAGTGTGAAATGACTTTATTAAAGGACACAAAGCCACCAGAAATGTCTGGCAGAGTTTCTGGTGGACTTTTTTTTTTTTTTCTGGAGTTTTGAATCCCTGTCAGTATGGTATCAGTGAAAAGTTGTTCATCTATAGCATGTAGTCAGAAAATTTTGGGGGAAATATTGAGTGCAGCTGTGCTGGTGAGTTTGAACCTGAGTGTATCTAGGCCATATTCATTTGGACTGTTTCAGCTTGAACAGAAATTTCAACAATTTTTAGCTTAAAAATTTTTATATTAAAAATCATTTTTCAACGTAGATGTTGACAGTGCATGATAAAGATAAGCAGCATGAACAGGAAAAAAGCCCCAGGCCATGAGTTAGAGCCAGGAGACAAACTGATTTAGTAAAAGGGTACCTGTGATTGTGATCTCACTGGGTTGTGCTGTATCCACTGGCTTTCTTGGTGGATGTTGATGCGTGGTGGTACCAATCTCCCTGTTTCTCACAGGGGTTTTAGCACAACAAAACGCCAGCTGCATTTCTGGAATTTGCAAAACCTCAGAAAGGCTGTCTGCAGAAAGCCACGACTGAAAGTTGGGTCAACTGAATACAAGCGGTATAAGTGTTTATTTTCAGTGTGACCTGGTCCCACCGTGGCGTTTGGCGCTGACATTTTGTATATGTGGATGAGCAGGGTGTTCAGAGCGTAGGATACACACTGGTGGTAACTGGTCCTTCACACATCTAGGCAGTGAAGGTGCCTTTCTCCCGACCGCCTTTTCAGTAGGTGCACACCTCTTTCCCTCATCAGATGAGGTATTTCTCACTTCTCAGGATGTCTGCAAGCTTGGCTCTTCCCCAGGGCTTCCCAAAGTGGCCTCCTGCCCGTGTCTCATGAGTGACTTTGGTCCAGTGTTTTTTCCCTCCGTGCCAATTTAACAAAACTCTCTCAGCTTTGTACCATTTGGTATTTCT
>JAWWLV010000100.1:70205444-70221472 GCA_035041135.1 Platyrinchus mystaceus
CAGGCCTTGGAAGGGGCTGCCCAGGGAGGTGGTGGAGTCCGAGGAATGTCTGGACATGGCACTCAGTGCTCTGGGCTGGGGGACAAGGTGGGGGGTTGGGCACTGGTTGGACTCGATGATTTTGGAGGTCTTTTCCAACCTAATTGATTCTGTGAATCTCAACCTGCCCAGGGGATCTTGGTGGGCCATAGTGGTTTTGGACAGTGGGGTAGGAGGACAGGGCTGGAGTCAGAGCTGAGCCTACGTGTTTTCTGCTCTGTCTTGTTCCCAGCTTTGTGTTCCCAAGGCTGAAACTGTTTCACTCCTTGCCTTCACGGTGCACTTTTGCTGTGTGTGAGAGATCTCTGTGTTGAAGTGAGTGTGGATTCACCCAGAATCGTAGGAGCCCCTGTGCAGAGCCAGGAAACCTCTGTGGCTGGTGTTGGGAGAGGCTGGGCTGGGCTGTGCCATGGTCCAGATAGCTCAATGTGCCTTCCAGTGAGTAACCACCTTTCCCTCTCTCCTAGAATGGCAACAAGGAGAGCAACCTTGACATGCTGGGCACAGACATCTGGGCTGCCAACACCTTTGACTCCTTCAGGTAAGCTGGTGTTAAAGTGCTTTAAGAGAGGGATGAACTCTTAGATGGACTGTGCCTTCTCTTAGCCTTTGCCCACAGGCCCCTCCTGCTGGTATCCAGGCACCAGTGAGTACCTGGTTAGTACTCACATCGCTGCTGCTCCTCCTCCCCATCCCCATTCAGCCTGTGGCAGTAAGCAGAGCTGATCTACATAAATCATCCTTTGCACTTTGGAGAGGCCACTGGGTGGGTTTGCTGTCCAAACACCTGAAATCGGTACCAATACAATTCCTTGTAATCATCTGGGAGCTGCCCAGGCAAAGACTTGAGTCAGCTTTGAGCTACTGCACCAGGACTTTACTTTTCCATTAGTTGCAGGTACAATCATGTGTTGGCTTCTTAGCTGCTGGGAAGAGCTCTTTAGCTCATGGGGAAAGTGGTGAAATATGCTCTCTGTCCAGTTTTATGCGTTTCCCTGTGCCTGGAGCACTGCAAGAGTCTCCAGGGGCTGAGTTATCACCTGCCTGCTCCAGGCCATTGGAGCGACAGGTTTGTGCAGGGCCAGAGAGAACATCTCCATTGCATGGACCAGACCACTACCTGTTGTGGTATCCCCTTGTTAGAGAGCAAGTATAACTTGCAAGGTGTGTGCTGTATCAAAATTAGGGGTTCAGATCAAGCAACAGGAGCTCAGCATATCCAAAAAATAAGAAAACAAATGAAAAGAAAGGAAGTGCAGCAGTGTGGAGGTTGGAGGCCCACATCCATATGCTCTGCAGCAAGGAGTGGTGCTTCCAGAAGTACCAGCTTTCCTTGTCTGCAGGCTCCAATGTGCCTTCCTCTCTTCAGCTCCGTGGTGTTTAATCAGTACTGGACTTTCTTTGTTTTTCCCTGTTTTTTCTCACCTAGTGGTGCGACGTGGGACCTGCAGCCTGAAAAACTAGATTTCACCCAGTTTCACAGGAAGCTGAGAAACACCTCCAAACACCCGTTGCCTCACATAGACAGAGAAGGGTGAGTGCCCTGTGTGCAATACTGTGCTCTCTAGGAAGGTCTCTTAACTTCTCCCTTACTGTAGGAACGCTAGCTTGGTGGCAGACCTCATGTAGAGGACATGGGGAAAAAGTGCTGGAAAGACATACGGGGTTTGAGGACACCACAAACAGTCTGTCTGGCTCCTCTGACATCCAGTGCTGGGCAGGAGCAGAGTTGCTCTCTGTATTTTTGTGTTGTGTGGTAGATTCCAGTCTTTAAATAACTCTGGATACAAGTCTTCTAGATGCAGGTCTCCTAGATTTAAACGTCTCTGGATATTGGGAGAAAGATCCTGGTTTAACCTTGATCCTGGTTGCCGTTACTGTTCTCTCCAGCAAGATTCCAGTGAAGAAATGAGCATCAGTGTGATTCATGTAGATCTAAGTGCTCATCCCCCATCTGCTAGACGTAGAACTGTGGAACATTCAACAGCTCCTGTTGCTGGTAGCAGCCTCCACGGACTTCCATGGTATTGCTGGGATTCCTCGTCAGTTGTTGGTTGGTCAAGCCAAATAAATGTGTGCTGGCACCAAGTGGATCACCAGTGTTCCTTAAATGGGTATCACTTTTTCTCCAGGGATTCTCTGCAGGTGGAGAAATAATCACTACCTGAAAGGAGGCTGTCACCAGGTGGGGGTTGGTGTCTTCTCCTAGGTAACAAGTGGCAGGACAAGAGGAAAAGGCCTCAAGTTGCACCAGGGAAGGTTTAGATTGGAAATAAGGAACAGTTTCTTCACAGCAAGGGTTGTCCAGCCCTGGCACAGCTGCCCAGGGCAGTGGTGGAGTCCCGATCCCCAGAGGGATTTAAAAGCTTTGCCACGTCATATGTAGGGATAGAAATCCTCTCCTGGACAAGTTTTTCTGTTGATAAGTTGGTTTTGCCAAAGTACTGGCCAATGCCATATGCCTGAACTGCACATCTTGTTTAGAAGACAAGATTAGAATTATTATTGGAATAGTTGATTAGAAACAATTAGAAACATCTTGATGTTTCTGACCAGGCCAGCTATCCCACGCCAGCGCAGGCTCAGCATCTGCAGGAGGCCCTTGTAGTGCAGAGTGACAGGAAGAGTCACACAACTCAGTTTTTTTCTGCAGTGTAAGTAAGGTATAATGTAGGTATATAAAGAGCAATCTTCAGAGCATTTGGAACAATGGAACACTAAATTTCTAAGTCAATAAGTGCCTTAGTCATGTTTACTCCCATTTCTTCTGACGGGTTTGAAAAATGAGACGGAGGGGCCCTCTGTAAAATAGGATCTAATATGCCCAGTGCATGATGGCACTTGCCAGATGATCCTGTCAGTGACATCTGCTACATACAGGGAGGATGCAGCAGGGTCTGCATTGTGGTTTTCCTCCATTCCTGGTGTAGTGCAAATGCCCAGGATGCAGATGGGTAGAGAAGGCAGTGTGGAGGTGAGATATTTAATCACTCCTAAATATTACAGCCGTAAAACTTGGGTAAGAATTACTGTATATGCAGGAAAGTTAAATAGATGCTGTCAGCACAAGCAGTGCATCTCCCAAAAATACAGGTCATATAAGTAACTTGGCTAAAATAGAGGAAGCACAGACAAAATTAGTTTTATTTTTTGCTGTTAGTTGGCTGTGTTGTGCATTCATCAGCGCTCTGTGCCAAATTTGTGCTGTGATTCAGCTTGCTGAACCTCCAAGAATCTCCACCTGCTAGCTAGGCATTTTCTCTCTGGCTTGAATGGGAAGCTTTTTTAACAATGTAGCTGTGCAATGAAAAAAATAATAGGAAAAAAAAAGGCATATGCTGTTCAGCTATGTTTTCAACACTGTAAGTACCAAAAGGACCATTTTATTCCCTAGCCTGATCTCGTACCCAAGGTTGGCCATGTAGTTGCATCCAGTTATTTGACCTCAGTGGGCTTTTGCTTGGATGAAGTGTTTTCCTCCAGAAAGACATTGATTTTATTGGAAGATTCTGTTTGGTAGTCTGCTGAATAATCAAAGTGGAGTGGTTAAGCAAAACTGGGGAACTGTACTGACCTGACTCGTTTCTGACCTGAAGTTGTCTGGCTTTAATTTCCAGTGTTAGCTCTTGCTCTGCCTTTACTCTTCCAGATCAAACAGCCTTTTGTAGATGGTATTTTCTCTACATTCCGAGTATCTCCCAAGCACATGTATCACTTTAGTTTTTCTGGTACTCTAAGAAATTCCTCCACCACCTCTTTGAAACATGACTGCCAGTGCTTCCTGTGGTCCTGTGGATCAGGCTCAGCCGTGCTGTCTGTAGAGGAGAGCTGCCTTCAACCCCCTAAGCTCTGCCTCCTCTTCATCCCCTGCCTTTCTGCCACAGTCTAGCTTCAGAAATTCAGCCTGGAACAGTCCTCATCCTTTTCAGATAACCTTTTCCTATGATACACTTGCCCATTCTATACCTACAACTGGTATTACTGGTCCCCAAATGTTTGACATTTTTCTCTTATATATAAATATATATATAATCAATATTTATTCATGTTTATGTATTTTTATATGTAGGTACACTATATTTTTACCTTTGTAACTCAGAGTCAGGATTTCATCTATGGAGGAAAGTAAACTGTTGAACAGCTCTGATTTCCTATAACTGTAGAATCGTAGAATGGTTTGAGTTGGAAGGGACCTTCAAGATCACGTAGTCCAACCCCTCTGCCATAGGCAGGAACACCTTCAATTAAACCAAGTTGCTCAAATCAGTCAAGGTTAATTAAATTGTTTGCCTTCAGCTTGCTGTTTCTTGAGCCTGGCACTTCAGCACATGCCCATTATTTTTTTAATTTTTTTTCCCCATTTGCTCCAAGTCCACCAAGATCTGTTTTGCTCTGACTTCTAAGCACTGATTACCTGCACCTGCTGCTGCCAAAGTTCCTATTGTACCTTATTCAACAATACCTTGTCACTAACTGACAAAAAAATACATTATCATTCCTGTGTAACAAAAAAGATCTTCTCAAGTTGTTTATAAATGTAGAAGGATAATATTTACCATTTTTTCTTCTTCTATATCATCACAAACTCTCTGCATCCAGCTAGTGATTATCTTTGGAATGTTTTTTTTTTCCTTTCTTGATACAAGAAAGTCCTTCAGGTGCCAGCTCTGTGTTTGGTGTGTGAGTGATTGGCTTCTCACCTTTTTTTTTTTTTGTCTTTCAAATTGTCTGTTTATGTTTACACCGATTGCTGTCTGAGATGTGTGTTTGTGCTTGCTCGCTGACACCTTTCTCAGCAGGTGAACTGGAGCTCCTGTGGGGACCAATGAATGATCAGTTCTTCAAAGGAAACGTCTTTCATTACCTTTTTGAGTCCTCATTTTTTCTGTCCAGGTGGGCTGTGCTTTCTGTTTTACTTGGTCTGGGAACCGAGTAACCCAACGCCACTGCTCAGGACTGCCTTTGGTTTTCTCACTGCTGCCAGTACCAAGAGTGTTTGGGTGCTGTGGCAGATGGTGCAGGTGGAGAGGACTGGGAAAAGCATTTAATTTTGTATTAACAGCTTTACGCCCGCGTGGGAGTGTTTCGGAGGCGCAGCGTACTCGCCTCAGAGAGCCTCTTTGTTTTCGTGAGGGTCCTTTGCAGTAAGAACTGATCTTCCCCATGTGCCGTAATAGAAAATTAGCTGCGTCTCCAGTGAGTTTTCACGTGGTTTTGTTTGTTTTCCTTTTGCCACAGGCTTGGAAAAGGGAAATACGAGGATGGTGACAGCATCAACTTGAACGACATAGAGAAAGTCCTCCCAGTGTGGCAGGTAGGTGACAAGGACATCTGCCCATGCTACAGTGGAGACCAGCAGTGCCTTCCCTGCCTTGTGTTTCCTTAGGAAACCCCCTTCAGGAGCAGGAAAGCTGCTGAGCTATGGTCTTTTAGGGGCTGGGATGGAAATTGGTGCCTATGGTTTGGGGCGTTAGTGTTGGGCAAGGGCAGTTGCCACATAGACTTTGTTGGGAGGTGGTACACTGAGGACAGTATATATAATTACATTTATATATATATGTACATGTACACAGGACTCATATGCTTTAGAAAGGGAGGTTCTGAAAAGCATCACCCCTCCCAACAGCTCCAAAATAAACTGCTGCCCGGAAGCCAGCAGTGCTGGTGTGCTGGCCCAGGTGTTTCCCTTTTGGAGTGTGTCTGTGTTTACATGCAGTGATAATCCATGTATGTGTTTTCTCCAGCCTATTCCTTCTCCAGATGTGTCTTTATGCTTGGATGCTTGGATGCTGGGAAATGGCAGGATGAGACCCTCAGTTAAAAAGTCAGACTGAATAAGTCCGTTTGTCAGCATCGTATAATTTTTCATTTTACAGAGCCCTAGTCCTTGAAGAATGTCCTGGGCTAGGCAAATTCTGAGGATGTTCAGTGTGTTTTTGCTGAAATCTCTGCCTCCAGAGGGAAGGACAGAGACATCTCGTGTGCTGTGGTAGCATTACCCTTTCCAGTGCTGAGCCAAGGGCTCGCCAGGCTTCTTGCTCATGCATCATGTGAGGAATGGCTTTGCTCATCCTGCAAACCATGTGATGATCTGCCTTACTGTTTCTTTTGGGTGAGCTATTTGGCACTAAATACACAAAGCAGTGGAAGGAGGGGAGAAGTGCTGCTGACTTTGGCAGGGAGGAGCACTCCCTGCAGCTGCTTCCTGCTCAGTCTCTTCCATGTTTGGTATGTCTGGACTTTAGGTCACAGGGAGAGAACATCAGGTCCAGCTGGTACAAACCCCAGTAATTCTGCAAAATAAGGTTAGTTTTCCCCAGGGAATAATTGGGAAATGAGGAATCAAACCATCTTTGGTGCGAGGAGCTGATTTTCTTCAAGAGGGTTTTAATCAACAGCTATTAAATAAGCCAAGTCCTCCTGGTATGGTTATCATCTCATCATGCCCTAATACCAGGTTGAGTCCATTTGCTCCAGTGAATTGATTGCAAAATATACCTTAATATTTAGCTTAACTGTTAGTGTGACATTTCTAAGCTGGAAGGCCCAGTGGGAATGCTGGATCTGATGTTCTGTTTGTGCCTCTGGGCAGACTCGTGCAATGCTGCATTATTTTGGAGACGTGCTTACCCTGGCATGTGTGTCTGTGGGAACTAGGAGCCAGGTAGTTCTGGGTGAGGATTTGTCTTTTTTAATGCCGACAAGTGAAATACTTGCAGACAGCTGGTCTAATCCTCACATGTGATTGTTAACTGGATTTGAATGCAACCGTGCAACGCTGACAGTGATTTTTCAGGTCTTTATCCCCTGTTTTAAATGGCTCTGTGGAGCAGTGTATGGGGGCATGAGGGAAAGTATTTGTGTGAGACCATGGAAGGAAAATCATTAACCTTCCATGGGGTTGTCCCATGATGTGGATTTGTTTGTTACGCATCATGAAGAAGAGGCTTCTTAGGTTGGAGATACATGAGCTCTTATTCTGTCTGTGTTGAAGAGCTCCTGGCTTGCTTACAGCAGCCATGCACAGACAGGGGGGCCAGTCTGAGCATCCTCCAGTGCCACTGGGGTGGTCTGAGAACCCTCCAGTGTGACTGAACCAGTCCAAGCCTCCTCCATCACGACTGGGGTAGTCCAAGCATCCCCCAGGACAACTCAGATGCAGATGTTTTGCTGCTGAGTGTACTTCAGCAGCTGTAGAAGGGTTAAAAGCTGCATATTTGAGAGCCATAGCAGGTCTTACTTGCAGGCTGCTTGGAGGTTTGGGTGCCTTTGATGTTAAGGTATCAGAAACATAGGACATGAATCTTGAGCTAATCTCAGGTATACATCCAGGTGTATATGTGTATCTCTACAGAGAGATGCAGTGACATCCCTAATGGGTTAAACAGAATATTCTGGGTATCTAGGGGCTAAGCAGGCTATTCTGGATATCTGGATGTTAATATGTCTATACCTGAGTTTTGCTGCTCGAATCCATCAGTAGTATTTTAACAAAATATTGCAAGGAAGGCCTCTGACCATTTGGCAGTTAAAGGGTGAAAAAATAAACAAAGACCCCTCAAAACAACGTCCCAAAATCCTCTTCTTTTGTTTGGAAATCGGAGAATGCTCCTCGGGGTTGCTCTCACAGCACAGCCCACTCTGCCATCTTGTGGACATGCACAGGCCGGTGAATCCAGCTCCACAATTCCTTCACCACAGCTGGTATTTTGAAGCTTTCTCCTGCTTTTCTTCCACCTTTTCAAAACTCATCTGACATGCTGATTTTTACTGGTTAATAGGTTTTATTTTTGAAAGCTTCATCGGTAGGAGCTCATGAGGTCATTGCTTTGGCTCAGCTCATGAGCCATAACCTCTTCATCTCTTCTTACTCATAAAAGTCCGTAGCTGGATTTGGGCACTAATTCATCAAAGTGCTGCCAGAATGCTGCTCTTCTGAAGATAAGTGTTCCCCATTCATAAGAACTGCTCTTTACTGCACACCAGGGAGGATCAATTTGCTGCATTAGAGAGGCACAGCTCAGGTGAAGAGCTGCTCGTCATCATCTCCATTTTCACCTCAGCTGGTTTGTTGAAGGAGACCACATAACCACCTTGACGTCATGAAGACGTCACAGGGAGGGTGAGTCAGTGCCTTTTGCTTGTGCTCCCTTTGGAAAGGCTTTCAGGCTTGGATGCGTCACAGCTGAGTGCTCCAGTCCTACATACAGGCTTCGGACTGAAAGCCCTGGGCAAACTCTATATTTACCAGAGAAAACAACCTAAGGGGTCATGTCCTGCAAGATGACAGAATCATGGAATGGCTTGGGTTGCAAGGGGCCTTAAAGCTCATCTCATTCCAACCCTGCCATGGGCAGGGACACCTTCCACTAGCCCAGGTTGATCCAAGCCCCATCCAACCCGGCCTTGGACGCTTCCAGGTATGGGGCAGCCACAGCTCCTCTGGGCAAGGTTCAACCCCCTCCTTCCTGTAAAACTCATGAAGGATACAGGAGGCTGCATGTCACGGGGACGTGCTCTGAATGCTACTAGACAGGAGCAGAGAGTTTAGGGACATATCCCAAGCGGTTTCTCGACTGGCATCTCGCAGTGTTTGGCTTTCAGTTTGCTGGACTGCTGCCTTCAGGAAGGGCTTGCCCTCCTCAGAACGCTGAGGATGTTCCTTCACTGCCCAGCTGCTCCTTTTGCCTTGTGTTTCAGGAGGTAGAAATTGTGTGGCACTTTCGAAAGGCATGTTGGGCTTTGCTGTTGTAATGGGATAAATTTGGAAGGCAGCATTGATATCATTTGGTTTGGCATCTTACTGCCTTGCAGCTCATCTCCTTCCATTTCCTTACTGATTTTTGACCCTTTTTATCATATGCTTGCAGTTACAATAAACTGCTTGTTTCTCTTCTGGCTGCGGTCGTCATCCAGCTTCCTTGTTGGATGAAAACCAAGGGAGCAGCTCCTTAGGAGAAAGGCAGACTCTGTAAGTTGTTCGTGTTCCTCTTAGCATCACTGTATTCCTGATTTTGTCCAAACAGGCTTAGAAACACCACGATTCCCAATCGTGCTGCGATCCCACCTGATTTTAGGCACCTACAGCCATCTCTGCTCACTTTCCTTGGGACCCCTCCTCATTGACAAGCATTTTCAAGTCAGACCCTAAAATTCTGGGAGGGCTGAGATCCTGTGAGTAAAGTGGGACCTGTGCATGGAGTGGTCATTTGGGGTGCCCATGCCGAGGCGTGGGCACATTGGGACGTGATTTGTGGCACCTCAGTGTAGAGGTCTAGGCAAGTCTGGATGATTGGCCACCATTATCCATGTCCCTTTCCCACCCTGCCAGCTCTTCGGGGTGCCTAGATGGACCTGCTCACACGTGGACTTGGTCAGATATAGATATCTCTCCCTGAGAGACATGAAGCCAACCCAGGTGTCCAGGGAGAGAAGGGTTGGATCCCCTCTGCTGTCACGCTGCATGTGAGGAGGTGGGATCAGTGTCCAGCACTGGTGTGAGGGCTTGTTCCTGGAACCTGCAGATCCCTGTACCTCCCAGGGTGGTGGTGGCAGGGCAACAGGTCTCTCTGGAGCTCAGGGACAGCTCTTTGGTGGGGTGGTGTTATTTACTATCACCACAGGGAGTCATCCTCTCCAAGTCATCTCTTGCCTGCTCTTTCTGCACTACAAGGTTGGGCAGCTCTCATTTTACCCAGCATGTTGGGCAGCTCAGATCCTTCCTCTCCCGGTAGGCAGTTCCTCACTGGTGGAGCTGGGTTGGGCTCACCCCTCTGGCATCCCCTCCCACTGGGAATGACTTGGTCGATGTGGTGTGTGCCCCTTGTGCTCCATGTCTCTGCTGTCACTCATCAGGTCTAACCCTGATGTCCTTTATGTGTGCATCAAACCCTTATGAAGAAGTTGGGGTTCCTCCCTAGGAGCCCCAAAATGGGGATTTCTTCTCCCCACTCCCTGGTTCTTGCTGGACTCTAGCATGGCATTGCTTTCAGAGAAGGTCTCTTGTCTGAAAAGCCTTTATCCCAAGGGTCTTTCCAATACTGTAATGGCTAAAACCACTGTGGAAAGTCCCTGTCAAAGAGCCAGGGTTTACTTGAGTACAGGTCACAACATATTGGGAGTCTGAGTTCTACTGCTGAGTAAAAAGCTTTTGGTTTGCCATGGCTTCCAGTAAGTCATGATCTTTCTGTGGCTTGTTTTTTGTTGTTTTTAACCCAACTGACAGTGACCATTGCCTTGGCTTTCAGTTTGGAGAGGGAAAACTGCCATGGTCACCTGTAACCCCTTCAGCCTCACTCCCATGTCAGCCTCACTCCCTTCAGCCTCACTCCCAAGCAAGGCAGGTGAGGCCATTGGCATCCGTGAAGCACTGGAGAGGAGAGGTCTGGACCAAGGCTGGCTTATGTCCCACGCAGTTCATCACCTCGCAGACTCCAGCAACATCCAAGCCTGGACTGTGGCAGAATAGCAGTCACTATGAGCCCTGAACCAGGATATAAACCCCGTGGTTTTTATTGGACATGCAGGAAAGGGAAGATCTTCCAGTGGCTATATCACCTTATGATCATCTTCCATATCACAGATTCATTGAAACATTTAGGTTCAATAAGACCCTTAAAACCATCAAGTCCAGCCATTCCCCAGCACTGCCAAGGCCACCACTAACCCGTGTCCCCAAGTGCCACATCTACATGGCTTTTAAATCCCTCCAGGGATGGGGACTCCACCACTGCCCTGGGCAGCCTTTGCCAGGGCTTGAGAACCCTTTCCATGAAGGAATTGTTCCTAATATCCAATTTCCTGATATCATATGATAGCCTTATTCAGTGCACAAAGGAAACACGAGAGAAATGGCCAAGAGCTTTGATGTTTCCATTATCATTATTATGATGATTATTACTGTACATTACTACGACTACGATTATGGTTCAGAGCTGGTTCATGATTTGAGGAAATGAAATGGGTTCTCCGTTCTCAGGACTGGTGTTATTTTTCTGGCTGTCATTTAAGTCAGGCAGACTTAGCAACACCGACTCATAATTCCTGGGGGTGCCTTCCCAGCCTGGTGGGCAGGGAGATGCCTGTTTTATAGGTTCCTGGAGCTGATACTGGTCAGCTAGGCAGGGTTAGGGCCAGGCTGCCATACCTGCAGGATGGGAGGCATTGGGATGCTGTCACACCCTGGCTGGATCAGCTATTGAGGGACATGGATTTGGAATAAGCGGGGGGGGACAGTGGAAGGGCCAAGGGAGGCTTATGTTGCAGCTCTGATGGTTGGCTGGGTGTTTGGTGGCCGAGGGGACAGGGCTGGTGGCAGAGGGGAGTCCTGCAGCACTAGAGGGCACTGCAGCCTCACTGCATGGCCCCGAAACACGGCTCTGTGCAGTGGAAACCAGGCTTTTTCCGAAGGCTTTTTCCGAGCAGAAACCTCACTCTGCAGCGGCTGTGCTTCTCACCCTCCGGTGCCGGGTCATGCTGCTCTCCATCCCGCTGTGCCCACCTGGGGCCCGAGGTGCCTGTCCAGCATGGGGGAACCTGGGGCTTACAGAGTGTGTTTCTCTGTACCTGGGTCTGATTTTGGGTAGGACTGTACATCCTCGTGAGCCTCATGGCGTCCCTGAGCAGAGCAGGGCTAAGACTGAAGGTGTCTGTGAACCTCCCTGAGTATCACAGCCCTGAGGGGAGCTGATACCTGGGCATCAGATCTACCCCACAGCCCAGGTTGCCCTTGCTGGCATCGTGACACCTCCTCAATTTCTCTTGGAAATCCCACCTTTTCAAGTGTAATCCTCAGCTCTGTGTAGTTCCTGTGGGATGCTCCAGCAGGGCTCAGTCTGAAGCCATCCTTCTCGCACCAAGGTGTGCTGAGGGGTCCTCCCTTCCTCTGGAAGTGCTGCTGTCCCATCAAGTGTAGGATGTTCCCTACACCCACATTCCCATTTGTCCGTCTGTCCCTGTCCCCCATCTCCTCTGGATTGTACCCAACCCCCTTTGAAGGACACGACAGCCTCAGGAGGAGGGAGATGTCCACTGCTGGGCCATCTCTGTTCCTTAGATCCCAGTTTGCCAGGCACTGGTTTCTGCTACAAACTAAGATTAATAATGGGATTTTGGCTGCTTTGCAGCTTTTCCTTAGTCCAGGCTGAGGGAAGGGTAGACATGAAGAGATGGCAGGATTAGGCTGGGCTTAACAGTAGGGGTTGGTAGGTTTTGGGTTTATGACCAGGGACCACAAGGAGATAGGGAGATGGAAGAGCTGGGTGGATAAGTCTGTTCTTGGGAGGATGATGAAAAAAGGTCCTCTGTTTTGCTTTTAGGGAGCTCAAAAGTAGTTTTAGACCTGTGAGCTGCAGTTTTCTGGGGAATTAGCTGGTTTGGGTAAGGGAAATTGTACAGAGATATAAATAGAAACTTGATAGGCATTTAAGGCTGAAAAATGGCACCACATTATGCTCTGTCTTAAACACAACAGAGAGCAACATGGATTTTTCCCAGCCCTACAGATGACTTCCCTTTCAGAAAGGTTTGCTTTTATGCAGCTATATAGTATTGAAAGCAAAGCTGAAAGGTTTTGTTTTGGTTTTTCCCAGTCCTTTTTATAGACTCCAAAACACACCCCCCACCAAATCCTGCCTGAATTTTAACTTCTCAGTAATGTTACATCTTTTTCTCCCTTGTTTTCCCAGAGGATTCACTAGAAATCTGAGAGGGTTTTTGCTGCACTCCCTTGAATTTGCTGAATATTTTCCTGAAATGTGGAAGTAATATGGAGTAAGGATTAAGTTAAAGAAAAAGGTTATTAACAGTAGCAGAGGAAAAAAAAAATCCAGATTTCTAAGGATCTCAAATAAAAACTCGATGTCTCTTTGGTCAAGCAGCTATTTCTGCTGGCTTGGCTATTTCCACGTCCTAATCCTCTTCCCCGCTCTCCATGAAAGACCTGAATTTTTAATAAAATAAAGGAAAGGAAGGAATTTTTTTCTCTAAAAAAAAAAGCAGGCATACCACAGGACCGGAGAAGAGAGACGTGCACACATCCCCGTTGGTGGAGGGACCTGCAGAGCCTAGAAACACATTGCTCTCTAAAAATCCTGCTAATGGGGATTGTCCTCGTCCCTTGTTAGACAAAATAGGAGGTTAATGTTTCCTGTCACATTTATAAATTTCTTCTTAACCAGAAGATGCTCCCCCACCCTTTTCTGCTGCCTTTCCTCTGATGTTGTGGGAATAGAAACCAATACAATAAATGAGACCAGAAGTTCTTAAAATGTGAATTTCCTGCCCGGAGGCAGCAGGTAAGTGAATCCCATTCAGCTTGGGGAGATGTATATATAGCTATGGGTGTAAATATAGGTATTTAGTGGCTGGATAAGTGTTTATTGCAATCCAAGGTGGTTTGGTCAAAGATTGTCATTTAAGTGGGAAATTTATTGCTGCACATGACGCCTGGATGTCTCTTCCATGGGGAAAATAAAGACTGTTTACGAAGGGATTAAATGATGTCCTTGCTGTGGTAGCAGACCAAACTCTGTAACTCAGAGGTCCTTTCTAGTCTTACGTTCATATTGTCCCTCATTTTATGCTTTTAAAAATACTTTTGGGAGTTGGGTTTGTTGCAGATCACATAATCATAAAATGTTTTGGGCTGGAAGGGACCTTAAAGATAATCTTGTTCCAAATCCTCTGCCATGGGCAGGGACACCTTCCACTAGACCACATTGCTCAGAGCCCCATCCAGCCTGGCCTTGAACACTTCCAGGGATACTCCATGAACTCTGCTGGCTCCAGGCATGGCTCCAATGTACGTGTGCTGGCATGGTCAGTGAAAGAAAACTCTGTGGCATCTCCCCAAAATGCCTTTGCTGGATGGTGGGTTTGAAGGATTTCGTTGGTGGTAATAGGAACAGTGAGTGGAGTGTGGTCTGCACACCTTTGATCAAACAGTGCTGCTCCAGTGCCCATGTCTCCCAGGGTTATTCCTCTTTGCCCTTCACCTGCTTGTACTGCTGTGGAGAAACTCCCCATTGTTGGCTTGCTTTCTTTTTAATTCTTTTTCTTTTATAATTCCTGTAATGTATGAGCAGAGAAACCACTGGAGAATGATAAAGCTTCATTTCTTCCTGCTTTTGTGACCCGCTTCATTATTTCGTTTCTCATTGTATATTCTTCTGGGGCATCCAAACGGAAAGAAAATATGTGTGCTTGTAGGAGCTGTTTGTTTCCCTTTGGCTGGGAAAAATAGGACCCTTTGGCTGGGCAAAATAAGCAGGTATCACAGAAGATATGGATTGCTTTTGCTTGTTAGTTCTGGGGAGGGAACTGCTGACATTTGCTCCATCACGCATCTGTGAGCAACATTATTCCTTCAAGTTGGTGGGCTGTGTACACCTTCATTTGGCCAGGCTTTCTCTAAGGGCTATGCACAAATACAATAGAAAAATATATATTCCTTACATTTAAGTTGCTGCATGATTTCTGGGTAAGAATGAGAAGATTTGGGGTTGGTAGTTGCATGGACATGGTCTGAAGGAGCAGCAGAAATTTTTCATTACTGTTCCACAACAGTAATCCAGACCAAAGCCAGTTTGTAACATTGAAATGTGAAGCACAGATTTGCCTTTGTTGTAATTCAAAAGAAAACCTAAGTTCAGGATGATGTCCAGGTTTCCAGCCTGATGGTACCATCCCACTGCTGCTGCTGGACTCCCTGGGCACACCACCGAATGATGGCCATGGCTGGTCTGCTCCAGCCACTGGGCCTGTGGTCAGTGGAAGCTTGGGTTTCCAAAAGCAGATGGATAGGGTGGGCTATTTTACATTTTTCTTCTTGTTGAAGTTTTGTTCCCATCCCTGTTGTCCATGGAGCTTGTTCAGCCCTGGAGCTGGGATCTTACACCTGCCTGACAGGAGCGTTTAGCCATGATGGGTTGGTCTGTTCTCCCAGCTGACAGGCAACAGGACAAGAGGAAATGGCCTCAAGTTGCACCAAGGGAAGTTTAAATCGGATATTAGGGAACAATTTCTTCACAGAAAGGGTTGTCAAATATTGGGATGGTGGAGTCCCCATCCCTGGAGAGATTTAAAAGCCGGATGGATGTGGCATTTGGAGACATGGGTTAGAGATGGGCTTGGCAGTGCTGGGGAATAGTTGGGCTCAATGATCCTAGAGGGCTTTTCCAACTTAAATGATTCTGTGATTGTATGATTCAAGCTTTGGTTTAGACAGCACTGGGAGACATGAAGGATGAAGGAGCTTCAGGATAGCCTGTGGCTGTACAAGCAACTCAACCTAATGGCTGTGGATAACCTGGGGACTATGCAGGGGACCATGGATCATGGCTGGACTTGTAGGTGCAACCAATGTGCTGAAAAATCATTTCCTTGTGTGCAAATATTGATTTGGAAACACAGCGATGGGTTTTGATACCTGGGTTGTTGCAGTAGAGTTTCCACTCGCAGTTGGTTTTGCTGTGAGTGCAAAGCCAGCCCTATGTGTCTTAAGGCTTCAGGAGCTGGTGCAGTCCCTGTGTTCCCTGTGGAATCGCTGCCCGGCACCAGCAGTGTCCCTGCAAAACAGGTCACCACCCCTACAAGCAGAAAGGCAAGGAGCTGGACACACACTGAAATGGTATTTCAGCCAGAAAGAGCAAAACAGTAAAAAAAATACCCCGACCATTAATATACGAGTGTCCACCTTGTCGTGCAATCACAATATCGGTTTTCTGTTAAATTTTTTTTTTTATGGTTGGCTTAGCAATTAAAAGGCTACACTGCGCTTTGGTTTTTCCAGTCTGCTGCATTGTGTGACCCCGATGACTCTGAGTTAAGCCTCATTATATAATGGCGGGCTGTTTTTTTGGAAAACCTCCGTTTAATCCTTTCGGAGCAGAATTTGCTGGTTTTTGTTTTCTTTCATATCGTCGTCTCGTTTCCCCCCTCCGCCTACCCCTTCCCCGGCGGGCGCGTGCTGGAGGCGTCAGTCTGGGAGC
>JAWWLV010000100.1:70221498-70272031 GCA_035041135.1 Platyrinchus mystaceus
TTTTTTTTCCCAAATCTGCCGAGAAAGGAAAAAAAAAAAAAAAAAGGTTTATTTTCATTTGCTTGGGTTACAGCGCCTTTCCCCACCGTCGGGGGGAAGGACTACGTGATGTGCAGCAGGTATTTTGTGAATGGAGCACAACCCTGTGACTCCCCATCGCTTGACCGAAGGGGGAGGCAGGGGAAGGAGAAAGAAAAAAAAAATAATAAAAACCACCACCCAGTGACTCCATCTGACTCGTTTTGGCTGGAAAACTTTTTCAGCGCCGTGGTTCTTAAGCCAGGAGGAAGCTTTCTTCTGGCCCAAGAACAATAAAGGGGTCAGCAGCCTGATCCTCCCTCCTACACCCTCTTCCTTCCATTGTGAGGGGTCTGTGCAAATATCCCAGGCTGCTTCTGCTGGGGCCTGAGGGACCTGAGCCACACATGTGACATTAAAGAGAGAGTCCGTGAACTTAGGAATCCTGCAAAAAGAAAAAAAAAAAAAAAAGAAGAAAGAACAAAATGAAGTCTCTGAGGGGCTCTATTTCTAGTGCACTGTTACACTTGGAGAAGGTACCGATGGGTGTTTCTCATGGTCGGGGGAAATCCATCCCCTTACCACGTCTTGGTGCTCCTTCATGGTGCCACGTCAGCATCTTCCCCGCCGTCTGCTCAACAAGTGGCCAGATCCCCACCGAGGGAGCTGTACCTTTGTGTGTCACCAGCCCTTCAGCTCCTCCATTTCTCTGCTTGTCCAAGATGGGGAATTTCTGCTGCTCCCACAGTGCTGGCGCAAAGCCTGTGTGCTGCAGGTGTAAGGGTCTCCAGCAAGGGAGGAGAAGGAGGCACAGCTGCCTGACATGCTGCTCTCCTTCCAGGGATTCACCACCACCTGGCAGCTCCCAGTTTCTCAAGCCAGCACCATTAATGACGTGCCTGCCACTCCTCAGATGCATATCACAGACCAGGAAGGTCTCATCCAGCAATCCCTGGAGAAAAAAAGGTCTTTGAGAAGTACTGTGAGGCCACAGCAATGTGCCCACCAGTCCCGTCTGTCATTAGGGCCACCTGCATCTCTCTGGGGAGGAGGCTGTGCACGGATCAGAGGTCTGCTCTGGATTCTGTCATATTTCTGATGAATCCAGAGCAGTCCCAGTGATGATACTCTTTCCAGGTAGTATCTACCAAGCTAGATACCACCTGCCCTCCCAAAGGAGAAGGTGGGACCTTTGGCCTTCTAAGAGAAGCTGAGTTCAACGCAATAACCCATATCACGCGCTGAAGATCTGATGCATTTCCCAGAGGGAGAGTGTATGATGCTCATCAAGTTGTAGGAACCCACCTTTTTCTTTCCCTAACACAATAACCAGCTAATAGCATGTGTGACCTCCTGTCACTGTGTCCCAGCTTGCTGGACTTTGGCACCAGGCAGTCGCATGAATCATGGTGGTGATTTTGCCGCAAGGCGGTTCCTGTCGTTATTATCTCCTTGCTGTGTCGATAACGCTCTGGTGGCGATGGTCAGGATTTCCTCGCACTGCAGAGCTTTCCTGAAGATCAGCCCTGAGAGCAGTGGAGGAAGTAGCCGTTACAAGATTGCTCCTGGCTGCTGAGAACTGGGTGGCCAACTTCAAACGTACGTGCGACCTGACATGATCCAAGGAGCACAGCGGCAGCTCCTCTTTCCCCTCGTCTGCATCATCAGTGTGGCTGGGTGGGTGGAAACTCCTCTTCTTCTCCAGGAGTCCTCCAGGAGTTGAAGCGAGACTGAACTTGGTTATGAAAAACTGTCAGACAGAGCAGAACCCCTGGAAATGGAGATGGGGGAGAGCTGTCCCATGTCCTGCCCGAAATCCTAAGGGAATGGTGTGGTTATGTCATTGGAGGTTTAGGCTATATATTAGAAACAGGTTCTTCCCCCAGAGGGTGGTTGGGCACTGAACAGGCTCCCCAGGGCAGTGGGCACAGCACCAAGGCTGCCAGAGCTCCAGGAGTGTTTGGATGATACTCTCAGGCACACGGTGTGGGGATGGGCCTGTGCAGGGCTAAGAGCTGGGCTTGATGATCCTTGTGGGTCCCTTCCAGCTCGGCATATTCTGTGACTCTGTAATTGTCATGGCCAGGAAGATATTCAAGGTCTCACCCCCACCCCTCTTGCAGTGCCACAGTTTTGGGACTAGACACACTACAGGGTCTTTTAGTTGAAAGGAAGGCTACTTGTAGTTAAATTTATAGGTGCTTAGGCTAACAGATTTTTTTTACTTAAACTCTCCTTTTCTTTACAAGTGCTTGTGTTTGAAGGTAAAAGCAATTGAGCTGTAGGTTCTTCTTTCAGCCTTGGCATTATGCTACTTTTCTCCTGGTGCTCTCAGATCCCTGCACACAATGTCTAGCTTCAGGATTTTGGTGGTGCTTCCAAGTAGAGCAGTAAATGATTATAACATTGTCTATGTTGACCTTGGTGGAGGGCAGGTTAAGTGTGACAGAATTCCAATACACAGCTCTTTTGCTGCAGTTCCAAAGAACTAGAGCCCAGCTGCCCATGGCCAGTGAGGCCAAAAAAAACAGTGCAAGTAGCTCTGAGGGTTGCAAATGCACCTGAGGCTGGGAACCTGCTGTGTGAGAGGTGGAGCTCTGAGCATCCTGACATTCCTGTCTGAAGGAGAAGAAAACTGCCTTGTTTGGCTTCTACTTGCCATGTCTTTTCATGGTGCAATTTGCATACAAGGCAGGACTTGAATTTATTCTGCCAGTCCTCGGCTCCTGAGAGTTGTTGATTCAGGAAGGGCAAGGCTGCAGAGCAGCAGCTAGTGGCTGTGCTCTTCTGGGAGGTCTAAGGTAGCTTCCCTGAGATGAGGCTGGGTCAAAATGAAGGTGTTGTGGCAATGCAGAAGTGTTTCTGCATGTGGTGCAGTGAAAATTGATCATTTAGTGGTCACCTAGAGTGGTTTGCAGTTTGGATGGAGTAATCCAGGCATCTTTCACAGGTGCTTTGCCAAAGGTTATTTACTGTGTTTAACACAGGTGAGTCAGTCATTAATGCCCTGGTGGAAAGGACTGACTGTTCAGGAGCAGAGGGTAAATGGAGCAGAGGATTGTTAGAAGTGAATTGGATGGCGACAGGTAAGGAATGGGAGTGGGACTTTGTGTTGTTCCATTAGCCCACTGTCAGGTCTAGGCAAGTTGCTGCTCCTTGTTGAGAGGAGTCCTGTATCTGAAGAACTGAAAAGAAAATCTCCATCTTTCTGTCCAGGTTTCTATTCTTCTGCTTGTCTGTTTTGTCCATGTCTTCCAAGACTTACCTGTGATGCCTGTTTGGAGGGGTTGCCTCTGTGCCAAGAGGGCTTTCACTCTGCCAGATCTGCCCACATACCCACAGCCACTGAGGTCCTAGCATGGGTAGATGCAATTGAAATAAAGTTTAAAAGCCCATATGAAAGGGCATAAAAAAAAACTCCAAAAAACCCAAACCAAACCAAAACAAAACAAAAAAACAAAAACAACAAAAAAAACCCCCCAAACCACCAAAAACCCCAAAACAAACAAACAAACAAAACCAACCAACCAACCAAACAAAACAGTCCTGTAAGTTTTCTTCTTCTTCCACCAGAAGTTTCCACCGAATGGCTTTTCAGATCTTAACACGTGCAGAGAGACACATCCAGGGGACAGGTCCAAGGGGGCTCCTGCCCTGGGAGATGAGGTCTGGGGTAGCTGGGAGTTTCTGCTGGAGCTGTAAGGAGTGTTTCCGGGCTGGGAGTTGTGTACGGTAGGAGCAGTCATCAGCTTCATCTTACGTGCGCCTTGTCTCACTGGTTCGGATCGCTTCCCCCGTGGAAACCATCAAGAATTTCCGTTATTTCCTTTCCTGAGGCTTTGTTTGGGTGGGGATTTCTGGAAGGTATTTCACAGGCAGGTATAATTAAAGAAAGACATGCTTTGCCTGGAGGCTTGACAAGGATTCTTTAAAGCCAGGCCTTCAGCGTGGTGGCAAAACAGAAACCGTTTGTTGCCTGGCCCGATGGAGGGGAGGTCGGGGAAAAGGGGGAACTAATCAGCTGGGAATCATCCCAGTTAAACGCTGCACACCAGGGTTAAGGCCCTTATCCAGCAAATCCTTGAAATATGTGCTTAATTTTAAGTCCCTCTGACTTCAATCTGTTTACTCTTGTGCTTAACTTTAAGCATGTGCCTAAGTGCTTGGCTGGCTGTGGGCCAAGGCAAATAGTAGACTTAGGAGCAGATTCCCATAAAGTAAATGCTTTGCTGGACTGAAGTTCCGTGGGACAGCGGGTGTCATAGCAGGTCTGGGGTGGTGGAAGGGGACAGTGCTGTGTATTCCAGCTTGGTCAAGTTCTTCAGCACAGGGTACCACAGACCTGGGGCTGTGCATCCAAACAGTGTAGTCTCTAAACAGGCACCTGAATTTCAGCATCTGTATTTCTCCATTCTGAAGATATCAGCCTCACCTGTAGCCTTCTGTACACCACAAACAGACTCTTGGAAAAATACATAATTTTTTTTTCCTCTTAATTGAGAGAAAGGAACATGTTAGTGGAGGAAAATAATCTTGATTTTATCATCAGAAAAGGAAGGAGAACAGATTTTATGACCTGACTAATAAATCTTCATAGGAATTTGTGCGGCTGCATTAACACAACAAAAAGGACTCCTGTATTAGCCCAAGCTTTTATAATGGCTTTATCTTCTTCTTTCCTGTTCCAAGCTAATTCCTGAAAGCCTTCTTTTAATCCCCCGTTTTGCTCATCCAGCCTGGATTTCTTAGAATGGCAATGGGGTTTTTTTTCTTTATTTTTAATCTACAAATGACAGCACTTAGAGCTAATAACTGTAGACGTGGCACGCACGAAAATGAAAAGCCACCATCAGAAAAGAAGATCTGTGTTTTTCGAAAACACCAGTACCAGGGGTTAAGGGAAATCTGCAGCTGGAACAAATACAGCACTCGTCTAACTTCCTCAATAACTCTGCCGGGGGAGTGGGCAGTTGCCAGACGAAGGAAGCGTGGTTAGCCATCGAGTCTTTGAATGCAGCTCCGTTTCCCCCTCAAACCCATGGAATTTATATTAACCTCCAGCTTTTCTTAGCTGGTGGGAATTTTTTTTTTTCTTTTTTATTTGCTTGAGGAAGAGCCTTGCTTTTGTTGCTTTGGTTTGCAGGAGGAGCGGAGGAGACAGTTCTGCTCCTCGTGCCGCGCTCCTGCTGGCGGAAGGCCATGGATGTTAAATGAATAATTTCTGGCAGTGATAAGGAGAGAAAGGCTGAGGCTGCCAAGCACAGAGTCACAGACATTTGATGACTTATTTTTGGGAAGGGCAGGCTTGAGGGATCCCGGCCTGCTGGATTGTCTCTGATCCCAGCAGAGATGCACGGAGGAGGAAGGACCCCATGTGCCTTCAGCATCTTGTGCAAGGATGTATACAAAGTGGGCAAAGAGCAATATCATAGAATCATAAAATGGTTTGGGCTGGAAGGGATCTTAAAGTTTATCTTGTGTCCACCCTGCCATGGGCAAGGTCATCTTCCACTAGACCATGTTTCTCCAAGCCCCATCCAGCCTGGCCTTGAACACTTCCAGGGATCCAGGGGCAGCCACAGCTTCTCTGGGCAACCTGTGCCAGGGCCTCACCACCCTCACAGGGAAGAATTTCTTTCTAATCTAATCTAATCTAATCTTAATCTACAATGCCAGCGAGGATGTCTAAAACCACTTCCAGTGACATACTTGTCTACCTAATTTCAGGCCACAGGAGAGCTATTCAGGTGAGTGTGGAGTGTATCTTTTGCAGCCTGGGTCTGCTGTAGAGTCCCTGCGTGACTTCAGAGCCACTGTGAAGGCACAGTACCTGTGGGATGTTTATGGGTGTGGTGCTGATGGTGATGGGCAGGAGTCCTGGGCAGAAAAGGGAGCCAGCTGAACGGACATAGACGATGTGCTGGTTGCCAAAATTACCATCTCTCTGGTAACAGCAGTTTGATGTCCATTTCCAAGGTGCTCATCACACAGGGCATCTCTAGTTTTCCTGTTGTGCCCCTTTCTGTTCATTGCCCATACTGGGCTTGGTGGCCACTATCTCAGATCCTCTCCAACTTCTGGAGCTAAGCCCATCATACAAGCCAAATCCTGCCAGCTAGGAGGGCATCAGGTAGATTAGAAAGCAGCTGAAAAAGCTGTGATGAGGAGTGGCAACATGACACAAGACATCCCAGTAAGCAAGGTCTTTGGTATTGGTCACTTAATACATGAAAATGTATCTGGGAGTCGTGTTGGTTTGTTGAGTTTTGATGCTGATTCTTAGGGAATTGTAGGATTGTATAGGTTGGAAAAGACTTCTAAGATCATTAAATCTTACTATTAACCCATGTTTGCCAAACCTACCACTAAACTATGTCCCGAAGTGCCACATCTACAAATCTTTTAAATCTCTCTAGGGATGGTGACCTCACCACTGCCCTGGAAGCCTGTGCCAGGGCTTGACAACCTTTTCTGTGAAGAAATTTTTCCTAATATCCAATCTCAATCTAATATTTTTTGCCCCTGCTTGGTTCTGATGAAACACCTGAAGGTGTGTCCTCATAACCAATGTGAAATTAATGGAAGAGGCTTCACCCAGCACCCGTCAGTGAGTACAGAAGCAGCTGTAATTTAGCTTTCTGTGGCAGGAAAGCCGATGTTTGAATGATGCCACTGTCTTCGGAGTTGTCATGGTTGAGGTTCAGCCTTTGCAAGGTACAGGAGAACGGTCATGGCCATCTTGCTGCCTGTCCTGTAGCAACTTTGGGTAGAAAAAGAGTTTTTCAGGACTTTTTTTTTTTTTTGTGGAGATGGCAGATCCATTTCAAGATGCCACATTTGGACACTGCTGTAAAGCAGCTACAAATGTGCTTTTCTTACTCATCCTCGTTTTACTGTTCAAAGCAGCCTGTGGCTCTCAGAGGTCTGCAAAATATCAGTGAAAAACCACCACTGTAATGAATATATGATGTGGTATGATTGATACTCTGTGGCAAGTGCATCATGTTTTCTCTGCTTTTCCCTGCTTTAAAACCCGTTACAGCAGCAGGGATCTTAGATCCTGGAAGCACAAAAGGAAAATCCTGGGAGGGATCAGATGGACGCTCGAGAAGCAGTTTCTTCTGCCCGGGTGCAAACTGGCAAGGAGCAAGTCAAACCCTTGTGTTGCACAGCCCACACTCCCATGAAGGAGTGGGGCTTTTCAAAGGGAAGAAGGCAGCTTTTATAGAATTTGCATGTTGGGGTATTTTGCAAGCTGGGGTGACTGAGACATGGGATCCTTGCTTGCTCTCTCTGGGCTGAACTAGACTAAGCAACGACTTCAGAGAGGGGAAAAGACATCTCTTTGTGGTGTGGGGAAAGTGCATTGGCTCTGTCTTCAGCCAACTGCAAACAGAAATATCTGTTGTGGGAAAATGTTTCCAGCACAATACAAGGGACTTGGAGAAGGAAAGGATGGAGGTCAGCCACGGAGGTCCCTGAGAATGGTCCACTGGTAGACCAAGATGGGCTGCCACCACCATGACCCTATTCAAGTTGATGCCAAAATTCCCATTTGCTTTGGTAGTGCAGTGTATGGATCATAGTGTTATGGATAATGGCAAAAAATGCTCGTTGAATTATTAACTATTGCCTGAGATCTTAGGGTGTTGAAAAAGTTCATGCACTTGGAAGGCGTCCAACGGGAAGTGCCAAGGGCTGAGCAGTGAGAAAGTTCTCTGGATCTACCAGATGTTGAAAAAAAAGGCAAGCCACCTTTTGTGTGTAAAGCTGTGAAGTTGTCACTCTGTAAATAAAGGGTTTTTGTTGCTGTTGTACTGTCCCAAATCCTGGGAGCTTTCATGATCTGAAGTTCCTCCAGTCTGAAACCCCAGTCCACCAAAGAGCAGATTTCTGAAGGCCTGTTTCTGGGGCATTGCACAGATGGACATGGAAAACACAGTATTTTGTTAACAATAAGGGTGAAATGAAAATATATTTGGATGTAGCCCTTACCACTTGCTGGGAGTGATGCTGAGATTCGAGCACAGCTGGCCAGAGGAAGCTGTACCAGCACTGGGGATTGCAGAGATTCTGCAGCTTAGAGGTGATCTGGGCTCTGGTCCCAAACTCCCTGAGGTCCTGTTTGTAGGGGTCTGTTTGTGGGTCACTTGAAAAATTAATCAAGGAGGTCCCTATTCTACCAGCAGGTCTTTTCCTCATGACACCATCCACCACAATGGAACAGTGGGGAGGTGATGAGGGTGGATGGGGATTGAAGAAACCTCTTGCCATCTCACCTGCCTGCTTCATCTCTACTGGAGAGCCGTGGTCAAACAGCACATCCAGCTGCACAAATGAGGGTGGTAGGCTTTGAAGGGGACAAGATACCAGGAAAAACCGGACTGGGGAGGGTGAAAAATATAGAGGAAAAGCGTATTTTAAAGAAATGTGAGGTCCCAGAGGGACTGAAATAGCTCTGGTTATAAATATTCCCATAGCAACCTCATAACACTTTTAAGTTCCCACTAAAGCATCCCCAAACTAGTGCAAACCAAGGAAAATGTAGGAAAAGCTTTTCAGAGTAGAGCAGCCCTTTCTCAGGATGAGCTTGGGCTACCTGGACAGGCTGTAAACCAAACAGCCTGTCTGGTGCCTCTTAGTTTCAAGTGATATAGGCAGTATTTATTCCCAATAGTAGCTGAAAAAGGCTCCCTTTTCCAGGGAAAAGCAAGCCCAGGTCATCAACGCAATTTATTTTAGCGATTCTTTAAATATTCTGCATTTAAGGACTCCAAGCAGTGGTGTGGTTATATCTATACTTACTGGATAAATGTATTTATTTATGGATGGGATGCTTTACTGCTGACAGTACAGTTTGTTTTTAAGCCTGACCAGGGTAGAGGAAATACATACAAATAAACAATAAACCTAAACAACACTAAAATAACATCAGTTAAAACAATTACAGTTACTTCCACTCGCAAAGTATTGTTCCCATTTTGCTATAACATGGGAAAAACTCCATTTCCTAAGTCAGCTTGTAACTGATTTGGGATTTGCGGATTCTGGTAACAAAAGGGGATTTCTTTTGTCTGTTATTTATACTCTTCCTATGGCACCGTGTGTCCGTGTTGGAGTGTCTGGAGCACCCTGTCTCAGTGCAGCAGTGTCTCCAGCCTGTCCCCATCTCCCGTGGCGTAGCTGAGCCTTGGTGGCACTCTTTGGGCTTTTTTTCCTGCCCGTCCTGGTTGTGCAGATGTGTGTACTTGTGTGCTTGCAGAGGTGGTTCCTCCTAGGAGACTTTGTCCTGGTTTTTAAAGTTTTATTATCTCTGAGTTATGTATAATTCAGGAGCTTAGGGGCCGAGAGTTAAAAATAGACCCCGGAAAACTCGCTGTGAGTAATCAGCAGAAGGCGTTGAGGAGGGTTCAGGTTATGTTTCACTTGGGATGCTTTACCTAATTATTCTAATGGTTTAATTGCATTTGCATCCTTCACCCCGCACAGGGAGTTTCATGCTGGGTTGTTCTGCCGTTCTCCAAGTCTTTTGTGTCATCCCAGAGCTGGCTGCAGAGGGATGAGGTGGGACAGCTTAGTTGCTACCAAATGTTTAGTGCCATTTCCAATGTTGTTGTCTCTCTTACTGTGTGTCTGCTCTCTGCCAGGAGCCAGTAAAAGCGCCAAGGAGAGGTGATGGGAAAACAAGGATCTACATGATACCTTTTTGGGTCTGGGACTGCTTGTGTAGAGTCTGTAATTCATAAAAACACCCATCATTCTGTGAGAGGGACTGTGTACACCAGCATTAACACTCAGCATTAACACTGAGCAAGTGGGAATCCAGGAGATTGTGTCCTTGGGGCAATGTGGGAAGGGGAGAGCCCTCTAGGGAATAGGGCTTGTGTTTTTAATGATAACTAAAGAGTGATGTTTATCTGTGACAGTCCTGATTACAGCAACAGCTGTCTCTTCTCTCTTCTCCCACCCTTTTTTTTTGGTTGGGGGGAGAAAGTCTCCTTCAAGGTGCTCATCACTTAGGCTGGTGTGCTGCAGCTACATGCTCAGCTTTTGCTGACATTCTGTGATTTATGGGGTACTCCCCAAAGATGCAGTTAATCAGGAAATCCTCCAAACCAGGACATTCCCATGGAATGACTTAGAATCATAGAATGTCCTGAGTTGGAAAGGACCCAGAATGATCATTGGCCTCCCTGCACAGGACACCCCAACAATCCCACCCTGTGCCTGAAAGCATTGTCCAAATGCTCCTTGAATTCCACTTCGAGGAATGTTGCATGATTCATCAGGCATGCCCATCCTACTGTCGAGGTCCCTTCTCCACCACAGGACTTGTTGGATCAGTGGTGGCAAAGCTGGGAGAGTTTTACTCAGTTTCCCACTCCTGGGTGGCTGGAAATTAACTCCTCTTTGTCATCCCTATAGTTTAATTTAGCCCTGGCTCCAATGACTGAGAATGAAGTGTCCTCAAAGGTTGTGGGACCCATGTGTGCTGTGTTGTGGGTGAGGAAGGATGGGAGAGCCACAACCATCAAGTGTTGCAAGGATTTACCTGCCCTTAATCTTGTGTGGGAAGTATTTTGTAAAATCGTTGTTTTTTCTATTCCATGGATGTTGAGCACTGACTGCTTCCTTATTCAGAAGCAACTCTTATTGTAAGCACCTTCCAGGAAAAAATGAATAGCTTGCAATTTGAAGGAACAGATTTATCACTTAACATTTTAGCAGAGAGGAAATAATTTCCATGTGGCTTCCTGACAGTGTTTGGTGTCCTTCTGTGGCCTCCAGACCAGGTCAAGGCTTTGGTTTGTGCCTCAGCTCTCTTCTTTCAAGAGGTTAAAAATTCCCCTTGTGTGAGAGAGGAGAGTCCCCTCGTGTGACAGACCAGAGCCGTGGGAATTCCTGGAAGGGGAAGAGGCAAGCAACCTCTGAGGAGATAGCTCTGCTGGAAGTGCCCACAGGACTTACAGATGTTGATATATCGTTGAATCACAGAATTACAGAAAGATTTGGTTTGAAAGGGACCTTAAAGCTCATCACTTTCCAATGGCCCTGCCATGGGCAGGAACATTTTCCACTAGAATCACCTCCTCTGAAAATGCTGGCCTTGGGTGGATAGAGGTGATGGGGATGCTGCTAGTGTGGAGGTGTAATTCATGTGCAATGGCATCCCTGTGATGGTTGTACTGAATACTGGCACATTCAACCCCATAGGCACCAGGATTATGGGACTGGCACACACATTTAACTTTAATGAAAGTTGAATGTATCTGCAGCTCTGTGCTGTCTCAGACTTTCCTGCTATGGATAATCCATCCTAGAGGCAGATGAAAGCCTTATCATGGGGTGTTGGGTTTCACTGGGCTGGTTTCTGCTGATCATGTCTGGAATTACAATGTATTTATCTTTTTATGCTCCCTCCAGCCTTGGTATTGCTGCTGTTGCCTTTGCAGAGGCAGATGGGGCGTCTTCGGGGCTGCCGTGATCCCAGCCCCACCTCACCCTTCCCACTCCCCCAGAAAAATAAATCCCACCCTGAACTTTGTGTGCAATAAAACCCAGAGAAACTCCCAGCTCCTACCTCAGGCCTAATAACCTGTTTGTTCAGTTCAGGCCTTCTGCAACCATTTGTTTAAGATAAGCAAGGGCGGATGTTTCTTGAGGGCGCAAAAGGCTCTTCAGATAAACCTCCTGCGGACTGATCCTGTGGTATGGTCGGATCATTTCTCTGCCTTCTCTCATCAGCAGAGCATTGTGTTTTCCCGTCAGTCCAGTTGTTTTTCTCAGCCTTTCGTTCGCACTCGGGGTTTCAGTATTGCTGTTTCCAATTCAGGCGTCTTCACCTGGTTGACCATCACAGCCTAGGAATGTTTATGCAAGGGACTGAGTAAGTAGGTGTGAGTGAAGACAGTTGCTTTCCGGGGTGTTTCACACGTGAAAGTCAGGCTGTGTTATACATGAAGACCATGGGGATGAAGCAATGAACCTAAACCTCTAGTGGTCTCTGAGTCTTTGTGAAACACCTACAGGTTCGGCCACCTCAGGCAACTGTTTCACTTCAGAAGAGGAGAGGGAGGGAGGGTGCAGATTGGTCCCAGATGGGACCCTACCTTTTGTAAGGCAGTTGTTGTCAGGCACCAAAGGAGTTGCTGTGATTTGCTGCCTCAGGGTGGTCACAGAAGAACCTGGGGCAGAAAACCCCCCTGCCTCATTCCTGCTTATCTTCCCTGTGGCTTGAGAGTGTTCATGGATGAGAGGTTTGATGTGCCCCGGCCATGTGTGCTGTCACTGAGACTCCCCCTGCCCTGGGCTGATCCCACAGCGTGGGCAGCAGGGGAGGGGGAGATTCTGCCCCTCTGCCACCTCAGGTGAGACCCCACCTGCAGAGCTGCCTCCAGTTTTGAGGTCCAACAGCAGAAAGATGTGGAGCTACTGGAGAGAGTCCAGAGGAGGCCCCAGAGATGCTCCGAGGGCTGGAGCCCCTCTTCTCTGGAGCCAGGCTGGGAGAGCTGGGAATGTTCACCTGGAGAAGAGAGGGCTCCCGGGAGACCTGAGAGCCCCTTCCAGGGCCTAAAGGGGCTCCAGGAGAGCTGGAGAGGGACTTGGGACAAGGGCCTGGTGGGACAGGACACATTGCCAGAGGGCAGGGTTAGATGAAATACTGGGAAGGAGTTCCTGTCTGTGAGGCTTGTGAGGCCCTGGCACAGGTTTTCCAGAGAAGCTGTGTCTGCCCCATCCCTGGCAGGAATGGTGGAACTAGATGGTCTTTAAGGTCCCTTCCAACTCAAGTCATTCTAGGATTCTACCAATTTACAATCACTAGTAAAAGAGGCAAAGCTGGTGCCTTCCTCCCTCTTCTTCAGATGCTGCTGCTGCAAAGGAGGCACGAGAATAATGATAGCAAAGCTCTTTCTTTTAGCAGGGTAGCACTAAAGCCAACCATTTCCCTCCTTTGTTCCTGCCCCTCTTCCTCATGTCACTCCCAAGCCAGTATCGTGCAGGTTACTGGTCTAAAAGATGTGGGGTGGGATCAGCAGAGAGGTGTTGCTGGGGAGGGGCAGGTATCCATGGAGGAAGAGGTGAAGCTTCCTGGGTTGCTGCAGATTGCCAGCGAGATCTTGAAAGCTTTTTTATTTGTTCTTTCATTAAAATTTGATGTAAGTGGGTCTGGGGCAGCAGAGAGGCAGCTGCCAGCTTTCTGGATTCCCACAGGAGGGTGGACAGGGGTCAAGGTTGGACAAACACCTTCATGAGGAAGGTAAAGCACAACAACCATGCGCGTGGACTTCAGATCTGCTCCCTCTGACCTCTGCAGCAATTCCAGTAGGTGACAGAGTTCCCTTGGTGTGTGCTAGCCGGCCATATGACAGTCACCTAAGCTTGCCAGATATCACGTTCTCCAAGAGTTGCTTTCCCCAGAAAATCTAACAATGTGTATGAACGTCACAACATAGCTATCTCTTGACAACAGGCCCAGGGAGCAGACCATTCCTGAACAACCCTTCTTTTCCAGAGCTTTTGGCCTTTCTTGTTGGAGCATGTATGTTTATGATTTAAATTGGAACGTACATGCATTAGAAGTCCCATGGGCGTCTCAGGTTCTGCTCCAAGCTTCCCACCATGTAAACCACAGAGTGTTTAGCTCCAAAGTTGAAAATTACCCCTGTTAGCAGTCCTTCCTGTGACCATGGGCTGCTTGTACTCTGCTTTTCCCACACCCCTCACTTCCAGAACAAGCAGCTCTGAAATATTGTTTTGTTACCTTCTCCAGCCACCTGCAGATAAATACCAAAATAAAACCCATGTGGGAAAGAGACCAAATGTGATTTTGCTGCATGCAGAGGAGCTGAAAACCTGCCTGTGAAAACCTTGAGCACCTGAGTTTGATGGTGCCTGTTACCCAAGCAGGAGCAAAAACGGTCCGTCTTGTGTGGGTCTTCTCACAGACCCATTGCAGAGCAGAGGGTGGTTTTCTCCCTTGTGAGACATTTCCTTTTGGAAATGTTCAGAGATTTTGGTGTCATAAGGAATATGTCCGCTGAAAGGCGCATTTCAGATCCATGTTGTCCTCAGCGAGCTGGCTTTACTGAAGGCACTTCCACTGCTGTCCTGCACAACCCATGGTGGGGAGCAGCCTCGAGACAAGAGCCAAAGCTCTCACCCTTCCCTTGGGATCCAGGCCTGTCCCCACCCACCCATCACCTTTGGTCTTCTCTGGCCACTCCGCCCTCCTTACAAGTTGCTGATATTTCCTTTTACATCAGCTCGCTGCACAAAAAAAGTCAACTTTTCTGCCTTCCAAATTTAGCTCTGTTTAGGCACCAAAATAGACAAGAGTAGGGATCGGTGACTGTTTTTTTCCAAAACATTGTCTCATGACCAGGACTAAGGAAGGGAACTGCTCGCATGGAGAAGGGAGATGTTTGATTTTCCTAACGGGGACACGAAGTTCTCCTGTGTTCAGGCACAGGCAGTGTCCAGGAGTGCTCCTTGGATTAGGAGCTTATTCCCGTGTAACTAATTCGTCTCTCATCCCGTTGACGTCAGCTGCTGGTGGGTAGAGGTCTGAGGAAGCACAGGGATTCTCTGCAAGGAGGACATGTGGGAATGCACCACTGTACATACGGTTTCTAGTTGGAAAGAGCAGAGACTTTAATGAGGGCTTCGGAAATTGGTCCTTGTGTTCTGCAGAGATAGTTTCATTTTTCCAAGTTAATTGTATTTGCACGTGTGTCTGCAGTGAAGCTAAAATTCTTAAAAACACCCCAAGCTTTAGCCTGCTGTGGTAATACAGCATTAGAAACAGCCTCGCTGATTATTGTACTATTTTTAGCCTCATTTCCTAAACTATGTGGCTGATGTGATTGTGCTGTGTGTGTGTCCTCCTTCCCTTCCTTTTCTCGTTGACTTTGGTATCCATTGGCCAATTCCAAGTCATTTTTCACAGGAACAGAGGTCTTGGTGATATTAAGTCCCTCCTGTGCCTTCAGTGAAAATGAAAGATCAGGAAAATAGGTGATGAGGAAGGAAGATTCAAACCACAGCCGTCTGTAATAAAGGGTCATTATGAGCAACCTGGTCTAGTAGAATTTCTCCTTGCCCATGGTGGGGGAGTTCAGACTGCATGATCTCTGATGTTCCTTCCAACCCAAACCATTCTAGGATTCTGTGATTCTAAGCTATTATAGATTCCTGGAATATCCTGAGTTGGAAGGGACCCACAAGGATCATCAAGTCCAACTCCTGGTCCTGCACAGGGCAGCCCAAACAGTCCCACCATGTGCTTCACCACTAGACCCTTCACCATTGTCACAGCCCTCCTTCAGACATTCTCTAATAGCTTTGTATTTTGGCTTGGTGAGCTCTGTATTGCTTGAAGTCTTGAGGAGCAAAGGTATCCAAAGAGGAGAGGGCTCCAGCTGCCGTGGGAGCTGTAGGGTTGCTGCAATGGCAGTTTCTCCAGACTTTTTGCAGATGGTCAGGATGGATGGTAACAATAAACCCTGATGTTCTTTAACTCAGTGGTGCCTCTCAGGCCTGCATGCCTAAATTCATTATCATCCCCAGCAACCTTTCTCCTCCAATTACATCTTCCACCAGAGAAACTCAAAATATTATTATCTCAGTAACCACTACAAAAATGAACTGTAATTTTTAAAGGCTCTTCATGCAAAAGAGAAAGGGACTTTTTTTTGAGGTCGGTGTGTTATGTTGTCATGCCAATGTCACAAAGCTGCTGCTCAATGAGACGCATCCCCACCCAGCCCTTGCCCTTGCCCAGGCTGCTCCCTCATGGCCCCTCATGTGTGGTGATTCACTCAGCTCCAGGCTGAGATAGATTGTGATGGAAATAAAAGGAGCGACTTTTACGGGGCTTTTATTGCCAGCTGGGGAAGTACAATACTGCATAAATAAAATTCATTATGGTTATGACAGCTCTGTGGTCCCTGGAAAATAAATAATACTTTGCACTTATGCAGGGCCTTTCATCCAGGAACCTCAGAGCTCTTCGTGAGCATTAACAAAGCCTCATCATGCCCATAGTAGGATGGCAAATACAGCATCCCCTTTATCAGATGAACATAGCACGTCAGAGTCGGCACCTTCAGTGGAAAGAGGACACTGTAAAGACAGCAGCTGGAGTTACACACAGCTCTTCCACTGCCTTGACTTAAAATCAGAATTCTAGAATGGCCTGTATTGGAAGTGTCCTTAAAGATCATCTTGTTGAAATCCCCCTGCCATGGGCAGGGACACCTTCCACTAGACCAGGTTATTCAGAGCCCCCTCTAGCCTTGTCTTGGACACTTCCAGGTATGGGGAGTCCACAACCTCTCTGGGCAATCTGTGCCAGGGCCTCACCACCCTTATAGTAAAGAATTTATTCCTAATTCCTAGTAAAGAATTTATTCCTATTAGCTAATCTAAATCGGTCTTCCTTCAGCTTGGGCTTGGGCACATCATTTAACATCCTTGTCACCTCAGTTTTTTTCCAGTAAGGTGGATGCCACCTGTCCTTTCCCACTCGTTCATGGTGGGCAGGCTCAGCAGGGTGCTCGTGTTGTGGTTGTTCCTTTCCTAATGGCACAAGAGCACAGACCTGCCAGCTGTGGCTCCTCTGGGCTTCAAACCTGAAAGGATACTGAGACACACGTTTTTACAGCTGGGTTTTGGATAACTATACAAAGGAAACAGCCCAGGGAAAGTGGGTGGCTTGGGTGGACCAGAGTTGTGTGTAAAGTAGGTAAATTCCCTGTCACTGATGTGTACTTGGATTTGTACATACATGATCCAGTTATTTGCCCCGTGTGGTTTCTCCCATACAGAAACTGCAGATAACTTAATTTGCTGCTCCTTGAGGGCCCTGAGAGGATGCAACAAGTCTGGGTTTTCCAGACCTGCTTTTGTATGGTCTGGGATGTTGTAAGGATGTTTGGATGGGAACCGTTCCTTTTACCGCGCTCAGATGTGGGTGCACAGCTCTGTCCCACTCTGACCCCTTCCATGTCAATGCCTCCTGTGTCTTGGAGCTGATTGCTGCTTTCCCTTCTGCCTTACAGGGATACCATCCGTTGCCTCATGAAGCTGAAATCGCACACACCAAAAAGCTGTTCAGAAGGAGGAGAAACGACCGGAGGTAGGTGAAACCTCTTTAATGGTTTTTTTAATCTTTTCTTCCTCACACACCTTCCTCCACTGTCTCATGGACTGTCCTGGGACAGGTCTGCTGTTGAGCAGCTGTAAGCACTGGATTAATATATAAACCCTTATTTGAGCACTGACATCCCAAAAATACAGTCTGTCCATCCCTCTGATTTGTCTTTTAAATCTGGAATATGTCCTGTGTTGCTCCAGGAGTATCTTAAGGACCTTCTCTTCGCCTTGTAATTATCCCAACATAGCCAGATTTCCCCATCTGTAAGAGGCATCTGGCAAGCTATCATCTGTTAAAGCTTGAGTCCTTGGGCTTTACTTCCTCTTTTTTTCTGTTGAAAAGCAAAATTTGTTGAGTTTCAGGGTTGCCTCAAAAGTGGGTATGGTTTTAAGAGGGGGTTGCAGTGTCTGTCAGTGTCAGGTGTCTGTCTGTGGGAAGGAGGGGATGTACTAAACAGGCAGATAAATTCCTGTGGCATTGCTAATTTCAATCCATTGAGTTAATTTAATTGTGTAAAATGCATATTTAATTATTTAAGGCATCTAGAGTCCTTGATAGGAATCATGACTATGGTTAAATGTAAAATAACCAAGGAACAGGGGAGGTAGTTACTACATCCAGCTTAATATCTGTTGACTTTCTCTGCTGTGGCCGAGACAACACATCCAGGGTAATAAAGCATTTCTAAAACCAGGAGTTTGCAAGGTTATTCAACAGGAGGAAAAGTGGCCAGTGTTTTCTCTGAGAATAAGCTGCAATCTGTGCCTGAGGTGTCACAGGGAGGGATTTTCAGTGAAGTCCTGCAGATACCTAATAGCAGTTGGAGTGTGTCCTCAGGTCGCCCTATTGCTTCTCAGAGCAGCCATGGTGCAGTTAACTCTATGCGTGGTTTGGTTTTCCAAAATTTTACCAAGTGACCAAAAAACAGCTGAATAGAGTTTTCTTAGGCATACTAGAAACATTCTTCTGTGGGGCAAGGCGCTTCACAAGCAGCAAACTGTGTTTCCTCTTCTCTTTGAGGCTCCGTGCTTTCCTCTTGTACGCAATTTAAAAGACAGTTCAGTCTTGTGATTTGGGGTGTGGGGGGAAAGGTCTCGTTTCATCTGGGCTGCAGTCCTGTGATCAGCAAAATGTGGTTAAAATCAAGCTGAAGTCTGCTGTGTTGCAAGAGTGGGTTTACTTGCCAAGAGTGGGTTTACTTGAAGCACTGGGCTGGGCTCCCTGAAAATCACAGTGGAGGTTGGAGCATCCTGCTCCCACCTCCCCTCACGAGGTGGGCCTTCCTCTGGCATCCAAAGAGTGCATGATGCTTTGGGAGAGGAGACCTTCAGAGCCACGTGGTCTCCTGCCTGAAGTCCCATGGCCAAAGCTGCAACAAACCATGGAACTGCATGTTGGTTCTTCCCTCCCGTCCGAAAAACCAGCCACTTGTAGGGATGACTCCAGGTGTGCACTTCTGTTTCTCTTTCTTTCTGGTCCCTCCAGGTAAACCATCAGCAGACAAAAGCATTCAGCCCCTCAGGGCATCCCTGCCTCTTGCACAGATGGCAATGAGGGATAGCAAAAGAAATTGCCTTGGGCTGGGCTTGGAAGATCACGGAGTGAGATACAGCCCAGACCGGGTAGCACTGGGATAATATCCCGGGATGCAAGGAAAAAGGCCTTAAAACCCAACTGATCCAGCATCATTCTGGAGGAGACATGGATTCATTTCAGCTCTAAGTAGTCATGAAACAAAATGGAAAGAACATGCAGTCCTGCCGGAGTAGTCAATGCTTAGACAGAAAAATGTATTTATTTTAATTCCGAAAAGGTAAGAAGCCTGTGTAGAGGAAGTTGGAGTGAAAAAACAGTCTTTTAAATAGTTATTTAAAAGGATAAGGCATGGTCCCTTCCCCTAAACTTCAGCTTGGAACCTCAGCAGCCTCACTCTCCCCATGACACATGGTTTGATGCTGGGGGTTTTCAGGGTCTCCCTGTCTCTGAGGTACATTTGGGATTAGGAGTCCTTCTAGTGTCACTTGAGTTGCCTCAGAGAGGACTTGCTCCTTAAAATTGATTTCTGCAAGTAAATTAGGTCTCAGAATGGTTATTTTATGTGAAAAACAGGACAGAAGTAGGGGATGGGAAAGGCTAGGAATAAGGGGACAGAAAAAAGAGAATAGGAAAAAAAAAAACCAACAGACTGTATTGGAGCACAAACAGACTACAAAGCTGTTCACACTTCAATGGAAGTGTGGCCTCACTCAAAGTCCTGGCCACACCTGGGGCTGGTTTTCATCAGGCAGCTTTTCCCCTTCTCCTGAATGTGGTGAGCACTTGGCCCTAAGCAGCACCCCAGACCCCACCAGCAATGCCTTTATGCGGTGCAGGAGCTCTCGCTGCCCAGGGCTTGTCGCATCCAAGGTTGACAATTCCCAGGTGACCATGGTTGGCGTCCTGCTGTGAGCAGGAGTCATGCTTACAAGTGTCCATCCAGCTTTGGGTCGAGGTGTCAACCCCCAGTTTGACCTCTGCTCAGTGCACAGGTCCAGCTAGCCTTGCCTGGCTGTATCTGGCCTTCAAGTCGGCTGGATCTTCATAAAGAACAGCTATTGTAAAAAAGCTGATAAAGCACATTAGTACCCAGAAATCTGTCTATTTTTTTTCCCAGCTGATCTTATAAAAGATACCAATTCCTTCACAGAGCTTGTGAGGCCTTCCCTCTCCTCTCTAACAGTGACATTCAGAAGGGGACACATCTTGGACCAGCGAAGCACCTTTTGTTCCTCGTGCTGATGTCCGGCCCTGCTATAAATAGCCCCTGTCCCTGCTTCCTTCACGTCACCTTTCCTCGGGAAATGCTGTCACTGCGTTGTGGAGGAGCACAGCTCACCTACCCTGAGGCCTCTGTCATGCACCTTTCTCTCCCCTGGGGAGAAGCAACCCCGTGGGCATGCAGCCATAGCTCACTCCTTGCATATGTGCTGGTTTTACCTTCCACAAGTCATTTTTTCCCAGAGAAGCTGTGGATGCCGCATCTCTGGAAGCATTCTAGGCCAGGTTGGGTGGAGCCCCTGAGTAACCTGGTCTAGTGGAAGGTGTCCCTGCTTATGGCAGGGAATGGAACTGGGTGGTCTTAAAGATCCTTTCCAACCCAAACCAATCTGGGATTCTATGATTTTTCCATGGATGCCTGCCTCAGTTGTTGCATAAGACAGGGACGAAGAGGGAATTAGGTGTTATTTAAAAAACCTGGATGCATTTTCCATGACAGCAATCAGCATCAGAGCCCCATCTGATGGAGGGTTTGGTTGCACAGGGTGTGGTAAAAGCTTACGGGAGGTGGTGATGTCCTTGCTGCAAAGAGCTTATAGTCAGGGCAGGAGACCGGGGAGGGGTGCTGCCCTCCCCACCTCTCCTGGCAGAAATCCCACACTTGGTGTGTTCTCTGTTGGCTTAGAGTCACGAGGTGTGACTGCCATCTCCTGATGAGGGTGATGGAGGGCATCACCACTTGCTGGGATCATGGAAGGAGAGCAGCAGGGGCATGCATGTCCAAAGGCACCAAAGGCCATTTGGCTTGACCTCCCATAGGCAACTACCTCGAGGGAAGGAGGGAGTTTTCCTGGGTGGTGGTAGGACCTCTCCTGCAAGAAAAAAAGTAATCTGGGATATGGGGCACAACAGACCCATTTCTCAGGTCCTCTCCTCTGACCTTTCCCAGCCCAATGCCCCCCGTCTAGCAGAGCAAAAGCTGTGCTGGGTTGTGGTCTCCTTGGGCCACTTAGGGCTTAGTTTGGCTTCTCATTTTTCAAAAAGTTCCCCAAACCACCATTTCTTGAGTATCTGTTGAAGCATTGCAAGTCAACTTCGTGTTGCACAGGGTTCGTCCAGTTCCCATGACATCCTGGTATGATGTGTTTTGGAATGGAGGGTCCAGCTGGGTGTATCCTTTGGCCTGGAAATGCACAAACAGATAAAAAACATTGCTCAATTTAGATAGGAGTTACAGGGAATACATGGAGTTGCAGCAGGTTAAGACAGGTCAGTTTGTACCTACATCTTGGTCTTCTGATTAAAGGTAGTGAAATGGTTCTGTGTCACCTGAGAAAGGGGGACAGTTTTCCTGAGGACCAGAAAAAGGTTGCTAGGGAAGTCTTAAGAAGTTTGTGCCATCAAAATCACATCTTGTGGAACTCAAAAGTCAAATCAGGCTCAATACCTTATGAAAAGGAGATCCTCAGCAGTGCATACATACTAGCTGCTACCTCACAGGGCTCTTGGTGGTTCTTGTCTATGGACAAGGATAGAAGAGGATGGCAGAGGGAAGCACAGAGCCATGTCTTGGAGAGGATGGAGTTCAAGCCTAAGAGTTAATCAATCCCCTCTCTGTAAGAGATATTTGAGTTCCTCTTTTCAGTAGCAAAAGTGGGAATCCCCTGTGCTTCTTCTGGGCAGCTGGTGTGTCTGCAGGCTTTGGGTGATCAGAGCCAATGAGGGTCTGCTCTGCCTGTCCCAGCCAGGCAGGTCATTTTGGGGACCGTGACCACCTCAGGTAAAGGACTGTGACTTGAAGTCACCCTTAACTGTGACTGAGTTTCATGTCATCTCCTCCTTCTCCCGTTGGATGGGATTTTAAGAGGAGTGTTTCTTCACCTGGGAAATCCATCCTTCATAAAGCCCTTACATGGGGATCTGAAGGCTGTGCAGGTCCTCCTGGCTCATGCATGGGGAGAAAGGTTGGGAGCAAAGAGACTCATGAACTCACCCCATCTCCCTTCAGTGTGTGCCAAATACTTACAGCTTTCGACAACAGGATTACAGAAATGTCCCCAAATTTCCTCTTGCACTGACTGAATTTATTTACTTCCTATCGTCAACTTGGCTTTACACTTAAACGATCAGGAAAAAACAGTCTGTATTACTATTTTTTTTGTGTGTGTTGCTTTCTGGACTTAATTAGATTTAGAACTGGGGGAGGCATAAATATCCTCCTTCCCCAGAGAGCCCCGGGTGGCAGTCAGGGACGGTTTCCTCTTCCTGAAGCAGGAGGGTTGTGTAAGCACCGCTGACCCTCCTGCTCACACCCACGCCGAAAACCGGGTTATCTGGGGTGAGTGCATGGGGTGGGCATCCCTGCCCTGACTGCCCAGTCAGAGTCTGAGCTGCTGAGAAACCTCCTGGGGCTCATCCCAGCCAAGCCATGTGGCCCTGGCCTGGGTCTTGCACGGAGGTGAGCATGGTCCTGCATAGAGACAACCCAAAGGGCGGTCATGGCGGGCTCAGGGCCAGGCAGGGAACATCCCATATCCGTTGGCGGCTCCACTGAGGAGCGTAGGCAAGCTGTGATATATTTCTTTTCCCATTATATTTAATTTTACAGACCCTCAGGGACACTCAACCACCTACAGTGATTAGTTCGACTGATTAAGCTGCTTTTCCTCTTGTGGCAAAGTCCTTTTGTGAAGGGTTTTCAATAGCCACGCTGCTCGGGACATTGTTCCTGTACAATTTCCTTTCAAAGCACCATAAAGGGCACTCTACCACTTCACCCTGTTGTAAAACATCACAGGAATCAGCTTGGCCCAGCTTGCTCCTTCGAGGGCAAGATCTCCTCATTCAGGGAGAAGATACAGGGTCAGGTGGGAGCTGCAGTACCACATAATGCTGGAGGGAGGTGGAGCCATGAGCAAGGGAGATTTAAGATGAAATGAGATGGAAAGCAAAAGTTTGCTGCCTTTTTTTTTTTCCTTTATGTTTGTTAGTATGAGGATCCAGAGTCACCCAGAGAAGTGAAGGATAAATAAACTTGAAGGCTCAGAGAAGGAAATGCTGCTTCGCACACTTAGGCTGGTTCAGGTAGAGGCTGAGGATACACTTGAGATACCCAGGGGTGAAAGGCACAGGGGGAGAAGGGCTCTTTCTGCTGAAGAAACACACTGCTGTGAGCAGCAGGCAGATAAAAATGGCCATTTAATTGAGACTGGAAGTCAGAGGAAGGTCTTCCTTGATTGCCACCAAGGGAGAAACAGATTTAGGGAACTGAAGGGAGTTGCAGTGACACAAAGTCCTTCCTCCCTGTGTTTGTAGTTGCATACTTTCTCATGAGGCTATTGGGTAGGTCTGTATGAGGACCTGGTGTCACTTGGATCTGATTAGTCCATCAGCTGCTCTTTGGTTAAGGTGATGATGGGGCAGGGCAGAGATGGCATCAGGAGGGGTCAAGCAGGAGCCCTTCCGACCTGCAGAGCCATGCTGGCCAGACGTGCTGGCATCGCCCTGCCCCGCTGCCCTTCCTTCCAGGCGTCGAGGAGAAGGCTCTGCCAGGGGTCACAGCACTGGGACTGCACTCCTGGGAGGAGGTTGTTCAGAACAAAGCCTGCACCAGACTCCCCACTGAAGGAGCAGTCCTCAAATAATAAAAAGCCACCTCCTGACACCCTGTAGGCATGTGGCTGGTGTGACTCAGCCGCAGGTGGAGCTGCTGGGCAGCACTGCAGCTCCTCGCCAAGAGGGACCTCTTGGAGGTGAGGTCTGGAGGTTCTTTGGCTCCATCAGCACCTTCGTGCTGCCTTTGTACTGTGGCTCAGTGAGCAGAACACAGCATGGCAAGGGGTAATGGCTTTAAACTGACAGAGGGCAGGTTTAAATTAGGTATTAGGAAGAAATTCCTAGCTGTGAGGCTGGTGAGGCCCTGGCACATGTTGCCTAGAGAAGCTGTGGCTGCCCCATGCCTGGAAGTGTTCAAGGCCTGGTTGGATGGGGCTTGGAGCCACCTGGTCTAATAGGAGGTGTCCCTGCCCATGGAAGGGGAGATTGGATCAAGCAGTCCAAGGGAAACACCAGTAGCAGTGAGGTGGAGCAGTTGGTATTTATCATCCATCAGGGAGCTTGTTTTGCCTGTCACCCGTGTCTCAAGCTGTGGCAGGGTGAGTAGAGGTTTTCCACCCAGCTGCTCTTGTTTCTGCCATTGTGGGCAGTAAAAGGCCTTACAGACTTGAGGGTGTCAGTGAAAATATGCCCAGCCATGAGTCACCCCTGAAGGCAGATGGTGCAGCTCCGATCCTGCCAGCAAAACACACCATGGAAGGCGATGACGTATTTCCAGCTCCTTTCCTAATCCAGCTAAAAGGATTTTACATTTTATGTAATGCAGGGAAAACGTACTTCTGTAAATATCAGAGACCTCTGTGGCTCAACACTAACGTAAAGAGAGAGATAAACTTTTGTGAGTTCAACAGGACATGCTCCACATGAGCAGGACTTGAGGAGGTGCACGTCTGTTACCATTCTCCATATCTGCTAGGCCTTCCTTTGTGTGCCCAGCTAAAGACAGGGTGCAGAAGGGTTAAAAGATACTCATCTAAGCAAATTTAATCCTTTCCTTTCATTGTTCCTTTTTTTTTTAATGCCAGGAGGCAGTGGCAGGAGCGAGCCGGGTGCGTTTCCCAGCTGCAGGGTTGCCACCTCTCTATTGAGAGTGGCTTTGTCATTATATAAAAACTCTACAGCACAAGACTTTTTATTCCCTATTTTTTCACAATCTGGGTGACCTCAGTGACCCCTGTCCTGCAGACTAAATTTAACCTGAATTGCCAAACTGCCAGTAGACTTTATGGCATCAGGAGGCTTTTGCAGGTTGTTTTTCTCCATCTCTGCAGCTGATTGAAAGACTTTATGTACCACCGGCAAAACATGTTACTGTTATGAAACCTAATAGAAATGTAATGGCCTGCTGGATAAGCCCAGGGTCTTATGATGTTGCTTCACAGAAAGCAAAATAATTGGTCCAGCAAAAAACTCCAGGAGAACTTCAGTGTTCCCTTGTGAAGCGATACCTGATTTCATCAGAATTCTGTATTTTTAAGGAACTTGTTCCTATGTGGCACTGGGGGCTGATCTGGAGGTCAATGAGTTGTTGTCACCAACAGCTCTTCACAAGTGTCCAAGGCCAGGTTGGATGGGTCTCAGAGCAACCTGGTCTAGTGGAAGGTGTCCCTGCCCATGGCAGGGGGCTTGGAACAAGATGATCTTGAAGGTCCCTTCCAACCCAAAACATTATGGAATTCTGTAATTTTTGTGAGCATTAAGGAATGGGGAACAGGAGGTCATATTGCCTGTACAAGTAGAGAAGGTTAGGAGAGTAATCTACTCTTAAGTCACAGGCTTTGGGGGAGAACATTGGAGATCTCATTTCAGCTCTCACCTTTATCAGGGACTGCTGGGCTTCACCTCCATGATCACAGTTGCTGTATGAGGTGCCCTAGCACATCTTGAAATACGTGCAAGGAGCAGGCAAACACCAGACCTTATGAAACCAGCACCAGAATGGGTTGGAAACCAAATGAGATGCTATAAAGCATCTCCAGTGTCGCTACCGTCTGGATCCTACCACATGTGTCCATAGCTATGTTGACCGTATATGAACTGGAGGCCAAAGTTCCTGTTATGCTCAGAGGGGATGTGTTCAGTGAAGTTTGGAGGATGCTTCACCCCCACATTAGTCTGGCCATCTTATAGAGAACAGATTTCCTTGCTTTATTTTGCCTTCCCATGTTGACCAGAACCAAGGAAGTCTGAAAAACAAAGAGCTGTGGGAGGAGTTGAGCCAAAACACCTCACACCGGAGGAAGCGCTGGGATAGGGATTTGTTTCTGGGCTCTCTTCAGCAGCAACAAAAACTTCATACTGGGGATTCTGATCTCAACTGACATTGAGACTTTCATTACACGGGCATGTAGTGACAGGACAAGGGGGAATGGCTTCACACTGACAGAGGGCAGGGTTAGATTAGATATTAGAAATTCATGGCTGTGAGGGTGATGAGGCCAGAGAGGTTGTGGACTCTCCATTCCTGGAATTGTTCAAGGCCTGGTTCAAGGCCTTGGAACAACCCGGTCTAGTGGAAGGTATTCCTGCCCATGGTAGGAGGTAGAACCAAGTGGTATTTAAAGATCCCTTCCAGCCCAAATCATTCTATCATTCTACAATTCTATGATCCCTTTCCCTCCTGTCTTCTGGAAAGGAAAACCTTCTCAGCCAAGGAAAGCAAGGGTGTCCACCAAGACATTTTCATGCTTGCAGAGAGTACTGTCTTGGCCCTTCTTGAGAAGCTTTAGGGCAGCACTCTCCACTTCAGACATTGCCATGCCATTCCGATGCCTGCAGAAAATGTGCTTGTGTTTGTACCTGGGAGACACACGTGGCTGATGAGATCCCTCACCCCTCGTTAGCTGAACCCCTTGCTGAGGCTGCCAGAACAAGCCCCTCTTACCCATCACCTGGGGAGGCTGACCCCGACAACGTCTACCAGCCAAGCTGGCTTGGTGCTGCTGATGAACAGGAGTTAACAGCAGTCACTGGTGTTTCAGCAGCCTGGGTGAGGTGTGTAGTAGCCTCTTTTTGCCCTTGTTTTTTTTTCATAAACAGCTGTCAACAGAACTGTTGTCATCACAGGTGGAAGGGTTTAGCCCTGAGCCCCTTAAAGGCTACTAATATTTTCATTTTAGTTAACAGTTTGCACCTTCTAGAAGGTTTCTTCCAGAAGAGAGCTGGTGGGTGGATGTCCAGTTGATGCATCTGGTAAATCCTAAGGCAGGAACTGGCTGAACTGGAGGGGTGTGAGGAGATGGTGGTATCAGGAGATGTGTGGCTGAAATGCTTTTGGCCCTTCCATTTCAGAGAGAACATGAACTGACCAAACCCTTTGGATTTAGTGGGATTTTGGGAAGTTGGTTGATGAGCTGTATTCAGCTGTGCCTAAGCTGTGTTTTGGATGTATATGTGCAGAAATATAAATGCCATGATGTGTTGTTGGGACATGAAATCATGGGAGGATCAGGAGTGGACCCTAAAGCACTGTGGCCTGTAGTCCTATGTGTGAATTTCTTTCTAGCTTATTCTAGTGTATTTGAAGGACACTATTAGTTTATTTTATGTGAAAATCTTCTCATCTGCATTCACTATTATCTAATTCTGAGTTCTCAGGCATCATCTTTCTTCTTTTGATAAGACACAGTTTCGTGTCTTATAAAAAAAAAAATGTTTTTACCTCTTGTTTACCTTCCTTAATCTTCTACTGTGTGGTTAAAGATGCCTATATACACACACATGTGAAACCGGGATATAAACACATATAACCAATCTGTCCCAGCATTTAGTCTCACAAAATGTTTTCTCAAGGGTACTTTACAAAAGGAAATCTCCACACTGCTCCCCAGAAACATCCCATTGGCAAGTCAAGAGGTTGGGGTCACACTCACGTGCATCCCCTTCAGGCCAGGTAGTTTTTTGTGCTGGAAAGGATGTTAAGGGAACCCCAGCCATCCCTCAGGAGCGTGCCATGCAAGGCATTTATTTGAAAACTCTCTGCAAGAGGCTGAGAAGCCCATATTCATGCAATTTTCATGCTGTCTCGGAGGGGCTGCGCTATTTCCAGAGCCACTCCCTTGCCTATCTATTCATGGCCAGCACTAGGGCTCCTTTCACAAATAAAAATAGCCACAGGAGCGACCCTCACCCTGGACTCGAAGATTGCAAGTAATTTTGGGCGAAGGTGAATGTGTTTTACGGCTGGCATGAGCATGTCGGTTTTAAGGCTGTGAGATTTTGGAAGAGCCTTAGAAACCCGTTCCCAGAGGTCAACAGGACAAAGCTCTCCTGCTGAGCGAGTGAATAGAAATGAGTTCATAATTACAGAGTATAGTAGCAACACGTTTGCTTTTTCGCCGTTTTAATTGAGGTTTTTCAGAAAGGAAGAGAACTTAAAACAATACAGAAATGCCTTTTGTTCTTTCAGGGCCATTTACTGAGGGCTTTGCAGTGAGAGGAGAGGATGTTTATTAAAGAAAGCAACAATATTAAGATGTTATTTTAGGGCCAAAGAGCCATTCCTAGCTGGAACAAAACGAAATGTTTGACATGGACTGGGTACTCACTGACAATTAACATTGAGCTAAATGATTTGCAGTGTATTTACTGAACTTCTGTTAGAACAGAGGAAAGAGAGAGGAAGGGAAGGAACTGAAGAAGTTGAAATACCCCTTTCCTTCTCAGTAAGATTTTCAAATCAAATTAATTAGATTTAACAGCACAAGGTTCTGAACCCTTGAAGCAGCATCTGGAAGTCAGGGGTTTATCCTCCGCCTTATGCTCCTGTCTTGTCCATGCCCTCCTGGGAGCTGATGGGGTTTACTGGAGCCACCACAGGGACTGCCTGTGTGGGTGCAGAGGGAACATCCCAAACTCAGTGGGGGTGTCACAGCCACCCATTCTGAGCAGGTTGCAGAGGAGTTGAGCCAGCTTAGTGGTCACTATGAAAATCTGCCTCTTCTCCTGAGCAGACCAATAATATTTTTCTTTTTAAGGACAGAAGTAAGTCTGGTGGTGTACTTGCCTCCAATGATGAGCAGCAATACTAGCATCTAGATAAATCATAGGGTTTAGAGTGTAATGTTCCAAAAAAGTCTTCTAGGCACCTAAGCAAAGATGATAAAATAATAGTTGCAGTTCTGCTCAAGATTCAGAAACTTTGAACTGGTAATGAAGGACAGGTCATGTTTTCAGGAACAACTGCACTAAAGGTGCGTCTCAGAAAGGAATCATAGAATGATTTGGGTTGGAAGGGACCTTGAAAATCATCTCATTCCAACCCCCTGCCATGGGAAGGGATACTTCCCACTAGACCAGATTGCTCCAAGCCCTGTCCAACCTGGCCTTGGACACTCCAGGGATGGAGCAGCCACAGCTTCTCTGGGCAACCTGTGCCAGGGCCTCCCCACCCTCACAGCCAAGAATTTCTCCTTAATATCTAATCTAAATATGTCCTCCTATGGTTTAAAACCATTCTCCATTGTCCCAATCATGGGATATCTCAGAATGTAAGGATCCCGTAAGGATCAAGTCCATCTCCCTGCTCCTCACAGGACTGCCTAAAACTAAAACCATATGACTAAGAAAGCTGTGCCGGGTGAAGCTGAGCATCCTCAAGAGCGAGGTGAAGGTCTCCTTTATTGGAATGCTGGTCCTTTACGACGAGTCTCCTCACGGATTAAGTGTTCACAGTCATGAAAATCACAGCAGCTGGTACTTGCTGCGCCTGCCCGAGCAGAGCCGGCGGTCTCAGGGCTCAGCCGAGGGGTTTGTTACCGGCGGTCGAGAGACAGATCATCATTTTGGTTTGATTGTCTGCAACATCGCCGGGAGTTATTACACTAAACGAATTCTCTGGGTTGCAGGTCCCCAGAGGACAATACCGCCTCGGCGGTTTTGCTCCTGGAAGGGCTCAGCTGGGTGATTGCGTTACTGCGGCCTAATGAATTACGGCGCGTGAGCCGGGCGGTGGCAATTGCCCCCGCGGGTGCCACCGGCCGTGCACGCAGCCCCTCCACCCCGCTGGGAGATAACCTGCCCTTGCCTTGCGGCCGCCACGCTGCCCTGCATCAGCAGAGGGGCAGGCAGGAGTCTTTAATCTGCACGCTGGGTGTGCTGGGGCTGCTCGGGAGGTCCGTGAGAGAGCAGGAGGAGAGATGTGACGCCTTGCGCAAGGCCAGGTGACTCCAGGAGAAGTGCGAGGAGGGCAGGGTATGCATGCAGTGCTGCTTCCCAGAAGTGCTCTCCTCTTCTTAATGGTTGGACTCAATGACCCTAATGTTTCTTTCCCCTTCAAGTACTGAAACACTACAAAGTCTCTACAGAGCCTTCCCCAGGAAGAAGAACCCCAAGTCTCTCAGTCTTTCCTCACAGGAGAGGTGCTTCAGCTCTCTGAGCAATTTCTTTTTGGCCCTCCACCCAGGTTTGTCATCTTTATAAAATCTGACCTTTACAAAATTTGACTTTTGTCAACTTTATAATATCACAGAATTACAGAGTGGTTTGTATTGAAAGGGACCCTAATGCTCCCATCTCCTTCCACCACCTGACATGGGCAGGGACAACTTCTACTATTCCAGGTTGCTCCGAGACCCATCCAACCAGGCTTTGGACATTTCCAGGAATGAGGCAGCCACAGTTTTCTCTGGGCAACCTAGTGCCAGGGCCTCACCACCCTCACAGGAAGAATTTCTTGCTGACATTTAATCTAAATCTCACTTTTTTAAGTTTAGAACCATTTCCCCTTGTCCTATCACTATCTGCCTGTGTAAAAAGTCACTTTCCTTTTTTTTACAAGCTCTCTCTGGAAGGGAAAACTGGAAGGCTGTAGTAGGGTATCTCTGGGTCACTTGGGTGTAGAGTGGGCCACAGGGAAGCAATTCAAGAGCTGTCCCCAGGGCAGACAGCCAGAAATGAACAGTAGAACACTAGAGCAGTGTTTTATCCACCTCAAAGTGCTTTTTGGCAGAGGACTGCTCACAGCATCTCCCCTTTGCCTGTGAGGAAACCGAGGCAGAAGGGAGGAAAGGGGCTGTGTTTAGACCTTCCCCCTCTGCAGACACCTTGCAGTGAACCTTGTGGCCACCAGATATGTGTGAACCCCGACACCCACGAGACTGCCCCTCAGGGCTGCTCTCTCAGCGTCACACAGTGCAAAACACAACTGACTACGTGATGCTATTTCAGCCGTCCAGAATTGAGGGAAGGAAATATAGCGGCAGGTTCCTCTGCACTAGGAAACCGATCTGTTATTGAAATGGCTTTCTCTTTGGTGGAGTGTTTCCGGCACGGCTCCCCAGCGCTGGAAATGGGTTTATCCATCTACACCTTGTTTTCCAGCACGGGTCCGTGGAGGTGTTGTTAGAGGTTGATTGCTGGAGGGAATGTAAAGTGAAATAATCTGTTTCTTTCTCATGCTTTCAGTCCTCAAATGTAAATGTGCTGTTGCTGGTGATGCCTTGGAATGAGCACCCAGGGCTTCCTGCTGCCAAATTGCTCCCCAAAGTACCTGACAACTGAACTCAGAGATAGGGGCAAGCACAGGTTGATGCTTTCAATGGATATAAGAAAAAGGCTTTATGGCATCCTCTGTGTCACATGAAGTCTTTCTATGAGACCCGACCCAGTTGAAGTCAAGTCCAACAGTACTTGAGTGGTGTGGTTGCACCATTTGAGTGGTGATTTCCGTTTTTAGGCCATGACAAGTAGCCACCCTCTCAGCAAAAGACCATTTACTACCCAGTCCTTCGCCCTCCAAGTGTAATTAGGGGACGTTGGCCCCAGAGACCTGGGAGGGAGCAACGTGCTGAAGCTCTGCAGGGCCTCCTGGCATGGTCAGTGTGTGAAGAAGTTGCCAGCTCAAGTTGTTTGGGCTCTTGTTGCAGAAACAATATTTCTGTCTGACCCCAGTTAGCAACTGATGTTTGCAAAATAAAGAAGTCAAGGCACTGGAAATACTTTCCATTCCGGCTCTTGTCTCAGCCCAAAATATTAGTATTAAAAATATTGCATCTATTATATGCAGCTAATGTCTTTGCTGGCACATAAATCACCCAGGGATTTTTCATCTCCATATTAAAAAAAAAAAAAAAAAAAAAAAAGAAAAGCTAACTATGCTCTATTTTTGGGTATCTGTTAACTGTTTTGTTTCCATGTATTCCTACTAAAGCCGCAGCAGTCTGTCTCCAAGGGACCATCTGTGGGAAAGAGAGTCCCTAGATTGATTTGGAAGGTGTCGGGGTCATTGACAGGCATGAAGGCGCTGAGTCTCTCCTCTTTCTATGATAATGTCTTTATTTAGCGTGACAGCCTCCGGGGCACGAGTGGACAACAGGCTTCTTTCTTTAATTTAAACCAACATTGCTCCAGCCATTCCCAGCATTCTGCAGATGCTATGGATCATCCTAATTTCCTGATTAAAGCTGGAGGTGCTGGTCCCCCAGCAGCAAGGACCAACAGCTACGTGACACTGGAGCTGCAGAGGGTGACCCAGTGTGTTCCCATGAAAACTGATGAGTGGAAGCTTATCCAAGAGAAAGCAAATTTTGTGAGTGAATCAGACCCTGACACAGCTCATCAAACCCATGAGAGTGTTAGGGATAGCATAAGGAAGGAGGCAGGAATTGGGTCAAGAGTAGACAACTCCTCTTGTTGAATATGACTCTGCTCATTGTCAGGAGCAAAAAGACCTATAAAAGGTCCCTTCCAACTCAAACCGTCTATGATTCTATGAACTCTTCTCCTGACAGTGGAACAGAGCATTTGGGAAACAAGTTAGGATTGTCACTGGGTTGCAGTAGATCAATTTCCAGATCAATCCTGGCTCCCAAAGCTCCACACTGAATGTTATAGCCTGCCACAGCATTTTTGAAGAATTTTATTCGATGTGTTTGACAAAGGCTTCTGACACACCTAAGTCCAGAGTATCTCTGCAGCTTGAGCTGCTGTTTTACTGGACCCCTGCATCGGAAGTAATTGCTTGCCATTGACTTTGGGTCATCTCATATGTCTGGACAGCTGTTAGGAGATCCTGTCAAATCTTGCCTTAGCTCCTACGGGAAAGACATTTATTTCTTCACTAGAAAGCACTGGTATAAATAGGATATGGAAAAAAAAAAAAAAAAAAACAACACAAAAAAACCCCTAGGATGTCTCCTTGCTGCAGGTCAAAGAGTCACAGAGGTCTAAAGGAGGACAGCTGAACACAAAAGGCAGCAGGTGGGGGCTCATGGTACTATTTAGGATGTGTCTTGAGGGGCAGGACCATGGAGGGATGGTGGTGGTCTGTGTCTGTGCATCTTGGCATGGGTTTAAAGTTTATAACTCTTGGAGGATTATCAGATCTCGGGATAACTGATCAGCCTGGGTGTATTTTTAAAGGAGGCAGCCTGGAGTCTGAAGTATAAGCTCTTTTATTGCAAAGTAGTAAAAGATGAATCTATATTCATTCAAGTCACATTCTTACCAGTAGTCCAGTATCCATTTGTGTTTAGGAAATGCTGTATACTGTGGTTGTGTCTTAATTTAAACTATTTCATCTGAACTGGATTCAGTTCCTTGTCACTGTATTTTCCAATGGATTTCACGTAGTTTTTGCAGTCATGTTTACAGTACACTAAAATCCAACATTATTCCAAGTAATGTAGTTTATGAAGAGAACCATTTCCAAGCAATTTCTATGTGAAATTGTTGCAGTGATTTCTACACCAGTCTGGGCAGTCAGCCTTGAAGTCCAGAGGGTGCCTTCCTAGCTGGTTGCCCTCTCTGTGCAACAAGGGCTTCCATCTGGACATCCCTAATGATTTGTGGGAGATCCAGCAAAGCATTAAAAGAGCTGGTTTGGAGCTATCTCGCATGCCATCTGTACTTGGGATGTCTTTCCCAAGCTGGTGTTGCGAAACAGCTACTCAAATTCCTCCTGAAGATTCATTTCCGTGATGCTCAGAAGAAAATAGCTGACTCAGGCAGCCTGTGCAGCCAAGCATTGCAGGGTGTGAGGGCTTTCCATTGGGCTTCAGCAGTAGACACAAGTTTGCTCTTCAGCGCTTTTGAGTCTGTTCTGAGGGATGTTGTGCCACGTTCTTCAGCCCAGCAGTGCTGTCTCTGCTCCTGCAGCACAGCCTGGACTGGGTGTTTGTGTGCTGGTCCTGTCAATGTCCCACACACCACTGTGGTGGGAGAAGTTCTTCATGTATCCATTTGCTTCAGAGTCAATGGGAATTTTGGATGTACAAGACATAGAAACATACTAATAGAACAGTTTGGGTTTGGAAAGACCTTTAAAGCTCATCTAGTCCAACTCCCTTCCATGGGCAGGGTCACCTTCCACTAGACCAGGGTTGTTAAGAGTCCTGTCCAACCTGACCTTGAATGTTCCAGGGATGGGGCATCCACCACCTCCCTGAGCAACCCGTGCCAGTGTTTTACAACCCTCACTGTAAAAATCAATGCTGTTGCTTTATAGTGACTCTAATTATGCTGTAACGGCCAAACAAAATCATCTCTAACAAACAAAGGCAGATGTGATGTCCGGGCACAAGGGAGGGCTGTCAGCAGTGGCTGAACCCCAGGACCAAGGTGGTGACAAGAGAAGGTGTGCCCATGTAGAGAGCTCACATGAAGGTTTTGTAATGCTTTTCCCAGCAGCCAGAGGCTGTGAGCCTCATCAAAAACATCTCTACCCCCATAGCGTTGTTTTTGTTGGCTGTGCTTGTCTTCTGGAGTTCACTGTGTGTTTTCAAAGATGCATACATGTAAGACTTAAAGCATGCACTTCATCTCAGCTGTTCAAAGGTGGTTCTAAATCTTGATCACCACCATTTTGACAGGTGGATTTTCTATGCTTCCAAAATGCTGTGTCTGTCCAGACAGCGTGGGCTTGGTCTAGAATTTGGGGTGGCCTTTAACCCAAGTGACAGAAATGCATGAAAGAAGTGTGAATAATTTCCTTTTTGTTCTCAGGAGTGGACATGACATCTTGTTCCCTTCTCATCTGAGAAAAATGCAAACAAAAATGAAACTGGAGCCAAGTGAAACCAGTTTGAGAGAGAAAGCCAAAGGGAGAACACACACAAATCCTGTGTTCTTCATCCTTGGAGCTGGTGGTTGTTGCTTTCTGTGGGGGTTTGAGGTTTTTGATTAAATTGTGTGGAACTGTCAAGCTTATTTGAGTGTTTCCCACTCTCAGCCACAGCAAGGATAGAAAATGGCCAGAGCTGGGCTGTGATGCACTAAAGCAACACTGAGTTATTATTATACATGCACGTGAAACATCAGAGCGCCTCCGATGGAGGTAGGCTTGGTGAAGAATACCTTTGGGGGAAGTCAGGCCTTTTTCCTTGTTATAATAACAACAGTATTCCCCAGAGCTCCAGGACCAGTTTTAGATGTTATAAAATTCCACCAGCTCCTCACTGAGATCCTTTAGGCCATCCAGTTTGGACCGCAACATCCCTTAGGTGCCCAAAGCCACTGATGATGGGTGGTTTTGACCACAGCAGTACTGACATGCCCAAACCTCTCCAGCAGCACCTGCCTGGGGGTGCCAGCGCAGTTATTTATGGAGCTGCATCACACAAAGTGAAGCAGCTGGTCTGGCTGGAATACACCTAGTTCAGAAAAGCTGGGCCTGGGGAAATTGGTTTGTTCAGGGAATGTTTCAGAGGACTTTGCTTCTTCCTGCCCTTTCCCTGCTGAGGATGAGCATCCTGGGCAGCTAGCTAGTACATCTGGGAAGAACTCACTTGCTAAATTGTGAATTTGACTCAGTGGTGACTCTAAGAGGTTTTGTTTCCTAAATTTCCCTCCCTCAATGGAAAGTTGTGGTGGGATTTTCAGAACGGAGGTAGAGAGCAGTGCCCTGTCATCCCACAGATCCAGCCCCACCAGTTCTCCATTTTCAGGTACAGTTACTGAGTTCCTTGGGGATGCTCTGCTACCCCAGCTTTGAGGGGTGTCATGAATAAGTGGGATCTGGTGTCCTCATGAGAGTGGAAGATCCCACAGAGTCCATTTCTGCAGCACATCCTGGAAGTGTTAAAGGCCAGGTTGGACGGGGTTTGGAGCAGCCTGGTCTAGGGTAAGGGGTCCCTGCCCATGGCAGAGGAATGGAACTGAATGATCTTTAAGTCTCTTCCAACTCTAACTATTCTGTGATTCTGTGATCTTAATCTGTCCCTTATAACAGCAATTAATAATTAGTGTCAGGCAAGTCAATAGCAAAGCTGATCATGAGATACTTCCAACCCCCTTCTGTCAGGGAGGTGCAGAGAGTCAGAAGGTCCCCTCTAAGCCTCCTTTTCTCCAGGCTGAGCCCCCCCAGCTCCCTCAGACACTCCTCATCAGACCAGTGCTCTAATGTAACTCCTTACCTCTCAGTGTTTGCAAGAATGGCCAAACCAAATCTCCACGCAACCACCAGGAGAATGTAACCCCATGTTGTCCTCCAGCTCTCCACATGCCAGACAAATGGTGGGGGCTCTTGGAGGACTTGACTCGCTCGGGGGGATACAGGCAGGGCTGACAGGACAGAGCAACTGTGTTTTAGACCACAGCTGTCCACGTGTCTGGAGTTATTTTCCCCAGCCTTGTGCCTTCCAGCTCCTTTCCTTGGGAGCAAACGATGTAGTAAAAACTTGCAGGAATCCTGTATTTCTGAGCACGTAGGCTGGTAATCACTGAGACAGCTGAAGCCTTAGATTCATTTGCGTAGGCTTCTCCAACAGAGCAGACATTTGTCAGACCTAAATTCTGTTGAAAGGTATCTTGTTTAGTTAATTAAATAAAAAAAATGGATGGAGAAACAATGGCAGAAGCAATACCATCCTATTTCCAGCTTGGCAACCCTGAGTGTCTCCCCTTGGTTTTGAGTACTTTTCCAATTTCTTTATGTCTCTTTCTGCTATGACTGATGGCCAAATCTCCAATCCCACTGAAGTCAGGGGGAGTTTTGAGCTGAATTGGAATTCGGCCTTTGAAGTGAAAATAGTTATTTAGTGTTAAATGGAGTCAAGAGATAAGAGACCTAGATTGTCTAGATACTTTTTCTCATAGCTGAAGTAGGGCCCCCTGTAAGGCATGCACAGCTGAGGATGATCAGAGGAGGATAGGAAAAGGATTTCCCAGTAACTGCAGCATTTTTCTGGGGTGAATTCTTGCTTTTCTTGGAGATGTTGCTGTGTGATTCAGGCTTCAGCAGTTCCTCCCTTCAGCATCTCACACCTAAAAGCCTGGGTTGGGAAGCGCCTTTGTGTTCCTACCTGGTCTGGTTCCCTAAGCTTGGCACGTCACTCCAAGGCACCGTCTTGGGAAAACACCTCAAGCTGCAATCCGTGCACCTACATTCCTGCCCTTGGACAAGCACGAGGTTGTTTCCATCAACAACCTACAGTGGGTGCATGGTGGAGTGCCCAGGCCCCCTCTTGCCCCTTCCTGGGGCTCTGTATGTCCCCTGCTCCTTGGTCACACCTGAGAGCAAGGATGGGTCATCCCAAGCTCACAGGCTTTGAGATGCTGTGCAATCAAAAAACTTTTAAGGTCTGGGCCCCGTTCTCCCTGCTTTGGCTCTTCTTTCCCACAGATCCTATTTCTTCTTGGCTTTTCTTCTTCACTGGGGTGTTGGGAAGATAAAAGCACAGAACGAGTCTTTTCCTGAATGCTGGATGATCATCTACACCCCTGCCTGCTGCCAAGTCACGGACATTGCTCCTTGTTTGCCATTCTCCTTCCTTTTATTTCTTGCAGTTTTTTTTTCCCAGAGCTTGTTTAACTCTGATGTTTTCCACCCTGTGGTCAGTGACTGCAGAGCTTTGGTCTGTGTTTGCTCTGCCCCTTGCCATGGGGGTATCACCTTTTATCTGTCCTGTACAGGGATGGAGCTGCCTGTCCTCCCCTGTCCTATTGCAGCAGCCCCAAACTGAACAATTGGGGGTTTTTTTATCTTAAACCTTTTTTTCATTCACAGCCCTTAAACACAAAGGGTTTGGCTTATAATATCATTATGTCTTTAGGAAAAGAACTGTCCCTGCATGCATTTCTTGCAGGAATTCACAGCAGAGTTTTAGTTCCCAGCTCATTTTCCAGGCATTTTCCCTTAATTCTGCTGAAATTGAAGCCGTGTCTGCTTGCAACTTCTATAATTTCTATGCAATATTTACAAATTAAATACAGTAGCAGACTGTCTGGCTTATAACCCAAGACTTGAAGTGCAACCAAACAGTTAAACTCAGAAGATTTGAGAGACAAGCAAAACCACAGAAAACAAAACTCTTGCACACTTAAGCTTGTGAGGGCTTAGTACCAGATAAGGGTTTTAACTAACTTTTATTTTGACATTCCCTTTTAATAAGCGTTGCTCTTTACAGAGCGGTTTATGTGATTGCGTTACTGAGAGGAAACAAAGAAATGCCAGGAAAACTTGATGTGGAGGATCTGTACTCATAAAATGCTTGTAAGCTCCAGAAAACAGGAAAGCTTTTCCCATCTCCTTTTTCTTTCTTTTTTTCTTTTTTTTTTAATTCCCTGCCATTCAGCTTGCAAAAAAAAAAAAAAAAAAAAAAAAAAAAATCAGAAAAACCACACACTGAATATCTCAGAAAACCGGATCTGGTGGTCTGAGACTAAACACAAATTCCTTCCACTGCCACGAACAAGCCTCTTCGTCCCATGTTTGCCAAACATGAGCCCTCGCTCTTTATGGTTAAAAGCCAGTTGGCCTCAGAAAATAGGTTTTAACTCCTGGGGATGCCAAGGAATACAGATTCCATGGGCAGATGGCTTTGGCAGGCAGGGTTGGAGGCTGTTGAGCCGCTGACCATTGAAATGTATTTGTGAATGGCTGCTTCCTTCGTCCGAGCGCCCTGAGCCGAGCGGTGCCAGTGAGGAAAATAAAGTTAATTGCTGTGGGATGGGTTTAAAATAAAAACTGCTATTTATCCGAGTGGAGGTGAGGGTTTGGGGTAAGGGATGAGGCTGAGCAAGGGTTTTATGGCTACAAAACCAGTACAGATGCAGACTGCTGTGGCCACCGCGGCGCTCGCAGTTGTTTCCCTGTTTCTGGGGATGATCCTGGGGACATGTTCTGTGCCACCCTCAAACGTTGTTCCCAGAAGCCTTGTAAGGAGCCAGGTGTTAAAACATCCCATGTGCTCTCAGAGCCAAGACTGAGTGTTAAAAAGTCAGCAGGCAGGCAGGGAGCTGCAGATGTGCTTAGGGTAGCCCTGCACTGTCCCAGGTGAAGGCAGCCAATGCCAGGACCATCTCCATCTTAGCTGCGTCCTTGATGATGGCATTCCAGCTCTGCCTTCTCCACTGGGGACAGCCACGCTGCAGCCTGTTTGGAAATCTGAGATGTCTGAGGCTGCCAAAGCATTTCTTCCATTTGACTGTTGTTTTTTTGGAGACCTGCCATCTCAGCTACTGGTTACAGCCAGCACATAGGGGCTTGCTCACTCCTTCTGAGACATTGTAGTCTCTCGAGTTAACCATTTTTTGGGCAATTCCTCCTCTTTGTGGTTGTTGAATTTTGTTGTTATCCGTTTGGAGATCTGTGCATGCATCCATCCATCTGGAGGTTGTGGTCCTGGCTCCCTGTGTTTCCAGTGCCAAGCCTGGCCCTCTGCTTCTTCATCCATGCATGTGTCCTGTCCCAGTGTAACAATGATGAAGGACATGCATAAAGTAAGGCCAAACAAAACCATTTGGTATGGGCAAATTATCAGTTTACTTGATAGTTTGCTCTTTAGTTTATTTTTTCCCACCTGGAAATTCCTGATACACTCAAAATGGTTCACTGCAAATCCATGCAGCAGTGTGCTGTGTTGGCAGGCAAGAGGAGCAAGTGATGCTGGTGTATCCAGGTGTATCAGGAGCAACTTAAGACTTCAGAAAAAAATAACTCCTAGTATTTCTAGCCTACCTGACTTCCTGCTGCTCAGCTGAGCTAACCAGGTTTTCCCTGTTTAGTGTGAAAGTAACACAGAAAACACAGAAACCGGGAGGGAGTTTTTCCTGGGAAGCAAAGTCATGTTATTTAATTTAAGGAAAACTTCCAGCTGAAATGTGACTGTTACTGAAAGAGATTTAGAAGCATGAGTTGGTAGGAGATTGCTAGATGCCAAGAAATTGATTCTCTTTTTGTGGTCCCTTGCCAAGGGCTGGTCTGTCTGGTGGGACAGATGTGTTGATCAAGCAGAACCATGGAGGAATAGGTGAACTTAAGACTTTCTTTGACTTTCCAGGCGACAGCAGAGACTTCCCAGTGGGAACAAGTCTCAGCAGCACGCAGATCATCAGCAGGGTGGCACCAAACATAACAGGGACCACCAGAAAGTCTACCAAGGAGGCCAGGCCCCCCACTCCTCAGGCAGGACGGGCCACCACGGCTACAGCCAGAACCGGAGATGGCACCACAACCAGAAGCACTCGCCCAACGACAAAGAAACGCACAGAAACGCCAAAGAGACTGAGAATCTGAAAATCGAGGACACCTCCGCCTGCACAGTGCACATCCCCGTGGAGGCGCCCCGAGGCCCAGAGGCTGTGGAGAAGCAGCCTCAGCAGTACACCCCGGAGTCGGAGACCAAGCGGAAGGACAGTATTCACGAGCGCATCGGGGAAAGGCCCAAGATCAATCTGCTTCAGTCTTCCAAAGACAGGCTGCGGAGGAGACTAAAAGAAAAGGTATTATTTCTTAGGGGAACCTCGAGTTTCTGGTTTTTTGAGGGTCTGGCTGTTGGCCATTCTCCACACAAAGGGTGGGGTGGGCGGGCTCAAGGGACCTTTCCATCTATGCACCTGACTTATCTTGAGCTCCTGGTGTCAGCACTCCTCATGAGATGTCTTTGTGCTTCTTCACGAGGCTTTTTATTGACACAATTAAGGCTCTCAGCTTGACTTCTTAGCTGAGGTTGCTGCCAGCTTGAGTTCTCCAAGGACTGGGAACTCTCCCCCTATCCACAGGGGAAGGCTTCCCCCTACCCTTGGGGAAGGCTGGTGCACACGCGAGCTCCCTCTTGGTCCGCAGAGCTCATCCTCTTTGCAAAAAAAATCCGAAAAAGGCAATTTGTCTCTCTGCAATTACAAAGCTAAATCCCAAGCTTTGCCTTTTGAGTGCTGAATAGTTGGACTCCGGTACTTTAAAGTTGATATCCATTTATCTCTGCAATGAATTGAAACACCCTTATCTTTTCCCCCTTCCTTCCAACAACCCAACAATAACAAAACTATTGCATGCAAGTGACGGAGGAGAAATCCTTTTTGGAAACAATATTCAGCCACAGATTTCTGAGGAATTTGGAGATGATATCTCCATTTGCCCCCCTGTGAAACTCAGATTCTTGAGATTCTTTTGTCAGACTGGAAAACGCATCCGAGAGGGTATCTCTAATGAGATTTCCAAAATACAGAGCAGAAATAACATGAACACATACAATTCCATGGGAGTGCATGCTGGAAATTTAGACCTTTGAATGCATGAGGATTTACTATTTCTGTATGTGGCATGGGGGGGAAGAAGAGATTTTGTTAGTTATTTTTATGTTCTTCAAAGCAATAGGAGTATAGCAGAGACCTTCAGTGTATTTGTATTAATGCTCTTCTTGAAAATTTAGAGTCTTATAAGAAACACACAAATAAGCACCCACTCTTGGGTGGGTGTTGTCAACAACACCAGCCTCCTGATGGGAGGTTTGGACAACTCCAACTGCTGTTGGTGTTGGTGTTGTCCAGAAAACTGCCACAGGTTTGTATTGCATAGTGCACTGTAAGATTGAGGTGGAGGTGCAGAAGGGATCAGACCAGAACAAGTGGGATGCATGCCTTACACTGGGGAGAAGGGGCAATGCATGATAAAATGTTTAAAAGAAGCAATAATTTCTATGGTAATGATATGAAGCGAAAAGTGTAACAGCCAAGAGCTGGAAAAGCTGAGAGTCTTTCAAATGCTGGGATTGTGTGACATCTTTGATCTCAATTTACATTCTTAAATATGTATTAAAAAGTAGGTATTTTTGTAGGATTGTTGTTTGAGAATTTTGCAAACATCAGTGCACTTCCTAAACAGAGACACAAAAATGTCCATTATCATGATGCAGACACCAGAAACTGGTCCAAGATGCCAGAACCGGTCAGGGGAGGTCAGACTTTGGCATCTTCTCTGAGGACCCTCAAGGACATCTCCCTGAGCCGAGGGGGAGGACTGTGGGATGAAGTGTTGTGGGAAATGGAGAAAGAGAACATTTCTAGGGCAGGATTCATGTGCTTGTAGCTTTCAATGCTGAGATTATATCATCATGCTGCTAAAAGATGCTTTGTCTTTTCTCTTTTCTCTGTCTGTTTATATGTCTCCCCTATCCCCTTCCCCCTTTGCTGCTTGTGCAAGGACAAGGGCTGATATGTCTGTTTTTTCCTTGTGTAACAGACGCCTTGTCTTTCCCTTTTCACGGACCAGGACGAAGTTACGGTGGAAACCACCGACCCTGAAAAGAATAAAATGGACAAACTAATTGAAATTCTCAACAGCATGAGGAACAACAGCAGTGATGTTGACTCCAAGCTCACCACATTCATGGAGGAGGCCCAGAACTCCACCAACTCTGAGGAGATGCTGGGTGAGATAGTCAAGACCATCTACCAGAAAGCGGTGACGGACCGCAGCTTTGCTTCCACAGCAGCCAAGCTCTGTGACAAAATGGCCCTTTTCATGGTGGAAGGAACCAAGTTCCGGAGTCTGCTCCTCAATATGTTGCAGGTAATGAGAAAAAATTAGTTGGTTAGACGCCTGCAGCATCGCCTCACCTGGTCTTACCATCTGTTTGGAGCTGAGCTGCTTCCAAATTCCTTTTGAACCCAAGTGATGAGAGAATGGAAGTGTGTCTGCCGTTCTGTCTGTGCACAGCTTTAGTGGTTACCACAGGAAATATGGCACTGAGGGCATTGTCAAGTTGCTCTTCTTTCCTATGTCATGAGCTCTATGTGGAATTACAGAATCTCACACCAGGGCCCATCTGTGAAATGAGTCAGTTGCTTGAGGCAGCATCCCCATGGCATGAAGAGAAGTGAACTGGGAGGGTCTTACAATGTGGGCTGTTAGAGTGGAGGGTCCATCTCAGCACCAGCAACACCAAGATAAGTCATGGTCCCTGAGTGGGCTGTTGGTTGCATCGCCTGGCTGAAGGGCTCACTCCTGGTTTCTGGTTGCAAACAAAACTGAAGTAATTTGTGTCTTTGCTCACTATTCTGTGTGGCTTGTTTACTGCTGTCTGAAGAACTAGTTGGTTTGTTTGCTCCAAAACCATCAGTGACAGCAAAGTTGCAGGAGGGCAGGAAAAAGCAGTGGCTCTGATAACTAGTTCATGAGGTTAATGGCTGGACTTGGGTGTTCCTGGAGGTCTTTTCCAACCTAGATGATTCTCTGATAGTGGTGGATGATGGGGAAAAAGGGCTGTCCTCAACTGCCCATGGTCTTCTGAGAAGAGCACTTTTTACTGTAGTACCACCATCAAAGTGGGGGTTGCTTTCTGGGAGGGTGTCACATGCACCTTTAGCTTTCTGCCTCTGGAGGCAGAGTTGAAACCATGAATTTCCATCCTTAATTTAATGCGCATTTCCATTGGCCGTTCCCTCACACACACACATCTCATCTGGGGGACATACAGAGCTCCAGTTTTTTGACTGATCTTCCTGTTCTTTCTGCTCTTGTTGGAGATCCTCTCTTGGATGCTGTGCCTGGCTTTCCGTGTGCTGAGTTGGCTTTTGGGCATCACAGCAAGCAGGGAAATAAGGAATAAAATAAAATCATAAAAATCGATATTTAATGTAACCTAAGATAATTCTGCAAAGTTTCTGGTCCAGTTTTGCTTCAGTCATTGCTCTGGGTGTGTATCACTCCCTATGCCCACTCGTTCTCTTCTCTGCCCTGCAAAGCACGTGGGCAGCACACAAACCTGCCCATTGCCTGTAGCAGGTGGTGACTTTTCTCCAGATCACTTTATTTCCAAAGCTATTATAAATCAGAATGAGACAAAATTGCAGTCAGAATCAGTCCCAGATTTAGCAGCAAGGGGCTGGAGGGAGCTCTAAACCCTCTGTACATCCCACTTTTCTCATTTCAGGTCGCTCTTATGTCTCTTCCTGTGTAGCTGAGTGACCTAAAAGATCCAAAATAAAATCTGGGAATGATGGCCAGGGTCAGCAAGGGTGTTAGAAAAAAATTGAGGCTGATGAGAGTCCTGGGTTAGGGAGGACTCTTCCAGTTTGCTTTACTGTCTTGTCCCAGCATTTCCACCCATGCCAACAGACTCAGTAAACTGATTTATACTGCAGCATCATGGGCAAGAATGAGTGCATTGGCATTCAACTCTTCACAGGATGAATGTAGGAGGATAAATAATATATCTCCTACCTCCAGAGAGTCTCAAAGTGCTTCTCAGGAGCATGTAGCCAGTCACAGTGTGATTTGGAGCATGGTGTCCACTGGGGAGAGATGGGGAGAAATGGAGTGCAAAGAGTGAGGAGGGTGTGTGGGTGATCAAGTTCGTGTGCTGAAGCAAGGAGAAATACGCAAAAGGGATTTGTTCAGCCCCAAACTGCACATCTTTTATAAATGTCTTCATGGGGCAAAAGGTGACAGATCACCACAGGTCAAAAGCAAAGTGCTATGTGAAATTAAATAATTTAACATTTCCCTTCTGATAGTAAAAGATTTTGACTTTCTCCAAGCACAGTTTCTCTTTCCAACCAAAACAATGGGATGCACTGACACGGATTCATTAAATGCTTTGGTTAAGCCCTAAACCAGGAATTGTTTTATGTATTCAAACTTGATAACTCTGGCTGGAGACAGACTCAGGTACAAGGCACAAAAGTCATTCCAAGTGCCTTGGTGTAAAATAAGGGGTTGATTATCAAAATCAATATGGGATATTGGAATTGATGTATTATGTATTATGCATATCAGTAAGGCATATTGGGTATTACACCATATTATGGCGTAATGTGAATGTACAATTGATATAATAATACATTGAAATCAATTATTATATAGCCATATTTTATTTATTTATATATAAAAATAAATATTGGGTTTATATGTATATTTGTTATATATAGATATATTATGATAGGTTGATAGATAGATATGTGAATGAGGATTTAACATTACCCAACTGCAGTCCCGACTCCTCCAGCACATCAGATATTTTCCATCAGCCATTTCTAGATAATTTACCATTAATTGGAAAAAAAAAAAAAACCCAAACCAAAAAAACCTCACCAAAATAAAAACCCAATGCAAAAAAACCACCCCTTTAATAAAACGCCTGGTCCAGAGCAGGATTTGTGTCTCTCTAGCACCTTTCAGACTAATCTGATCCCCGGACGTAAGGAGCTCGGCTCGCTGGGCACCGGCGAGCTGGGGAATTACTCTGCCGGGGTGTGATAAATCGGGATCAACGTGATCCCCTCCCCGTGCTGCTGGCGCCTGGGGCTGGAGCACTCGCCCCCCCATCTGCTCCCGGCAGATGCTCCTGTTTTGTAGGGGCTTGTTTGTCCCTTTCTCTCAGGACTGTGATGATGGCAACAGCTCTGCCCCACCAGAGGATCTCGGAAATTAATGTGTTAAGCTGCTGAGATGCCCTACAGCATCCTGGTACCTATAGACAGTGTCCCTGTACCTATAGACAGTGTACCTGTACCTATAGACAGTGTCCCTGTGCCCCACTGGACCTTAACACAAGCAACAAGGCTTTTTGCTGCAGAACAGGCAGGAAACTCTCTTTTTAACCTGGCTCCTCTTACATTTTCACCTGTTGACAAGGCGCTCATGCTCAAGGGTTGCACATGTTCACAGCTTATCTCAGGGGACTCGTTTTGATCCCAAAAAGAGATGCCAGTGCTGCAGCACTGGCATGTTGTTGCATCATCCCCCTTCCTGCCGGCAGCTCCTCTAAAAGCTTCCCCCCAGACGTCGTTGGTACATTTCATGTTCTGAGGGGGTCAGTCAGGAAAACTCTGGTTTGAATTTATCCCTCAGTTAGTGTTTTGGTCCAAAATCTTGGCTGAGTCTTGAGTTTGGGTGCTGCAAAACTTTCAGGAAAAGAGATGTGGAAAGGGGAGTCGTGGAGTGGAGAGCTGGTAGAGCTTGGGGAGATGCTGCCATGAGGGAGCTGGGCACTGGAGGGGTCATTTGGCATCTGGCTTGCCCAGCCTTGGCACACAGTGCCTAGGCAAGTGGTGGAGGCACTATTCCTAGAAGGATTTAAAAGCTGTGTCGATGTGGCATTTGGAGACATGGGTCAGTGGTGGACTTGGCAGTGCTGGAGGAATGGTTGGATTTGATGATCTTGGAGGGCTTTTCCAGCCTAAACAATTCAGCGATTCTGTGATTTGGGTCTGATTTTCTCCTCATTGAGTTTGGTTTAGTGTTTTGGTAGCAGGAGTGATTTTGAGCTGTGTGAGCCCCTGGGATGGACCTTAGTGAGTTAGGCCTGGGGAGATTGAATGGCTGGGGACATGCAAGAACATCGTAGTGGACACATATACAGTTTCTTCACACCTCTAGAAATACCTTCCTAATTAATACATTAAAAGTAAGTCTCCTGTGAGAGGTTTTTGCTTGTCAGTTTCACTCACTGGCATGTCCCAGGCTCTTTTTTTTTTTCTTTTCAGTGGGGGGGTGTTAAGCAATGTGCCACAAACCCTTCACATGTAACATAAGTTGGAGTACTCCTCTGCTGGAACAACCGTGCTCTTTATAGCAGAGCTGTGTCTGCATCTGAGCTATGCAGAGCCAAGTGTATTATTAGAGTGGACATCACTGGGGCTGTAATTGTACACTGCTCCCCTTAGCAACCACGGCCAACAGCACATCAAACAGAAGGCTGATACCTTCTTTTAATAATAATAAAAAAAAAAAAGCACCCACCCATCATGAAGTGAACATCCCAACACACCCAACACAGAGCAGCAGAGCCCACTGCAGAGAGCCAGGGCCTGGTGAAAATCCCTTGGTGCCAGTGGAGAAGGGCTGGTTCTGTTGCACACCCTGTGGCACATCCTGCTGCATGCCCTGTTGGATACCCTGTGGCATACCCTAGGGCATACCCTAATGTGTACCAAATTGCACACCCCAGTGCATATCCTACTGCATGCTCTAAGACATGCTGCATGTGGTACATTATGGAATACCCTATGGCATATCCTACTGCACACCCTAATGTATACCAAAATTCATACCCTAGCACATACTTAGTGGTGCACCCTCATGATTATCCTGTTGGATACCCTATGGCATATCCTAACGAATTGCCTATGGTATATCCTAATGAATTCCTAATGACATACCCTGTGGTATACCCCAATACATACCCTAATGCATACCCTAATGCATACCCTATTACATACTTCAATACACATCCTATTACACACCCTAATGCCTACCCTATTGCACACCCAAATGCATACCCTGTGGCTTACCTTATTGCCTACCCTACTGCATATCCTGTTGGATATCCTATGGCACACCCTAATGCATTCCCTATGGTATATCCTAATTCTTTCCTAATGCATACTCTATTACATACCCTAACGCCTGCCCTATGGTATATCCTAATGTATACCCTATTATATACCCTAATACACATGCTATTGCACATCCTAATGCCTCCCCTGTTGCACATCCAAATGCAAACCCTATGGCTTGCCTTACTACCTACCCTACTGCACCCCTGTCGCACACACTATTGCACATCCTGCTACATTCCCTATGGCATACCCTGCTGCACACCCACACAGGGTTTCTTCATCCTCTTACTTTATCCTCTTGGTGACCCAGAAATGGCCCTTCCTTGGTTCACTGCGGTGCTTGGTTCTCGTTGTAGAAACTTCATAGAATCATAGAATATCCCGAGTTGGAAGGGACCCTCAAGGATTATCAAGTCCAACTCCTGACCCTGCTCAGACACCCCAGCAATCCCACCCTGTCCCTGAGAGTGTTGTCCAAATTCTCCTTCAGCTCTGGCAGCCCTGGAGCTGTGATCACTGCCCTGGGGAGCCTGTTCAGTGACCAACTACCCTCTGGGGGAAGAACCTTTCCCTAATATCCAGACTGTATATTCCCTGACACAGCTCCATGCTGTTCCCTAAGGTCTTGTTGCTGCTCACCAGAGAGAAAAGATCAGTGTCTCAACCTCCACCCCTCATGAGGAAGCTGCAAACCTTGATAAGGTCTGACCTCAGTCTCCTACATGCTGAACAAGCCAAGTGACCTCAGCTGCTACTTGTGTTGCTTCCCCTCTAGACCCATGAGATGAACTTAAGACAAATCCTGTGGGTTTTGGCAGAGGTTGCACTTGGGTTTCAGTGAACTCACCTGGATTTGAGATGGTCAGTGTGAGCATTTCTGGAGAGGCTCCACCAGGGAGGTGGTCAAAAGTCCATTGTTTTCATCCCAGGTGGAGGACGGACAAGGAGCATTTAGGTTGAAACATTTCTTGGGATGTAGACATCGTGGCATGAGGTACTGGAGAATTTATGAATTCCCTTTAGTAAATGAATGTGCGAAGTATAGTGTTTACCATGCTAAACATGAGGATTTGGGAGGAATGAGCTGAAATGCTTCCTATCCTGTAGGCTTCCTCTACTTCTTGGAGCAAACAACCTCAAGTGATAGCAGCCCTTTCTGCTATCAAAGAAGTTCTAAGTTGTAACAATAGACACTGTGGGAATTGAGACATGGAAGTTGGTTGGACTCGATGGTCTTCAAGGTCTTTTCCAACCTTAATGATTCTATGATATTCTATGTTATTCTAGGTAATACACTAATGGTTAATGCTGAAAGGCAGATTTCCCCCCCCCCCCTTCAATATAATTAAGGTCTTTGGTGAGGAACAGTTTGTGGTTTGGCAGAGCTGGAGGCATGAGGATCCAAGCGCGGCTGGAGAACATCCGACCTGTACACCATGTCCAGCACTGACTGCAAAAACCCATCGGCCCTCTTTCCCTGGGTGTTTTTAATGTCATTTGATCACAGCTGGTCCAGTTTGTGCACATAAAACAGAGCGGTACTCCTTGTCCCTGGAAAGACATTGCCCAGCAGACACCAGAGAGGTTGGTTCATTGAAAGACAGGGAGGAAAAAAAAAGGTCCCAAGGTCCCTGGAGCAAATCCTAAAGACATAGAGGTGTGTTTCTCACGTGCCACAGGGTCCACTTGCCCAGCTCCACGGAGCAGCACCACATCCATCTCTTCTATCAGTGTGTAAGCCCAATGTTGCAGTCTTAGGTTACTCTTCCAGAAGAGTTTGATGAGCTCTTCCCATGGTGAAGCGCTGAATCCACGGGGAATGCCTCCCCAGCTCCAGCTGCTCCTCACAGCTCTTCAAGGGCAGTGAGGAACATCTCGGTGGTGAACCACAGGGTTGGTGTGTGTGTGGGCTCTGCCAGCCCCTCAGGAGCCCAGCACAAGCAGAAAAATAGCAAATGATGCTGCCCTTGTGTAAACACCTTCATTTGGGGGTTTGCAGAAACTGTAGAGCTTGGAAACCTTTTTGCCTCACATGCCTGATACAGACAGCGCTGTCCTGGTTTTGTAAGCCACTGTGGGACTCTGCCTGCTAAGTGCAGCTTTGCAGAGATTTGTTTTCTACATGCTTAGGGAATTCAAAGGCAATTCTAAATTCATGCACACACATATATACGTAGTGCTTGGAGGGGGACAGGGGTTGATGGGAAGCCCCTGTGGGTGGCTCTGAGGAGCATCCCGGGCTGCTGCATCCTCCTGTTCTCAAGCACGGAGAAAAAGAGTGGGAAGGAGAGACCATGCCCTGCTGTTTGCCCACGTTTGTGCCTCTGAAGGTGTTCTGTAATTCTGTAACAGGGTATTTATTATTTTGTTTATAGAATCGTAGAATAGAAACCTGAGCTGGAAAAGACCCACAGGGATCATCAGTCCAACTCCTGGCCCTTCACAGGAGACCCCAGCAATCCACCCAGTCCCTGAGAGCGTTGTCCAAACATTCCTTGAGCTCTGGAGGCTTTGGTCCGTGACCACCACCCTGGGGAGCCTGTTCAGTGCCCGACCACCCTCTGGGGGAAGAACCTTTTCTTCATATCCAACCTAAACCTCCCCTGACATACCTTAATAAAGAGCCCCTTATTAAACTTCCAAATAATTTAAGAGTAAACTCATAAAAATGCCAGAGTACTTCTGAGCTCTTTTGAAGTCAATCTGGACCTCTCATCTTATGACATGACTTACATGCATGAAATTCTACCAGCTTTATGAAAATACACCTTGCTTGCATCAAGCTTCGACAGTTACATCTTGATATCAGCAATCTCTCCACTTCACTGATCACCTTCCTCCCTTAAAGCTATTCTTGGTACTTCATTTTAAATATTATTTATTATTTTATAAATTTATAAATTTATTTTTTATTTGATCATTCCTTATTTTGCTTACATGTTAGTGTATGTTTGCTTTTTGCATATATTAACATCATACAGCTTATAAGGTTAATGTTTGGGGTTTTTTTTTTAATTCTTCTCCTTTTCCTTTTTTATTTTTCTCTTCTTCTGCATAGTCACCCGGGGCCGAACCCGTGCAAGTGTCAGCATCAGGCAGGAGAGGGAGCCAGGGGAGCGGGCTGGCTGCCTGCCTGCGCCGGCAGGTGAAGGGCAGAGCTGGGCATCACTCAGAGCTGTCCCTGCCGTCACCCCGGGGTCTGGCCAAGCCGTTGCTGTCTGCCCGTAGTAACAACGCGGGGCTTTGCCGGGGAGGTTACGGGAGCCGCTGGCAGGCGGGTCCCGTCCGGGTCCGGGAGTTACTGGAGAGCCCTGGATTAAATATCGAGCTGCCTGCTTTAAACTCGCCGCTTTTCCCGGGCGGAACGGCGGCTGCAGGAGCCATTCGTAGCCTTTCCATGACGCAGGAACGTGGTGGTGCCGGGCAGCACCTCCTCGGAGGCTGCTGGTGAGATGAGGGGGGTTAACGGAGCACAGACAGAGGTGTAGC
>JAWWLV010000100.1:70279872-70292414 GCA_035041135.1 Platyrinchus mystaceus
TCAGCCAGGTTGGAAAAGACCTCTGAGATCATCAAGTCCAACCCTTGATCCACTACCACCGTGGTTACTAGGCCATGGCACTAAGTGCCACATCCTCTAGGGTTGGAGAATCCACCACCTCCCTGGGCAGCCCATTCCAATGCCTCTGCTTTGTCCTGTTGTCCCTGTACTGGGACCATGGGCAGGAATGGTGTGGCAGGATCTCAGTGTGGTTCTGTCCTTGGGTCAGACAGAGAGGCCTGGAGTGTTGCTGCAGGAGGCTGAAGGGAGAGAAAAGCCCATGGAAGAGCTGATGGTCCCACTGTCTCCAGCAAAGGAAGTTGTGTAGTGGTGTCCGTGGAGTGAAATATTCCCAGTGAAGCTCATTGAGACTTGGACCATCCATGGGCAGAGCTGTCACAGGTTCCTTCATCACCTCCTGAACTTCTTCTGAATGCCAGTGCTGCAAACTACTCATCTCACTGGGTAATACCCCTCAGAAAGCAAAGCTACACTCCAGAACCTCCTCCAAGCCAGGACCTAAATACAAGTAGAATTTAAATTATAAGCAAGGAGCAATGCAGTGACATTAACTGTGTGAAATATCGCTTATGGGGTCCTTTCTAGGAAGGTCTGGGGAGGAAGCGGGTGGAGGGCGTGCTTCTCCAGGACAGCAGCAAAGGACAGAGGCTGTCTCAACCTCTACCCACCATCTCCCTCCTCCAACCCATTTGATTTGTCTCAGGCCCCTTCCAAAGAGCCATTTAGGGCTCCAGCCTTTTGCAGCACATTGCCAGTAAGATCAACTATTTAGCACAGCCTCTCTCAGCTTTTTATATAGCTATATCCTAGCACGGATATCTAAGCATTATATATTTCTTTTTGTGCAGTATTTCTGACTCAGTATTTCCTGCCTCCTTGACAATGACTGAGTAAACAGCAGAGCTGCCAGAGGAAGAGCCCTGTGTTTACAGAGCAACAAGCCCAAATGTGTCTTTTTTTTTTCCATCAGAAGGTGGCGATGCTTAAATTAACCCTCATTTTTATCCCACACTAAACTTTTGCCCTCAGTTGCTGCTGACAGAGTCAGCCATGAGTCGGTGGGCCCAGATCTGGGGAAAAGTTATTTGGAACTCGTCTTAAAAAAAGTGTGGCAAACTCCCAAGGGATGAATTTTCAGCTGCAGCTGTCTGGGCTGCAGTGAGGGCTTAGATCTGATGGCAAAATGCTGCCTCTCATCCCACTTGACTGCTGTCCACCAAAAATGTTAGAGGATGGATATGCCTCCTCTCCCATGGAGTGGCCATTCCTCTTGGCTCTTCTATGTTGGTCCTAGGCTTGGAGAGGTCTCAGGGGCCAGGAAGGGATAGTGTTGCGTGCCCTGCACCTACACTGGGACGAGGAGTGGGCTCTCACTTGGCTGCAAGAGTGGAGATGCCCAAGATAAAGGCATTTTGAATTTCCATTGCTGGCAGGACAAGCTTACAAAGGGTCCAACAGGGGATGTCAGAAGATGGGCTGAGCCACAGGCCATCTCTATGATGTGTGAATACAGGCCACCCTGACCTACCCATCACATATGGTGAGGCCCAACATGAACATGCTCAGCCTTCAGGTTTATGCCCCAAACTTGTCATGTATGAGACCTCTTTAGAGGTCCCCTTGGCATCCTCCCACTTGCCACATGGTTTCCCCATGAATTCTTCTCACAAACCAGGCAGAGAAGGGAGGTCAACTCTGCTACCTGGTATAAATACATTTTATTTTAAACTATAGGCACTGAATGAAGGTCATCCAGTAAACACACCCAGATTATCTACAGGCCAGAGCACCCCAAATTAGTAATACAATTCGTGTTTAAAAATACAGCCAAACTGATGAAAGATAATTTGCTTGCTGCCCTGACATCACCACCTAGGCATGGGGCAAGCCAATCCACAGGTTATTTTTATATAACTCCGTGAGGCATTTCCAGAGCAAATAAAGTTCACTGGGCAGGGCAGTGACCCGGCAGTCTGGTTTCAGAGGTTTTCAGCCCCCTCAAGGCTTGTCACTGGTGTGTGGAGGTCTGCAGGTCAGGGCATGGCTTCATCGGAAGTGCCCCGGGCACGCAGGACATCGGGGTTGTTCCCTGCTGAGCCGCTCTTCCCTGCTGGCCAGCTCCTCACCTTTCCTCTGTGGTTGCTCTGGCTCATCCCTTTCAGTTGCATACCCTTTGGTCTCTGTGTTCTCCAAGGGTCTCAGGTCCTTCTGAGAGCATGGCTGACCTGCAGCCAGGTGAATTGCACGTGTAAATCCACAGATCAAACAACCTAGATGGTCTCCTCAGACCTAGATGGTCTCCCCGAGGGAGGTGGGTCATCTCTGCATGAGTGGCATTCAGGTTGGCTTGCCCATCTGTACACGCTGTGGTACTGGTCAAACCTGCTGTCTGGAAGCCAAATTTAAGGACAGAGCTCCCTGGATCACCTTCCTCGTGCACCCCTCATTGCCAGATCAGAAGCAGATGGGTGTGTCAGGATGCTCCAGGATAGCCATGGCACTGCAAGTCCAGCTGCCATGGAGATTCCTTGCCAAGCCCAGCTCTGGCCTGTAGGCAGGTGTGGTCTAGAAAACTTCTAGGAAGGTTCTTTTCCTACTTTTGCAGAGTGCATGCAAATCATCTCCTTTTGCCAAATTTGGCCCAAACTGAGTCTGCAGATGGAGCAAAATTATTCCCACTGAGGCATCACATTCTGGGTGAAAGTGATCTTGGTGACTCCTGCATCCATCCCACATTCCATCCCCCTCTCCCATCCTTCATGGGGGTCCATCAAAGTCTGCACAAGATTTTTTGTGACTGAAAGAGACAGGGGACCCCAGTCCCTTTTCTTTTACAAGGGTCTTCTTCAACTGCAAGGTTGGGGGCAGTGTTCTGCAGTGTCTCTGCTGAGTGACATCACACACAGGCTGCCACAGCACAAAAAAAAAGAGGGTGATGAGTGGTGACTTCCCTTTTTGCCCAGCTCCCATCCCAGGCCTGATGAGTTTGGTTTGGTTTGCTGGTTGTTTTATGGAATTTTTAGGGGGTTCGTTGGTTTGATTGTTTGGGTTTTTTTGCAGAAAATGTTTTTTTATGAGAAAATATTGAAGAGTCAGTTTTCTCTCTTGCAAGGTTGCAGAGCAGGGCACTGTTTGAAGCAGAAACAGGAAGGGGGAGAATTTTCTGCAGTGGTGTTTATTCTTTCCCAGTAAAACGGGACCACAGAGCCCATGCAGTTATCCCAAGCTGCTAGGAATTTCCCAGCATGCCCCAAGGATCCCAAAATACGGTGCAGCTCCCCAGGTACATCAGTATAGACTTTTCCAAGCTAGACAGGGAGTGTTGGGGGGCAGGATGGGTTGGGGGCTGGAGGTGGGTGGGATGCTGCATGAGATGCAGGAGACAGTGCCAGGGGATGGAGAGGTCTCGGAGTATCAAGGAAATGCTCTGGGGTTCAAAGGGAGCTTTTTTCCTCCACTTTATGGGTGTAAAAGGCAGATGAGGGGAATGGGATGCGCTCACTTGGTTTTTTAATTTCTCAGTAATTCAAGACATCATTTCTCTTTAATTTTTTTTGCATTAAAATTCAAGTGAAAGCTCCAAAATGAGTAATTTGGTAACTCCAGGATGATAACATGAGCTGGCAAATAACTCCTCCATCACTGCCCAGGGACTGGCTGGATAATGAAAGGATGAACTCTGCAAACTCCCCCAGAGAGTCTGGGAAGACCCAACAGGATTTGGCTGCAGGTTGACGCTGGAGTCGCAGACACAGTTGGGCAACTCACTTATGGAAATGGGTGTAGAGAGGAATTAGTCATCACTGTTTGGTTAATAAGTGCCTTGGTTATTTTACAAGTCTTTTTTCCTGCATATGCAAATACATATTTTATTTTTCCTTTTGTAATGAAACATATAAATAGCTCCTGCCATGGATTTTCTGTGCATGCAGTTGTGTCATGAAAATAATCACTGTGCTTTTGCCTGGCTTTCTTTAGTAGCTGCTTCACTTAGCTTTGTTCTAAATGAAAGATCTCCTGTGTCTTGTCCAGGGCACGAGGGCGAACTTTGGTGTGGTGGCTTTTATATCTCCCTGGCTTTGCAGAGAGCAGCAGCAAGGCCCTTTGTCTCAGGCAGGAGGAACAAACTCAGATGAAAAAGATAGGGGATAATTTATTTAGTTGCTGCATTTCAAATGTTGTGCAACCCGCCCTGGGAACACACGGTGTGGAGAACGAACTTGTCCTCCGCTTTAATATTCCCCTGCTTAGTGTCTACTAATTTTTAGTGCCAGGGAAAGGTCACTATGGAGACAGACAAGCAAAGTCGCATGGGATGTCATGCAAGAAGCTCTGCAGCATCACTTCGAGCCCAGGGAAACCTTCTTGACTCTGAGCACGATGCACTCCCTTGTGCCATCCTCAAGAAAGGTTTTTATTTGCTTTTCTGTGTTGTTCTGTGCTCTTTGCCACACACTCCCAACACAAACATCCCTTTTCACATCCTGCCTTTGGAAAAACCCCTGTTTTCTCCCCAGTTGGAGGACTGATGGGGAGGCATCTATCCCCCTGCATGCTTCCTCCTGATGTTGATCCATAAATCACGTCACTGGGATAATCCTTAGTCATAGCAACCATCAGCTCAGAAGCAGGGTGACCTTTTAATGCCAAGCCCAGGCTGCCCTGATCTTCTGGTTGGGCAGGGAGCCAGTCTCTGCCATTATTTTGTGAGACACCATCAAGCAGCCAGACCATTAGGATGTTCCTGGCCAGACACTGAGTCTGCTGAAGATATTGGAATGAATGGGCTGGGTAGGTCCACCTGGATTACCAAGACCTGCACAGCCACCAGCATTTCCCCTGCATTTTATTTAAGGTCTTGGTTGTGCATATGGAAAAGAGTCCCCGTGTCTGTCCTAGAGGGACAGCAGGGCACAGGGGACACCATCTCTAGTGCAAGCCATGGCAGTTATTGCAGGAGCTGGTGATATTTCTACAGTACCTGCCTTCTGGAGGCTTTGCTGTGTTGAAACCCCAGCCGCTCCACGTGCGTTGAGTAATCTCCCCACTGTTACCAAAGAGTCAGTCTGTCTGTCTTCCTCCCCCCACCCCGAGTTTCAATTTCCTCCTAATTCTCTCTCTGGGCAGCCGTTGCCTCTCCGTGGCGATGCGGTTTTGCTGATGCCGCCTCCTGTCTCTGTCCCTCTTGCAGAAGGATTTCACCATGCGGGAGGAGCTGCAGCAGCGGGACGTGGAGCGCTGGCTGGGCTTCATCACCTTCCTCTGTGAAGTCTTCGGGACCATGAGGAGCAGCACTGGAGAGCCCTTTCGAGTCCTGGTCTGCCCCATCTACACCTGCCTCAGGGAGGTAAATGCCTTCAGAGTTTGTCCTTTTCCACCAAGCTGTTGGGTCACAGTGTGGACATGTCCCTGATTCGTAGATGACAGTGGAAAGGTTGTGGCTGCCCCTTCCCTGGAAGTGTTCAAGGCCAGGTTCGATAAGCAACCTGGTCTAGTGGGAGAAGTCCCTGCCTATGGCAGGGGGTTGGATCAAGATGATCTTTAAAATCCCTTTCAACCCAAACCATTCTAGGATCCCATGTTGGTTTTATGATTCCTAGAGATTTGCCTTGCCAGCATCAACACTTCTCACCTCAAAGGTACCTACATCTGCAGGGATGTTTGGCTCTTCCTACATGTGGTGTTTCTGATCATTAAAGCACAATAATTAAAGCACATGCTCCCTTTGTCCAAGAGTTTTCAAAGACCAACAGCTGGGATGGCAAACCCGACGTTTGAGTTTGCAAATCCATGTGTTGTGAAAATCCCCACCTCCCCACCTAAGCAGCTTAAAAAGCTTCTTAAAGCAGGTGAAGCCACCTGAATGGATGAGACAGACTGAGAGGAGGAAAGAGGGAGAGAAATTAAGTCCCTTATGCCCTTACTCCCCACCTAGTGCAGAAGAAACCCAGCCCTGTCAGCTGCGCTGGGGAAGTTTCAGACCCTGAGCTCTTGATGAGCTCAAGTCAGACCCTGAGCTTCCCCATGGCTCAAGGTGGTGGTAGAAAACCCAGTGAGTACGTACAGAAGAGACAACTTGAGTGTTAATGTTCAGTAGAGGAAGAGAGGGCTTCCCCCCATCCTGTTTTAAAGATGATTTTGTCTCCTGCTGCTGCCTGTAGAAGGCTTTCTCAGAAAAACCCGCCTCATTCCCCAGGGTTGGAGCTGTGAATCTCAAATTGTCAGTGGTGCTTCTGTCAGGCCATAAATAACTTGCTGTAAAATAAGTTCTCCGCTAGACCTCGGGCAAGGGGAGGATAAAGAAAGTGCTGGCGATGACTTTTTTACGTGCATGGGAAGTTTTCTCTGAACGCAAACACACCATAAACGTTTTGTCTTGGCGGTAATATTGTGGGTAGGGTTCACAGATGGTGAGTGTAGCTGTGAGGAGGAGCACAGGCATCATGATGAGGCACACATATCCAGAGGAGGAGGTGGGACAGGGACACTAAGAATAGCCAAACTTCCCCAATGTCTCTGCCCACAGAGGCATGTGTCACCTTATGGGGAAGATCTTGATGTCTAGCAAAGTCCCCGTTTCCCTCCGCTTCCCATCATAATGGTGACACAACCCAGCCCTGATTCTGCCAGGATTTTTCCCTGCCCACTCCTGTCTGCCCTCGCCGTGCTGTCATAGTCCCTCTTGTCACCTTTCTGGTATGTGGGGGCATGGTGGTGATCTAGAGGTGAGCAGAGGGATATGAATTTCATGTATCAGGGATATTTTTTGCTACAGGGCAGCTCCATAATAAGACTTTACTAATTATATCAAGATGTCATGCATATATTTGTACTTAAAAATACATCTCTGTTCCTTAGCAGGACAGGTCTGTCCCTGTGGTGTTGTTTTTTCAGAGAAGATGACTTTCCTAGATGACCTTTAATAACAAGATGATCTTTAAGGTCCTTTCCAACCCAAGCCATTCTGTGATTCTAGGAAGACTCTTAGCTTAGCTGACATGGGTTAGTCTGACTCTCCCAGCTCTCCTGCCCCAAAATGATTGATCTGTGACTGCTCACTATGCAGTGCTCTGACCTTGACTCATGCTATTCCTCTTCCATGGCTCTTGCCACTGTTTTTTGATGCTGTCAGCTAATCCTGGTGCACAGGGCCAGCCCGGGGGAACAGGATCACCTATTTATCAGCAGTGATAGGTGCCAGGCTCCAAGATGGTTTCCAGAACCAAAGCCAGGCTGTAGACACAGCCGAGGAGGTGGCGGGCTCTTCCAGCTGCACCCAGGAGAGGGCAGGGACATCTGCACAGGCTGGCCCTGCTGGGTGCTCCATGAAAGTATGGAAAGTCCCTAATTGTGCAGAGTGCTCATCCCTTGGTGAGCTCCGTGAACCACATGGGCTGTGTGCCAAGGGAGAAGGGGGTGTCACCATGGCCTGTGACACTTGGGACCTCCATGTGCCTTGAGACAGGTTCACAAGGTGTAGTAGCACTCACTGTGGGTATTTTCTCCTGCTGATCAGCACATACGTCCCCATGTACAGTCTCAGCCCCTCATCGCTGACTCCTTCCCCCTTGGGCATTCCCCAGCAAACCCCCTCTGTGCTGCCCACAATCCCTCTGCCTTCATCCACCCATCCTTTGACCATAAATCATTATCAGAGGCTAGATAACATCAATCCCTCTGCCTGTCCTTTCAGCTCCTCTTGCTTTTTAGTTTCTTTTTTTTTTTTTTTACTTTTTCCCTTTTCCTTTATAGCTCTCGCAGACTCAGCCAAAGGTCAGCGAGGGAGTGAGCAAGAGGAAGGGGAAAGTTGCCTGATGACTGAGGCAGGAATGTCTCTTCCCTTGTCCCTGCAAAGCTTCCTCTCTCCAGCTCCTTTCCTCTCCCCCCCGAATAAAAGTTCATTAACAGCATCATTAGCTGGGAGGGAGGGATGGCAGTGAGGACATCCGTGCTGGGTGAGGAGGAGCTGGGGACGTCACTGGGGCACTGGGTGACAACACCAGTGCTATTTATTGAGTGGTGTGGATGGATTGGTTTTGTGGGCTGAAAACGACCAAAAAAAAAATTAAAAGAGAAGTTCATTTGGAGTGAAGCTGGAGTGATAAATGCTGGGGTTTCCTGGTTAGTGGAACCAATGCTCGTCACTGTCCTCAGGGAATCAGTCAGACCACTGTGTTTGATATCTGACAAAAGAATGGGTGTCTGATGACAGCAAAAGAAATTTGGGTCAGAGCTGCCACCTCACCCAGGCAGTGTTTTTGGAGCCAAGGTAGTGGCTGTGCCCCTTGATTCCAACATGGTACACACCAAGCCTCCATCCCAGAGGTCTCTGCCCTATCCTCCTCAGCACCCATCACTGGAGCCACCTGCTGCAAAACAGGGTGGGGGGAGAGGGAAGGGTCTGCTACCACATCCAACACTGTGACTGCATCTCCCGGGAGCTCAATCCCCAAAGAATCAAAAAGTTTAATTTCCAGAGTTATTCTGAGGGTTTGGGGTGAGGTTTGTGCAGGTGGAGAGTGTCTTCACAACAGTGTCTGGTGGGGCGAGCATTGGGATTTTAGGCAAAGAAGTGGTTTACCAAGGGAAGTAAAAGGTGGGTCCATCCAAATGGTTTGATGGAACACAGTGAATTTCAATGATAGTTTGGATCAAAACATGTTTTTATGCTTGGAACAGTGCGTATTTTAGGTTGGAGAAGGGAAATGAATACCCAAGGTCAACCCAAAGATCAGAGCTGGAGACAATTGGGGAAAGGAAGAGATCCCTTTGCAGATGAGAACAAGAGGACTATAGCAGCCATCAAATCTGGGAAGCCTGTGAAAAGAATAACAAAACAGAGATGTTAAATAGAAATAAAAGAGCTTTCCTCCTATTCTTCCCTAAGAGCTTCGGGGAATCAAGGGTGAGCTGGAAGAAGGCATTGTTCCTGGGATAAAGGCTTTCCCCAGGAATGGTGGTGCTGCAGCCAGGGCACTGTGGGCTTGGCCCTTGCCTGCTTCCCAACCTGGCTCTTCTCACTTGGGACCAGTGGTGGCATCTTCCAGGAAGATATTCCTCCATGGGTCTTTTACCTGTCTGGACAAAAACAGATTTAGCAGTTTTAGGAAGTTGTCCTGGTTCCTGTGCATGTCTCAGCAAGGGGAAGTTTCACTGTCTCCTCCCAGCTCTCCTATAGCCCTCTTTACTCCTGCCTCACTTTGTCTCAGAAAACCACTCTCAAGTTGGCCTAGTACATCTCATTCTGCCCTTCCAGGATGGTGAGGAGTGAACATGCTGACATCCTTGCTGCCCCAAAGCCTCTGCACCATGTCCAAACCCTGAGGGCCACATTCAGCCCTGCTCCAACAATGCTTCACATTGCATGTCCCCCAAAACCAACTGAAACCAGGAGAACAACCAGGGGACCTTAGTTCTTGCAGCCTGGCCATATTTCTTCTTTTCCATGGCCTTTGGCAGAGTCAGCAAAATGTAGAAAATGGGTTAAGACAAGGGAGCAGCAAATGTCAGTTGAACCATCAGAGCTCTGTGCGTGGTGCAAGAAGTGCCCCGTGGCTACTGAAGATTTTGAGATAATAAATAATATTACTTGCCATCTATTGTTCACTGATTGTCACCACTTTTGCCCCCCCTAGCTCTTTCCTAAGCAGGGTTGGAGCTGGCTGTTCTTCATCCAGCTCTGTGCTGCCATGGCTATGTGTGTATCAGCGGGGTGGGCATGGGCCACCCCAGCTCAGTGACCTCCCTGATTCATCCCTCAGTGCTGCTGGGGAGGAGGAGAATTTGCACTGGATCCTGAGAGACCCAGCCCAGTTCTTGGTGATTGCTGAAGTCTGCAGGGAAGGAGGGCTCATAGCCAGTGTGGAGCCACAGCCGTGCTCTGTAGGAGCCGGGACAAATGAGTGGTGTTGGGAGGTTTGGCTCCTCTTGTGTCTCTGTCTCATCCTCAGTGGATGTTGATGGGACACTGACTCAGGAGGTGCCTCTGGGGCTGGGAGCTGCCACCTTCCTGCCAGCCCCCTGCTAGGGGCAGCCACTTCCAGCCAAGGAGGTTGGTGCTGAGTGCTGCTTTGGATGCATTTGTTTATTTTTATGATGCCATTTAGCAGCCAGACCTGGCTTTACAGCCAGGTAACCTGAGCAGTTGCCTATGGCAACAGAGTGAGGAGGTGGAAAAACTGGCTTGGGGGGCTTAAGCTCAAGGGGATGCCAGGTGGCAATGCCACTGTGGTTCCCTCAAGGCACCTCTCTGGCTGGTGTCCCACAGGCAGGCAACACAGGGTGGACTCTGCCTGCTCTCACCTCCCATAATAATCCTAGCCCATCCCTTGCCCACGTCCCTGTGCTCTAGTCCTGCACTGGCCTAATTTATTGTTGAATGTTTAAGTTTACCCTTGACACTTTCCTCCACCCCACTGAGGTCCCTCTGGATGGCAGCTCCTTGAGCACACTCAGGACATCCCCAAATCTCAAAATCCCCAACTCCCAAATCTCCAAACTTCACAAGACAGTGCTCCTCACCTCCTCCATGCCATGGATAAGGATGCTAAACAGGGCAGGTCCCGGGATAGCACCTCAGTACTGCTCATCCATGGCCCTCAGATAGAGTTGAGTTGTAATCCAGTGGCTACAAACCCCTGAGCCCAACCATCGAGCCCATTTTTTTACTCATCCTGTTGTCCACCCATGATGTCATCTCTGGGATATAAGGGGTTTGGATATCAGGGGTGACAGGAAGCAGCCTTCCTGTGGCACCATCCCACTCTCAGCCCCCACAGGTGCATCGGACAGGGCCGTTGTGGCAGGTTCAGAGCAAACCCCAGGAAGCAGCTCGTCACAGAAAGACTAGGGAAGCTGCAGAACTCCTTTGTGCGGGAGGATGTGGCTGCAGGATCAATTCACAGAGATCCCTCCAGCTTGGGGGGGTTATTGCTGCTGGGGCTCTGTGGGTATGCAGGGAATATCCCCAGAAGATATCTTGGGTCAGTGACCTGACTCAAGACAGATGCTTTTAGGGACTTACTACCAACCCTGGGGACTGAGGGCAGCTCCTGGGAGCCGTGAATCAGCAGGGATCAGAGCCGGCAGGCTGGCAGCAGGCAGGACAGTTGCTTCTCTGCAGGAGTTGTCTCCTACCTCCAGTCTGGTTGGCAGAGACAGTCCCATTTCAGCATCGTTTAAAATCTTGGCACACTCCCATCGCTTCTCTGGCTGGGTACATGCTGCTAACTGAAAGCCTCGGGGTGGTGGTGCAGGGAGGATAAATACTCCCCGTCTAATTGCCTTCCCCCCACGTCTGAGTCTGCGGTGCAGCATGTAGACGGGTATCCACTCCCCTCCCTTCTCTTAGTGCCTGTTATCTCCTGAGGCCATGCTGTGTAATTTAGCGAAATATTCTAACACAGTAATTAACGTCTGAACTTCAAGAGGGCACTGCCTTTTCACTGTCTCCTTCAGAGGAAGAGAAAGGAAAACCTTCCTGGCTGCAGTCATGAGCAAGGAGGGTGGTGCTGTTTGGAAAAGAAAATTGTATCTTTTAACGTGGGTTGTGTTGGATTTTTTTAATCACTCTCACTTTTTAAAAAGCATCAGCCCTTTGAGTCAAAAAAGGGTCTTTGATAGTATAATGAGATGCTGGGATTTTTAATATTGATTTCCTAGTCAGAGAATGAAGCAGAATTTTTGCTTTGTCAAATGAGCAAAGACACCAAGGGGGCCAGATCTTGACCCCAGACCACCATCCACCCAGGTAGCTCTATGAGTCCAGATGTGAAGAGAAAACAAGTCCTCTATGAAAAAGGGGACTTATTTGCTCATGGAAGTGCCCTTCTGGTAGCCACAATCTGGTTCTGCGAAAATCAACTGTTCAGTCTCCAGGCCAGTGGGACTGGGACAGACTGGGAAGTGGTTTGGGGAAAGGATGGAGGAGGGTGAGGGCTGTGGGCATGGGAGGGAAGGGATTTCAGGGAGGGACAGAAAAAAAGGAGACAGGAACACGTGAAAGAAGGAGAAATGAGGAGAGCAACAAGTGGGCAAAAGTCTTGGGAATCCAGAAGATGAGGGTTGAAGATGTGAAAGAGCTTGGAGAAAAGTCTGGGATTTGGAGCAAGTGGGGCATGCTGATGTGTGAGTTGATGGGGACCTTCACAACCATGAGAGGAGACAGAGTGCAGGAGCAGGGGTCTGCAAAGAGCAGAGATGGGTGACTGTCTGTAGGGCCATGCTCTGGGCAAGTCTGGACGTCCCTGTACCTCTGCACCTGCCGTGCCATAAGTACATAAGTAAATAACCATGTTTAAAGCTCCCACAGCTGCAGACCCCCATAGCTGTGCTGGCAAAAACGCTCCTGTGAATGCAGCTTATTTGGGGAAAACCCAAAGTTCCTTTAATCCTGGTCATTTTGGTCAAAGGGCAGGGTTAAGGTGAAGGAGATCAAGTGTTATTTGGGAGCAGATGAGGGCAGGCCAAACCAAGGAGGGCTGCCCAAGGCCTTCGAGCCCAGCTGCCCTGTTGAGTATTTT
>JAWWLV010000100.1:70292424-70305804 GCA_035041135.1 Platyrinchus mystaceus
CTTGGAAAGCCACAGTACTTGTCTAGTCCCAGCACTAAAACCATAGTGGCGTATTTCAAATAGGGGAGGGGAACTGCCACCCTTTTCTCTCTGGGACCCACGGAGAAGGCAGCGGAAGCAATTTGGGCAGATAAAGAAATGAAGCTAGATACCATCTCACAGGATGGTCCCTCCTCCTCGCGTGGCTTTGTTTTTCTCCCTCGCCCTCCGTACCAGGCATTGTTAGTTCCCAAAAACCCTTTCAATGGGATGTAAACACAACTATTTGCGTCTGCCGCCATGCGCTCTCTCCCTCTGCAGAGCCAGGAAAGCAGAGAGCCTCCGGCCAGCCAGGGTGGAGCCCGCTGCAATCAAGCACGATGGTCTCGCCACTGTTTCTTTCCATGTTTTGTGTTTCCCCGGGACCCTTGGGATGAGATCACATCCTCCTCTCCCAGGGTTATTATGTCTTTGGCCGGGCAGGATGAAGCCGGTCGTCTGGGTGGCTCGAACTCCCTGTGCACCCAGACTGGGTGGCTCTGCTCGTCTGCCTCACTCACCTTCGGGTCCTGAAGGTCCACCTCCAGCCAGGGGATGTGTAACCACCAGGCTACTGTTGGATTGCAGTGTCTGGGTTGATGAGTGACCAGATTTTCTTCATCATTGTCTCCACTAATTGCCTCTTAATGGTTTCCATCTTCGCTGGAATCCCTTCTGCTGTTCCAGATCCGGGGAGAGAGAGTCATGTTTCATGGTTTCCCTTGTCTACAGTGGAAAGGAGTAGGAGGAGTTTCCCACGACTGGGTACAGGATTTTGTTCCTCTGGCCTTAATTCAATTTGCTGTTAAGTATCTCTGAGTTCCTCAGGAGCCTGACAAGGAGAATAACCAACATTTTGGTTTACTTGATGCAATAAACAAACTAATCTCTTCTTACCCTCCTCCCAGAGAGTCCTGGTTGTGTAATAGGAGAACAGAAGTCTCCTCCTCGGCTGAGAGGAGCACATCACTGTAGAAGGAGTTGGTGCCACCAAAACTCCTTTAAGTTGTCCAAAATATGTTAGGGAAAGTGCCAGCTATGGACACAGCTCTGAGGTAGCCATGCAGGCACAAGCAGCTCCAGCACAGAGGTCCTTCCCCCCTGTGCCACCTCATTTGGGCAGCTGCTTAAGGGATCAGCAGCAGCCTCTTCCTAATGGAGCAGCAAGAGTTGCTGTCAGTATGTTCTCACCCAGCCTGAGACCACAACACCTCCACGAGGCAACTGGGAAAAAGGATCCCTCCATGAGATGCATGGGCTGGTGGCACCTTGTGCATCTTCCATAGGCTTGAAGACTTCCAAGATCCCCAGAGAGGCATGAGCCGAAGGGTGTGGGGAGAGAAACACCACTGCTAGTGGAAGCAGCTGGACACAGATTGCCTCTCCCAGCTCAGCTGGGATTTCAAATCCCAACAAGTCTCATTTTGGAGCACAGCAGAAGTCTGTGCCTCATGGAGGGACCAGCACAGACAGCTTCATAATGGGAAGATTTTATCCAAAACTTTGTATTAGGGTGACCTCAGCATCGAATGGATGAGCAGAGAAGATGTGACTTATGCCTGTGGACTTCTAAAGGCCTGTTTCAGGTGCTCACTTGCTTCTTCTCTAGAAAAAAAATCCATCTGACACTTTCTCTCAGAGAGGGACTTGATACCCCTTTCAAGAGGGTGGCACTGGCACAGCTTTTTGATGAGCACAGGATCAGCTTAGCTGACCTTCTGATGTCCTGGGTCAAAGAGCTGATATCCTGATGGGAGCAAACTGTAGAAATCCTGAAACTGGCCTTTTGGTGGAGTGTTTTGTAATTACTCATCCCCCGCACCCATGTTTGTAGTCTGTGTTTTCCTCAGTCCTGGCTGTTTTCACCACCCCCTGCCTTGTGACAATAAGAAAAGTGGAACTGTAGCATTGACTGTAGCTGAGAGTAGTGCGTGACTCTCCCCATGCAGAGCCATTTAGTCCCGTGGATCTTATCTCAGGCATCTTCCTTAAAGACTTGCGACAGTAGGTTGATAAGGGGCTGCTGGAAAAGCAGTAAATTGCTATTGATGTCTGTCTGCAGAGAACCCGTCAGGCACAGCAGAACTGGCTTGTGCTCCCAGGAGGACCCACCCAGCAGACTGTGGGGATTCCAGGAGGTTTGGGGGCAGGAGTTCCCCAGCTATGGTCCATTAGAGCACTAAGAGTGCCTGCAGAGCTGTGTTAGCAGCACAGCACACCCTGCACCTTAACCATGCTGCTGGTTATAGCAGATGGTTGTAGAACCATAGAGCTGTTTGGGCTGGAAGGAACCTTTAGAGTCCATTTCATTCCAAACCCCTGCAATGGGCAGGGACACTTTCTACTAGACCAGGTTGCCCCATCCAGCCTGGCCTCAGACACTTCCAGGGATAGGGCAGCCACAGCTTCTTTGGGCAGCCTGTGCCAGGCTCACCCTCATTGTAATTTCTTCTGTCTATTTGGTCTGAATCTCCCCTCTTTGAGTTTAAAACCATCACCCCCTGTCCTTTCACTATGGGCTGCACTAAAAATTCTGTCCCCATCTTTCTTATAAGCCCCCTTAAAAGGGGGTCTCCATGATGATCCCAACCACAGAGCTAAACAAATCCATCTTGCTGAGGACAAAGTCTGTTACCACCCTTAACCAAGGGCCCTTCTGGTTAAAAGCAGGACGGGGAAGCACCACCTCTCCTGCACTTCCAGTACAGTTTGTCCGCTCTGCTTAACCTCCAAATGGCGCAAATAGCTTGATTCTTTTTTTTCCTCCTAATCAAAACATGTCTCCATTTTCACCTGTTTCCTCATTTCGCACCTGGAAGCTGGTTACTACACCTGAGTGATGCGTTCGCAGCACGTTGGTTGGTTCCCCTGTGGCCGTGGTCCACGCTCCCAGGGGGAATACTGGCAGGCACCTCCTTGTGACCTAGGTGCAGATGAAAAGCATTCCTGTGGGCACGGACCGTGGAGCGGTTGGGAGGCTGGAGCTCCTTGCCCGGGGCTGTCTGGGTGTCCGTGCGTGTTGCCACCTGGATGGGTGAACCCGAGATGCCCGTCGGGGAGCTGGGGCGAGCGGCGCATGGGCTGTGGTCAGCCCGGCGTTCCCCGACTCTCTCCCCGGCCTCTCCATGGCTCTCAGTGGATATTTCCAAGGTTTCCATGCTCTCACGCTGGAGTCATCACCAAAGCATCATAAAACACTGCGTTCTGAGGGGTAGTTAGTGGCAAGCGTCGCTTATGTGTCATTTTGCAAGCGATATCATACACAGTAATTAGTGCTGTGCCATGCAGGAGAAGTATCATTGCAACTGGAAAGGGTAATGTATGTGTTGGGCTGCTCCCACCCCATCTCCTGGGGGGAATTGCTGAAGAACACAATTGAACCTGCTGTGGTTTGGTGATAAGGGGTGACGGGGCAAGTTCTCCTGTTCTCCTTGTGGTGTGGGCACCCCTGAGAATACCAAGTAAGCACTTCAGCTTCTCTGCAGCCCAGATGACCTCAGAAAGCAGATAATAAACCCAAATATTTGGGATGAGTCCTATCAGCTCAACTCTCTGGTTTGCTCCTGGTGGTCTGCACCTCATGCACATGCATCCATTGCTGTTCAGGGGAACCAAGCTGGTTCTGCCCGTGATGAAGCACAGCTGCAGTTTTGGGGTTTCTTTGGTCCTTCAGCTACCACTGCATGCCCACCCCATGTGGCTTATGATGCTTACCTCTGAAAAGATGTAAAGAGCAGGTTTTGAGTCCATTGAAGCCAGGGAAGGTGGGTCCCAGTAGCATGTCATGGAAACCAGTTGCACTCAAGAGCCGCCCTGCAAGGCACTGTAACTCCCCCACCACACATAGCACTTCTAGGAGAAGACCCTAAAATTTATTTTGGGTTGCTTATGCAAATATTTAGTACCCTAAGCCCACCACACTGACCCTGCAGAGGACCTTGACCGATGCTCATCTCTCAGCATGACCCAGAAATTCAGAAGGGAAGGCGCCCAATATATTCCACCAGTCCACAGAGCAGCCAGTCCAGCACCAGAAACAAAAGTGAGAAGCCTTTCGCAACCAAGGCTGGGTATTATATGACTGGCCGGGCAGATTCTGGCATGCAGCCTCTTCTCTTAGGAAATCAAGCAGACTCTTTGTCTGCTTTCCAGCAGGAACTGCTGCTTTCATTGCCTGGCTTCGCCCCACACGGGGGAAACCGGCTGGAGAGCAAAGGGAAGTTTTTCTCTCAGACAGCCCCAGCCCCCGGGGGATGATTACAGGTTAAACCGAGAAGCGTGTGAGTCTCAGCTCACCTGCCCTGTTGTCTGCCTCATGCTCCTTTTTCAAATCCCTTGTCCACGTTCACTGGCCGGTTTGAACCATGTGGGAACCTGGTAGAGAGGGAAGGGATGGTGCCCGTGGTGGGAGTTGGGCAGAGGCATGCAGCAGGGAGGAGCAGCTATAAATGGTTAAATAAATAATAATTCCAATGTGGGAGTGCTAATTTAATGGGTATAGTGTGTTTATCTTAAAATATTGTGAGTAAATATGAATTAGGTTGTGAACATTGGATGCAATTGGCTGGGTGGTCACACAAGTGCCAGTACTTCAGAGATGTGATTTCCCTGGAGCTCTCAAACCATTTGCACCATTTTTTTCTTGCAGTCCCCATCAGGGCTGATTCAGGGGTCAGAGAGCTTTGGGAAATGCTGTGCTCTTGCTGAAGCAGCCTCCCGGGTGCTTTGGGGTGGCATGGTGCTCACATGGGGCACCACGGGTGGGGATGGAACACCCTTTGAGAAATATATGGAAGTCATCACAGATGGGTGAAGAGGCTGATGGTAGCATCTCCAGGCAGTGTGGTCCTTGGAGTCAGCAAGCTTCAGAGCCCATGCCAGGCTTCCTCTTGCCCCATCATGCAGAGGTTAGCAGCAGATTGTTAGTGCCTGCACCCCAGCATGCTAGAAACATGATCAGGAACAGGCAGAGAAACAGGGACACCTTTCTGATCCTCCAGTCTTCAGTCTGTTGCAGTGAGGCAGATGGCTGACAACCATATGTGGCCGTGGGTTTGGACTCTTGTTCTCCAGAGCACCACCAGATCTGACTGGGGGGCCCTGCTCTGCTGCACAGGGCTGTGCCTGGGCTTGGTGGGCAGGTTGTCGGCCACCCCAGCTTCATGTCAGAGGCAGAGGCTCACCCGTGGCACTTGGGACTGGTATCTCTTGGTGCCTGGGTGGAGCAGTGAAGCACATGGTGCCTTGGAGGAATGAGGTGGGGCACACAGTGCCTGAGTGGAGCTATGGAGCATGTGGTGCCTGGATGGGGCAGTGAAGGACATCCTGGATGGACTGGGTGGTGTACATGGTGTCTCCATGGACAAGGTAGAGTAAATGGTACTCTGGTGGATGAGATGGAGCATGTGCATTCATCCAGGTCACATCAGGTGAGGTCCAGGAGGGCAAGCATGAAGTTAGAGGGTGCCTGCCCAAGGCTGGGGGTAGGATATGTTCTGTTTCATCATAGGTGGGTAAGACTGTTGCTCATTAGCCAAATATCTGAATGCTTGACAGTGACATATTCATCCTCACAAACACCTTTTGAGGTAGGGAAGTGTGTCCCAACCCCTGCAGATGTGAAGCTGAGGCAAGGAAAGCCCAAGTGAAGTTGTGGCTTTTCTACATGTCCTGGGCAGAGAGCAGGACCATTGAAGAGACCACAGCAGAGGAAGGGCTGGAGCTGGACCTTCTTAATCAACCCTAAGTCCATTATCATGCTTGAGTTTTCATGTTATGTTCTTTACTAAAGAATAGCAAAAATAAGAAAGGTGAATATGTATTTTATTTGTGGCCCTACTTCATGCCACATTCGCGAGCTAAATACCCCAGAAGGGAATTTCTGGACTATTCATGTTTATATTTTTCCCTAATTTATTTTTCTTTTTTTTTTTCCTTGATAGTGCTGGGTTTAAAGTAATCTCACGGGTGTTTTCTTTGTGAAGAATCTGTGAACTGTTTGTGAGAACTTATCTCAGAGCACGCGGCTTGGGCTTAAGTAATATTTTCCAAACAACTCAGCAGAAAGATAAAGTGGAGTGAGGGGGAAAGGAAGGGAGAAAACACTGCTGCACGACTCGAAAACCCTGGCTGAACCTTTGGCTAATGCAAGATAAAACCAATGGACAACATGCTCATGGAGATGCTGTAAACATCATCTTCCAAGTGAACCAACTGCCGTCTGCCGAATGCAGAAGAGGCTGAAACAAAACTCTTAAGAGCAATGATAATTCCTTGCATTGCCTCTTTTTTCCCTAGCTGTTTTCCAGCTGTTGTGGAGCTGGTAAACAAATGGGAGTTTATTTGTAAAGGCAAGGACACAAGGAAAAACAGGAGTGGGAAGGAGAGATGATAAGACTGAGAAGGCACAGTTGTGAAGGCACAGTTCTGATTTTAGCTAAAGGATGTGACTCTGGAGCACATTCCGTTATGCTGAGCGATTTCTAGAAGGGCAATTTTAATCGGTTCAACTCCTTTTCCAAAGTTTGCCTTTCCCTGATGAATGTCAGATACTAATGAAACCAGTTTTCCCGTTTTTCTCCTATTTTCTCAGTGCTCAGTGCATGCACTCAGCTCCCCGCTGCATGCAGGGATTAGCTTGGAGCTATCAGGCGTAGTTCATCCCAAAGTGATGGGATGGAAGTGGCTATGGCTTTGAGTGTTGCCAGTACTTGTAATTGTCATAAAGATGAAAACAAAGAAAAAATGTGTATTTTTGGTCCTGTTTCAAGGGTCCTTGCTCATGGTTTCAGGGTTTGTGGGGTGAAACATGCTGAGTTCCCACACTTTGCCACTGTCAGGTAGAGACATTGACCCTCACTGCACGCCCTGAGTCTGAACCAAGTGGGATGAACATCTCCCTGCACCGTCTCATGCCATGCAATGCAACATTTTGGGTCTTTCTTGAAAGTTGCTCCTGCCTGTGAGTTCATGTTTGTGGCACAGAGTTCATGGAGAGCAGGGTTGGAGTTGGTGCACCTGAGACTCCGTAGTTTTGTTGGCACCCGTTGCACCTGCACTGCTGTATAATCAGCCCAGAAGAAGCTGTATTAATTAGGGTGTATTGGATGTAACACTTTCCCATCAGGTAATTTTGTGGCTCTCCAAAGTGTCCCCACGGGGATGGGGAGGTTTGGTGGTGGGTGGCTGCCTCGTGGGCAGAGCCCTTCCCTTGCCTTCCCTTCCAAAAAGCAGCTCCCAGGTCTGTAGAGCTCCAGTGTTGTTGACTGATGGTTACATTTAGTCACTCTGTGTGTGAAATGAGTGTGCCTCCTCATTGCCTGCCATGGGATAAAATCAAGCATTGTAACCTGCACAAAATTCATTATGAGAGTTGTTAATCGAAATTTTACCCTGTGTTTTGTCGCTGTTTACCTGAAACTTTTGTATGGACAATCTCTTTGCTTCCCTCTTTTTGATTTTCTGTCCTTTCTTCCTGGAAGTGTCAAAAGCCAAGCTGGATGAAGAGATGCAAGGAAGATCATAAGGGAGTAGGAGGAAGAGGAAGAGGAGGAAGAGGATGACGAGGTCATGGATTTCTCACTGCTTCTCTCTTCTCTCTTTTGCAGTTGTTGCAATCTCAGGATGTGAAAGAAGACGCCGTGCTCTGCTGCTCCATGGAGGTAGGGAAGCACCTGCACATCTGCCCTAACCCTCATTGCTTTGCCCCTTCTGTCCTTGGCCATGCATGTATGAAGCAGCTGTTAGATGTTTACAGACCCAAACAGCTGTGTTGCTTCTTTGCATTATGGAATGACAGAATGGTTTGGGTTGGAAGATATCTTTAAAGGTCATTTAGTCCAACACCCCTCTGCAAAGAGCAGAGACAACTTGCTCCATCAGGTCCATGTCCCTCCTGTGCTGAGGACTTGATTCAGGACTGCAGCTGGGGTGTCACAAAAAAAGAGTAGGTAAAAGCCATCATGGTGAGATAAGACTTGAGACTCTGTCACTGGAGTCCTGGTACATGTAAATTTAACTCAAGAAATTTGGCAGTTGGGGTCCCATCACAAAATTTCAAAATCACATAATTTGAAGTTCCTTCAAATCTCACCCTCCCTTAATTTTTTCAGCACAGAAACATCTGTATTGGAGCAAAAGATATCCTGTGGCTCACATGAGAGGTTTGTGCTGCTCAGCAGCAGTTTCACAGAGAAATGCTGGTACAAATATAGTTGAGTTTCATTAGTTTCTTTTTTGGGAACTGATTGGCCCATGGGGATAGATGCTTTCCTTGCAGAGAGCAGTTGAAATTGCAGCCTGAATGGTTAAAATTCAGCAAAGCAACAGGCAGCCTAGGAGAAGGGTTTGACTTTTTAAGGTGAAGACCCTGGGGAGCTCTGCTTTGGGGAGCCTTCCATGCTGGGGGACTCACCACTGTCCGCCCCAAGCTTGGACTTTCTTTCTCTGTGGAACCACCTAAGGCTTATGCTGCTCCATGGAGGCTCTTCAAGGAGTAGTTGTTTCAGAAAAAGCCCTTGGCTGTCCTCAGCAAAGCTGCACAACAGGTATAAATGCAGATCTCGGCAGAGCAGGATTTGTTATGCACACAGGAGTGTTCTGCTTATTCCAGTTAATGACTGGGAGTCACTGGGAGCTGTGAATCAGCGAGTAAATGAAGGGCCAGGTAGAAGGCAGGAATACCACATCACAGCCTGCACTTTGTTTTGACAATAGCGTGATTTTTAGGTGGGATTTTTTTTTCTTTTTTTTTTTTTTTCAAAAGAGATCCAGCGTTGCTGCCTTTGAAGTCAGTGGGAGCTGAACCATGCACTCCTCCAGCAGCCCGGCGCTGATGCTTTTGAAAACCTCGCCCTTCGTGCTCAGCTCTTGGAGCCTGCTGCTGGGTGGTTTTGGTTTCCAAAAGCCACAACGCCTCTAACCTTGCCTGCACCACGCGGGGGAGAACTGGAGGGACGGGAGGTGTCTGTAAAAGGCAGTGGGGTGTTTTGACATGATAGAGGGATAGAATCACTGACTGTCTCAAGTTGGAAGGGACTCAGAGGGATCAATAATCCACGAGTGACCCCTTCTTCTCCCAACAGCTGCAGAGCACTGGCCGGCTGCTGGAGGAGCAGCTGCCCGAGATGATGACGGAGCTGTTGGCGATCGCACGCGACAAGATGCTGTGCCCCTCCGAGTCCATGCTGACGAGGTCCCTGCTGCTGGAGGTCATCGAGCTGCACGCCAACAACTGGAACCCCCTGACGCCCACCATCACGCAGTACTACAACAAGACCATCCAAAAACTGACGGCTTGAGGGGCAGGGCGAGGTGGGGTGGGAAGGGACAAGGAGAAGACACGCGCCTCGATGGGATCCGGCGAGAGCTTTTCTGATTTAAATCCCCCAGCAGACCAAACCCAAGCATGCTCGAGAATACGTTTGTGGGGTGGGGAGGGAGAAGCATGTTTCTTTTTCAGCCGCGCCGCCAAGTGCCACCCCTCCTCCCTGCCGTGGTTTTGTTTTAGGGGTTTCTTTTCTGAACTCATTGCTCAAGCGGCAGCAGCGCATCCCGCCGGGTTATTGTTTGGCTTTCGAAAGAAGACACAGAATTTGGAAAAGGAAAAAAAAAAAAAAATGTAATCCAAGTGGGGGCTAGCATTGTTTTCACGCCGTCCTCCTGCCTTGCCCTGGCCAACTGGCAGGAGACAGCAAGCAGCAGATGTCTCGGGAGGACAAAGCCAGACACACACTACACCAGACGCTCATAATTGATGGCTTTTGTCGAGCGGGGCTTGCTTTAGGTTCCCCCCCTCCTTCTCTTGTTTTCAACTTTCTGTGTGTCCCCCCCACCCACCCGCCACCCCTTCGAGAGCAGACCGGAGAGCGGGACGACTTTCTAATTTGCACTGGCTTTTCTTTTCCTCGAGCATTTGTAATTTCCCCTTATTTTATTGTATCGTCGAACGGACAATTGCGAGCAGCTCGGAGGCGCGTAGAGCAATGCCTTCCCACGAGCTGGCTAATGGTTTATGTGAAGATGCTGAAGCAGAAGGAGTGTTTTAAATGAGTCCAAAAGCCACTGCAGAAGTTACATAGCCACTGTCATCTTGCCAGTAACCTCTTTGGTGGATTGAGAAAAATGTTCTCTGAGCTGGGGGCTCTAAAAAAAGGGGATTCTGCGGCTCTTGCTGTTCAAGTTGCCGTTATTCCTCAGCCACTATAACCCTTTTTTTTTTTGTAATACTTTTTTTTGTTTCCATTGAAGGAGTGCTTTATTGTAATTACTGTCATGGTTGTAATTATGCATTTAAATCCAGGCCTGTTATAGTTGGGCCTAATAATGTACAGGGCGAGGGAGAAATGAAGGTTTGATGTTCTTCTTTGGAGACTGGTAAAAGAGAAGACAAACAATGTATGGCAAAACAAAAGAGTGAAAAAAGAAGAGGAAAAAAATAGATAAAGCCAAAAATAGAGGTTTTGAGCCTGGCTTCTAACTAGTTGAATATGCTATCCAGTGTTCCTAGGTGTGCAGGGTGCAGGAGAAGCTGTATCCTGTGGTCGGTGTAAGTGGCACCATGTCATTGAGGGATGGGTGACAATTTTCAGAGAGGCAGAGTTTGCTTGGGGATCCCCAGGTTGCTCCAGGATCCCCTCATTGCTCCGTGCTGGAGCATCCCAACAGAGAGGGTGGCTGCAGGGGACGATGTTGGGATGCCACCTGGGTGAGGAAATGCCCAGAGGGTGAGGAGGCTGGTCCGGAGGAACACCACGCCATTGCATCGCTCCCCGAATTGTGAAGAAGATTTGGTCGTCTCCTTATTTGCTCATCTGTCAACACTTTGACTTACTAAATCCCTCCAGGTGCTTATTTTAGTGAAGCCTAATGAGGGTGCAAGCTGCCCTGTCCCATCTGCACAGCAGATGAGGAGCCAAGGAAGGCACGATGCCGGCAGCCCATCCTGTTTTTTCCCATTATTCAATTTACTTTCCTTTACTGTGATAAGAGAATTTATGCTGCGATGATGGCGCACTTGGACCCCGGACCAGGCAGACTGGGTCTGAACACAGCAGCTCAAACCCATTTTTCCGAGGAAGAAGTTGAATTTCTGGTGGCTTGTAGAGAAGAAAGATTTCACCCCGACCTCTTCGGATGTGCAGTGTGTTCTTGGGTGCCTTATGAATGTGTTGGTCTGTCCGTGATGGGGAGGAAGCTTTTGCTGCAAAATTTAAAGGGCAGAAGTTTTCAGCAGAAAATGCATTTCAGGAGGCTCGGAGTCGTGATGCTGGAGTTCAATATTATTTGGATTCTCATCTGGTTGTCTGCTGATCCAGTTTTTATTCCGCACATGGAGCAAGAGAAGCAAGCTGAAAACAGGCGCTTCAGTTTTCCTGTCTACTCAGAAAGCAGCAAAATGATTTCTGAGTGCACTGGAAGTGTCTGGAAAAATGAATTTTTATTCCATGATGGATTTGAGCCCAGGAACTTTGCGTGGTGACGACGCCTTGCGTTGGGTCAGCTTCATTAGTAGCAATGGGGTTTGAGAGTATTAATGAGCAGATGAACTTCATTAAGGCAGCAAAGCCCATCAGTATTACGAGGCTCAGGGTTGTGCCCATTGCTCTTTGTTTTTTCCTGCTCCCTGAATTCTCAGGGAGTGGAGTAGAAGGGGATATAACACCCATCGCAGTGCGCTCAGGCACAGCATTAGTCTTCTGGGAGAAGACCTGAAAACCAGTTTTGTCTTCTTTTTTTTTTTTTTTTATTTTTTACCGAGCAGAAAAGTCCTATAACAGGGACGCAGCCTGATGGGTCGAGGTGCCAGGGATCCTGCCAGCAGCGATCCAGACCACCACTCCGGCCCCTGCAGCTTCTCACATCCCCCAGAATTTTTTCTTGGGATGTAGTGAAAGAAGAAAAAAAAAAAAAAAAAAATCCAGAGACATGGGGATTTTGTTTCTAAAAACTTGAATTTTCATCAGTGCATCAGGAGGCATTCAGAGTCAAAGTGTAAGCCACAAGGCAGTATTTCTGCTAAAGCATTTCCCTACCCCTGCCTGCTGTGAGGGTTTATTCAATTTTCCCATTGCAGGGCAATCCTGCAACCCCCACTGACCAGGCTTGGCCCATGACTTTCCCTTCCAACACTGGGATTTTTCCCAATGAAGAACTTTTATGTGGAGTCTGTTTGGTTTTAGTGTCTTGCCATTTATCTCTGCTATTAACATGGGTTCGTCCAGCCATTAACTGCTTTGGTACATCAGTCACGCTGTGGATATCTGAGAATAAAAATGTTGACCAAAAAATGGTTTTTTTTTCCCCAAAATTACCTGCTGCCAATGGTTTCTTTCTGAAGGCCATCCATAGGAAGCTGGCAGGCACATGGCATCATTCACCAGAGTGCCGTGCTGGGAGAAGAGGCACCACGAGGACATTTGATGAGGAGCAACGCTGGGGAATTTTTTGGGATGTCTGGTGAGCACCTGGGGATCCTAGAGTGTTTTCTTCTCTTTTTCTCTTTTTTCTTTTTTGTGTTTCTGTAGAAACAGTCGCCAAAGAGCGTAATTCTCTCTTACGTGTATTTTTAGGTGCAAAGCCACCAGCTACACATCTCCCCAGATTAGCCAGATTCCGTCTTTGCTGCTCAGTAAAAAGTATCTGTGTGGGGATTTGCTACGTTGTCCCCATATGGCTACATCAGCAAAGGGGGAAAATAACCTCCTCAGGCCAAATATGTGTGGGGCCAAACCTCGGCTGGTGCAAAAGTGAGGAGTTGAAGCCTCTGCGGGGAGTGATGCTCCACACCATGGCCATGCCCCTTTCCCTTGGATGCAGAGCAGGTTTTCTGACTCCCTGCCAGATTCCCCAGCATCTAGTTCACCTCATTCCTGGTGAAATTCTTTCCAAACTGACGGGTTTTGCTCCCCACAAAGTGACTTGCTTGGTTTCACCATGAGGGATTTCACCCTTGTGTGGAGAAGTCTCATGTATAGGGAGGTGAAACAGAAGTGGGGGAAAAGAAAGGAAAAGTAAGTGATTTGCTTGGTTCCCCTCTTCCCTCGAAGGAGATTAATTAGTATCTATTCTTAGCATGATTGATGGCTTTGAAAGAAAACTTGTCAGAATAACTTATGATTTATTTTCATGCTTATTTTTATAACATCCCTCACTTGGAAATCTCTCAAAATCTTAAATATGATTTTTTTTTTTTTAATTTCCCCGCTGGGTATTTTATGGCTTTACACTAATTTTACTCTTCTTGGCGTTAGCTATTAGACAGTCACGGTGATGTTTTCAGTATTCTTTCAGGAGAAATTATACTAAGGGTTGCAAAGTCCACTGTCAATAGCCAAGGGAGCTGCGGTGTCCTGCAGAACACGG
>JAWWLV010000100.1:70310712-70330803 GCA_035041135.1 Platyrinchus mystaceus
CTGTCAATAGCCAAGGGAGCTGCGGTGTCCTGCAGAACACGGAGTTAACGCTAGCAATTTTTTTTTTTTAATGTATTTATTTGCATTTGAAAAAGCAACATTTTTAATTTAATCATATTTGTTAAACTAAGCGCTTTAAGAAAAAAAATTTTAAAAATTCAAAAAAAAAAAAAAGCAAAAAGGTTTTGGGGAGAATAAAGACTAGACATTCATACTAGAGAAATCACAAACTCATCGTTTTCAGCATTTCAGAGACTGTTAAAACAAGGGAGCTAATAACTCTTTGTGGCAATTCAGTCTTTGTTTATAGAACATCCAGACCCACTGTATGCTATAAAATGCATCATCTGAGTAATAAATGTTTAAAGCTTGACATTTCCCCATCTCTTTGTGGGTACACACTATCGCTTCTGCTGGTCTGGGAGGGAATGTCCTTTCGTTCAGGATGGAGGAAAATGAATTTGGGGGGCGGGGAATGGGGACGGGAGAGAAGGTTATCCCTGATGGTGTCTGCTTGGAAATACAGCTTGGAAGTGCTCTGTGGGGATGGCTCAGCCTGTGCTCCTGGGGCTGGGTCACATCCTGCTGCACCTCTGGGTGGAGTTGGCCCCTCTTGCTCCCCGTCACTTCTCACGGGGGTGAGGATAAAGCCCATGTGAGCAAAGGGCTCAGAGGTCCGTGGGTGATGGATTGGGCCACTCTCCTGGCTCTGCCTCCCATCTATTTGTACCCTACCTCAGCTGAGCTTGCAGGTCTCTGCAGGACCCGCCCCACCAATTTATCACGTCTGTTTCACCCAATGTTATGGCAATGAGGGCTTGCAAGCCACTTCTGCCTGTCAAAAACAATCTTTTAAAAAGGTTTTTTTCAGAGGTCTCTCCTGGAAAACCCTACTCCAGCCCAAGCCAGTTAATTTTTGGCCAACTGAAGTGCATGTGTTGGCCTGCAATTTGTCCTGGCTAGAGGATGGGAGAAAGAGGGGAAAAAAGTGGTAGAAGGTGAAACAAGGAGTGATACCAACACCAGGATCCTGCAGGGAAATTCATATTCCTCCCCAGCCCTCTAATCCCCACGCTGTCTCCTCATTTCCCTAATGCCAGAGCATCTCTCATTCAAATAATGGGCTCACAGGACATGACTAGGCATCTCAGATGTCCAAACTCCCCTGGGGGCCAGCCAGATCCAATATGTTAGCTCCAGAGAGCAGGGCTATGGGGGAAATTCCCATCATTAGCCGAGATGTCTTGACTCCAGATGGTGTCCATTCCCTGGAACCCTCACCCACTTCCACCTCTTTAAGGAATAGCGGGCTTGAAACTGAGCCTCAGAAAGTTGAATTTGGGATCATCAGAATTGAGATGGGATATTGCCTGTGGGTGTGGTGAGACCCTGACACAGGTTGCCCAGAGAAGCTGTGGATGCCCCATCGCTGGAAGTGTTGAAAGCCAGGTTGGACATGACTTGGAGCACCCTGGGTCTAGTGGAAGGTGTCCCTGCCCATGGCAGGGGGTGAAACTGGGTGAGCTTTGAGGTGCCTTCCATCCCCAACCATTCTATGACTCTAGGACATACCATACATGACCATGTGCCACCTTTTCCAAGGAGCCATCCCTAAACCTCCCTATCATGAGCCCCCACCTACAGCCAGACCCTACAGCTCCAGGTTTTGCTAGAGCTGGAGTTTGGCCTGTTCAACCAAATCAGGGCTTTGAGCATCTGGACCAGCTTTGGGAGGAGTTTATCAGCAATGGAGTTGGGCTGGGAGCAGTGAAGCCGAGAGCAGAGATGATCCCTGGGCCCCTGGGACCACCAAGGCACATTAAATGAGACAATAACCTGCAGTAACAGAAAATTTGGAGCAGATGGATGGGCACTGCTACAGAGCTGAAGCTTTCAAGATGCAGGAATATTTCTGTGAATTCCTCATGACTGCCAAAAACCCAGACAGCAGCAAATAAAGAAACCCTATGCATCACAGTAAGTTTGCTTGGCTTTCCTAAAACACGGCAAACCTGCAAATAGCCGGGATGCAGGATGTTCTCCTCTTCCAGCAGCTCCACTCCTGTACTGGATATTAAGGGGAGCTTTTACATGCTTGTGCTGGTGGCAGAATGGGTAACAAAGATACGTAACCTTAATGTAACAGCATTGCTACTGTGTTTGCCAGCTGAACTGGAGCTTCAATGATTGTTGCTTGGGATCCGAGAAAAACATTGACAGTAAAACAATAATGCACATTACAGGAATATATGGCCTCTTCCTTCTGGGTCCTATGTTGTGATCCTTAACTATGAAACTGGAGACTTGTGTGGCTACATAAATATGACTACTGAGTTTAGCTTTATGTCTGTCCTACTCCTCAGGACTTCTCTGAATTCCTGGAGACAGATTTCTGCAAAAAATATCACATACTTGAATGCCTGGGCTGTATTTTATTGATTTAAACACTTACAGGATGCCTACACTGCCTGTACCTCTTGGAGAGTCCTGTGGTTATCCTTGCTGTCACAGATGAGCGTGGGGTCTCAGGGACGGATGGTCCCAGAAACGGAGCCTTTATAGGGAAGTTTGGCTCTGCCCCCTGTGCCAAGGCACTGCTCCCCTCAGAGCTGCAGCCTTTGAGGGGAGTAAAGTGCTGTTGCAAAGCACAAAGCCTTGGTGGAAGGGATGCTCAGCTGATGCCTCATCCTGTGCCAGATCAAAGCCATTTCCCACCAGTCATGGCCGTGCCACAGAGTTAATGGGAAAAAATGCGAAGTCCCTCTCAAGAGAAATATTGAGGTTTCAGAATCCTATTCTGTCCTAAATCATGCCAGTTTTTTCACCAAACAAAGAGTTTTGTTTCGATGTATGTTATGTTGCTGTAGCAATAACATTTAAACAAATTGTTTGGATTTTATTAGCTCAGACCTTCTCAGTAACTTCCCATAGAGCTTTCCCGTCAGAAGTTTCCACTTTGGAGAAACTGATGCCAGGAGATGGCGAAGATCTGACGGGAGAAATCACCTCTACCATGTGCTGCATGGTCCTGGCCTGGCTTCAGCCTCTGCTTCTCTTCTTCCAGCCCTGCCAGAGGGAAATGGATCAGCATTTCTGGCCCCACACATGTCGTTCTTGATGTCCAAATACATGACATCAAGTGAAGCCAAGACTTCAAGTGAACATCAGGAGGAATTTCTCACTGGGAAGGGTCATTAGGCATTGGAAGGAGCTGCCCAGGGAGGTGGTGGACTCCCCATCCCTGGAGGTGTCCAAGGAATGACTGGACATGCACTGAGTTCTCTGGGACAAGGTGGGTTCTTGGTCGGCATAGGTTGGTCTTGGAGGGCTTTTCCAACTTAAATGATTCTGTGATTCTGTGAAGTTGTGGCTGGGCAGACAGACCCTGCTGGTGCTGCTGGTGACCCCTCATCAGTTATTGGTGACAGAGCTGTGAGAAGAAACCAGGTCTTGGAGCAGCTCCCTGCCTCTGCAACTGGTGGAGGTGTGGTGGATATAGTTGTCCAAGGAACTGGGCCGCAGTGAGAGTCTGCATGAGTGTGAGAGGTTATAGAATCATGGAATCCCAGAATGGTTTGGGTTGGAAGGGACCTTTAAGATCATCTACTTCAGTCCGACTGCCACGGGCAGGTCAAGAAAATGGTCCATGGGGTTCCGTGGCACCAAGGACCAGTGCAAAGTCCAAATGGGTGATTATGGAGACAATTTCCACACTTCTGTCAGCAGCACTGAGCCTGTCTTTTATCTGGGGGGTGCTTGAAGATACAAGTGGAGGCCCCAGGTTTACCAGTCCAAGGGACACATCCTATCTGCTCTTGCTTCAATGCGCACACCAGGGAGGATTTCCTTCAGGCTCTTGTCCTGAGGATGGAGATGGGGAACAAGCTTTAAAAGTAATAATCGTGAGCTCTGGAGGAGCCTTGGCTTTTTTGGCACAGAGTCCTATGCTCTTGCATCAGATGTGCAGCAGCTGGAGCCAGGCTGCCATGCACAGGTCAGTTGAGAGCAACATCAGCCTGGTGTGCCCTGGCCAGGTATCAGCTGAGCTGGGGGTTCCCCAGGTCCCTTCTGTCAACCACAGCCAAATTATCTGTCACTTGCACTTTCTTTGTCCATGTGGTGAAATCCAAAATAAATCCTGATCAGCGTTTACTACCCCCTGCCTTGATCATAAAATCATAGAATACTGGAATAGTTTAAGTTTGAAGGGACCTTAAAGTTCATCATATTCCACCCCCCTGCCATGGGCAGAGACACCTTCCACTAGACCAGGTTGCTCCACGCACCATCCAACATGACCTTGAACAATTCCAAGGATTAGCACCCTTCAAGCTCAGAAAAAAATTTTAAACTGACATTTTTTTTGGTAATTTGAAGTTTTGAGGTCCAAAAGAGCTCAAGTACAGCTTCCAAAGCAAGTCTGGAAGAGGCCAGATTGGGTAGGTTAGCGGCTGTGCAGCATGAGGGTGGGAGGAAAACCTGCACCAGGGGATGGGTTATCCAAAACCTGTCTGGTGGTAATTACACGTCGGCTGATGAAAAACTGGTTTAAGGGCAAACACTGTAAAAATATTGCTGTGGGGAGAGAAAGACGACAAAGATTGTGAAATCCAGTTGGTGGATTGTTTTACAGCGAAGGTAACTTCTATCCCCAGGGCTTTATTTTACAACTCGTGGAAGAAACCAACCCCCAGTTAGCACGGCTGCTCTGCTCTTCTTTTCAAGCAGAAAAAAAATGCAGTGTATTTGTCAGAAAACATGTTTTTGTGCTGACTTCCTAAAGACAAATGCAGTCTTATTTTTTGAGGCGGCGATGAAGCATTTGGGAGAGGGTTGGTATTGTATGTAGTGACTCCATTTGTTTTACAATCATTGTGTTTTTACAATCATATCCTCCTGTATATATTTTTATAAAAATTGCATTTCTGCTGCTTTTCTGAGCACTTAAAGGTGGTGCTCTGGGGGATCACTGCTCCTGCAGGGGTTCTAAATCCAAATAGCACAGTAATGCTGCTTGGGTTCTGTTTTTCAGCCCATTGCAACCATTTTTCCCCCCATTTTCTCTCTGTCCTGTAATTTATATTTCTCTTTGCACCCTTTGTGTTTGCTGGGAGGGCTCCTTCCCCTCTCCATCTCTGTGCTGTCACATTTGGCCAGCTCAACTCTGTTTCCACAGCTGAGGATGTTGAGGATGATGAGTCGTCTTTGTGCCAGTCCCCACCTGCACTCACCTTTTTGGGGACAGAGTCCTTGGTCCCTGCAGTTCACATGTAGGTCCTCAGAACCCTGCACAAGGGTTTTCTCCCTTTGTTAACACCTTCTGCTACACTTTAAATTTGTAAAATCATAGAATCAGAGAATGATTTGGGTTGGAAGGGACCTTAAAGCTCATCCAGTCCCATGCTCTGCCATGGGGAGGGACACCTTCCACTAGGCCAGGTTGCTCCAAGCCCCGTCCAACCTGGCCTTGGACAGTTTCAGGGAAGGGGAGTCCACAACCTCCACTTATCCAGGTTTGTGCTGTACTTGCATCCCAAAATCCCCCCAGGAATCACCACCACCCCTGTGCCCATGTATATGCTACAAGGATGTTGCAGGGAGCCTCATCTCCCCTGCTCCTCCCACCCCTCTATGCACAACCCTTTGCCTCCCAATTCCCCCCCTAATTACCCTCCCCTCCACTTCTAATTGCTCCCATGGTGCTGGATCAAAGTGGCACTGGATAAAAGTGACACTCTTAAGGGAAGCATCAGGGAAAAAAAAACCCAAACAGGTCCAAAAAGCAGTTGTCCCTTGGAGAGCTGTCCCAGCCGGGCGTGGTCCCGGCTGGACACGGATGGGGACAACCAGCCCCGTGGGATGGTGATGCACTGTGGCCACCCTCAGCAGAAGGTCCCATGGGGTGTCTGGGAGATGTGGCCTTGTGCTCATTGTCCCATGGGAGGGGGGCAGGAGGTTTTGGGGACACCCAGGGGGGCTGGAGGAGGGGTGGGAGTCAGGGCTGGATTACCCCCCAGGGTGCCGTGCTGGAGCCTATTTTCTGGTGGGAACTGTCAGGATAAAATTAGAAGTAGGTTGAACTTTATCTACAACTTGAACTGAGGCTGAACTCAGCCCTGTTTTGTTTTGGTTTTTCCAAGTTCAGTGGAGTTCATAGGGAGGGAGGCAAGTGGGGGGCACTGGATTATTTTATTTTAACTTGCTCTTTCTGTGATTCCACTGGAGTCTGAGTGCCTCGTCAGCTTGGAAAACCTCTTCTTGTGGTGTTCCCAGTTCGAGATGGTGATGAGAGCTCATATACTGCCACAGGCATTTTTACCATGCAAGATATTTGGGTAGTGCAGGGCTGACCAAGCCTTCCCCTAGCTCAGCCCTGAGTCTGCCCCAGCCCAGCCCAGGTTGGGAAGACAAAGGGGAAAACTGGGAGTGAGTTTGGAAGGTGACACTGTGCAGGACCACAGTAATCTGAAATGGAGATTCTTCAAGGGATTTTTGGCACAGTTTTGTCCCATGACAACCAGCTGGGCCTGCAGACAACCTTCCAGCACTGCCAGCACTACTCCCAATCCTCAGTTTTGTTGTGGCCACCCCATAGTGATGAATTTGCTTGCCTGGACACGCACCAAGGAACCTGAGAGCCGGAGCCATGCTCAACGTCCCTGACCCCCTGGGTTGTGCAAGCCGCTGGCACCCATGCAGAGCTGTGTGGGTGGTGCAGAGAGCACGTATGGCACCGTGCACCTCGCTCTGGGGACGTGACAGTCCCCTCCGGGCCACAGGAGCTGGTGCAAGCAGCAGCACAAGGACATGGCTGTGGAGGTTTCACGTAGCAGAGCTGCAAAGGGACAAGTGGTGCTGCATCACTCCGGCGCCAGTTGTGCTTCCCAGTGAGCCAACCATCTCTTCCCAGAATAGATGGGAGGCTTTTACCACATGGTAATTTCACCTCATAGATTACTCAAGAGTTTGTAGAAACTTTACCAAATTTTTAACAGAGATGCCTCCTAGATCGCTGACAAATTTAGGGAATGCACAGGGCAGACTCATTTCCTGGAATAGGACCTACTGGAGGAAAAGTCCCTCCAGGCTGGCTCCTAACTATGACACATTTGATAGCCATTCAAGGACTACTGGGAAACATGTGTCATTTGTCTCCACAAGGCTTCAGACAGTTTCATCATCAGTTCTGACTGCTCTGTGAAATAAAACCAGCTAACATCTACTAGCAGCCACACAACCTCTGGGGCTTATGTAGGATGTGTCACAAGAGTGGGGGTTTTTTTATCCCCCACGGTTTTACACCCAAGTGCAAAGTGGCTTTGTCCCTATTGCACCTTGTTTTCCTTCCTGCTGTCTGGGCGACCTGCGCTGTCCCATGGAGGGTGGCACAGGCTGTGGGTGTGCCCGGGCTGCCACCTCTGTCAATGAACTTTGGCTCCTTAAACCATGGAAAACCCGACGTGCCGGAGGGAGGGATAGGTGCCCGGCGTCCCGGAGATCGGATTGCCCCAGGGGATTTGCTGGGAGTCCCATGACGGGCCTGGAAGGGAGCCCAGACCGCCGGGCACCGCCGTGCTTTCCACCCAGGGCACTCAGCCGGGGTCTCCGCAGGACAGCTGGTGGCCTTTGTCCCTTACTGTCACCCCACTGTGTGCAAACCCCAACCTGGCACCAGCCCAAAGTCTTGCCAGGGGGTGAGATGAACCCACCACGTGGGACCACCTCTGCCTGGGATGGTGGCACACAGCAGCGGGGCAGCCCTGGTGTGAATCCCTCCTGTGTCTGCACCACTGGTCCCAAGGGGCCACACCCGTGCCTGCCTATGAGAGGTGTTTACCCTGGCTCACCCCATGGGCAGCTACCTGAATTTGCACCTCAGGGTGTTTTTTAGGACAAATCTGGATCTCCAGCCACAACCCACTTCCCTGTGCTGCTTCAGGTGCGCAAGATGCTCTCTTCACTCTCAGTTCATGGGAGCTGCAGCTTGACCACCAGCATCATCCATCTTCCTCAGCCTTGTGGCGTCATCCCACATCCTCAGGGGCTCTCACCACTCTCCCCTCCGAGGTGTTCCATAGGATCTCAGCACCAGCTGTTTTGCAGGCAGATGAGGAATCCAGCACTGCAGAGGGGTTTTTTAATGTCACCCACATCAGCCTCGCCATCCCTGTGAGCTGCTCCTAGGAGTCCAAGAGCTCAGCCTCCAGGAAATGCCATTATCAGCTGTCTCCATCTGCTGCTCCACTTGGAGCTCCCCACCTCACTCCCGGGGCGTCCGATCCCAATCCAATTTCTACTGGAAGAAGATAAGACAGAGAAAGGAGATAAGGGCCAGCCAGCAGCCTGGTCACCCTGACTCACAGGGGACAGATGTCAGCACAGGGGAGACATTGTCCCTTTGGAACAGCTTGGTGGCAGTGGGACTGAACCACTTGGGGTAGATTTGGGGGATGAATTAACTCTCCTTCTGAGGTGTGCACAACTAAAACTGGGCATTCCCGATCATATAGGGAGAGAGGGTTCAAGTTCAAGCAGAACTAAGGGGTCAGGACTAAGATGCTCAATTCTCATCCACTTGCACTCTGCAGTGTAAAAGTTTTCTGCCTTTTTCTCCCCAAAAGTTCCATCACAGTCTCACACTTTTTCCTAAGCAACATCTTTGCACCCATCTCATCCCCTTCCCTGCAATACCAAAAATAGCCAGATTAGTGACAAACATAGGGCAACATGTTAGTTAGGGACCACCCATTTATCCTCCCAGCTGGTCAGTGACATGCTCACCAGTGAGTGCCTTTAATTAAAACTAAATGGTTAATAGGAAGCTGAGCAAAGGTCTCCCTCCTGGCTCCTGGCACAGGTGCCAATGGAAATCATGCCGGGGGCTGAAGTGCTCAGTGTCGTAACAACCAGCCTCCACCTTGTCTCTTTGCCAGGGCACTAACGTCACCACAAAATCCTGCTCCCAAATACTGCTGCCCTGGTGCAGATTAACCTGTGCCTCTCAGGGGGGGACAACCCCACAGGCATCCCTCTATCCATGGGCTCCTTCCCAAAAGGATCTCTTGTCTCTGACCTGCAGTTGTGGTAGGAAATGTTGGGGCGGGGGGGGGGGTTTAAGCCTGGGGCAAGTTGTATTTTGACTGTTGCCCATTTGAGGGGAGGGTATTAAAAAAAATAAATAAATAAAAAAAAAAGGAATTACCCAATACAGAGCAGTTTCCCAAGGTTGAGAAGCAGGAGGATGGAAGTAATAATTAATCGGCAGTGGTTGGTGGGGGCTTTGCTCACCTCAAACAACCCCGTTTAAGGGTCACTTCACACAGGTACCTGCAACATATAAAAGAAAAGATCTTGTCCTGGCCTGAGGATGGGAGAAAGAGGGGGAAAAAAGAGATGGAACGTGATACAAGAAGTGACAACAACACCAGGATCCTGCAGGGAAATTCATGTTCCACCCCAGCACTCTAATCCCCATGTTCCCTCTCCATTTCCCCGTCTTCTCCCCCTCAAGTAATGAGCTAAAGGACTAAGCGTCTCAGATGTCCAAACTCCCCTGAAGGCCAGACCCTCCCACATCCAACATGTTTGCTCCAGAGAGCAGGGTTTTGGGGGAATTCACTGCCCTGCCCATCATTAGCCGAGGCGTCTTGACTCCAGCATAGTGTCCATTCCCTGGAACCCTCACCTTCTCCCACCTCTTTAAAGAATAGTGGGCTAGAAACTGAGCCTCAGAAAGTTGATTTTGTGATCATTTAAAATTTAGATTAGATATTAGGAAGAACTTCTTGGCTGCAAGTGTGGTGAGGGCCTGGCACAGGCTGTCCAGAGAAGCTGTGGTTGCCCCATCGCTGGAAGTGTTGGATGGGGCTTGGAGGAACCTGACGTAGTGGTCTAGTATCCCTGCCCATGACAGGGGGTGGAACTGGATGATCTTTAATGTCCCTTCCAACCCAAACCACTCTGTGTTTCTATGATCATCATCCTTGATGGAGCAGACATCATTAAACACTCATGAAGATGCAGTTAGATGCATTTTAGTGACCATTTTATTCTCAAGTGGCAGGAATCAAATTATGCAGGCGAGTAAATGGATCTCTTTGACCAAAACCTCTGCAACATGTGCAGACTTTTCAAGCAGAAAATAAGTGCACTGAGTCGTTCTTGCATTTAAAACACCCTTAGCAGGCATGCAGTTCATGCATAGGAACTCACTGCTTTGCCATACAGATCCCAGTCTTCAACGGGGAAAAATATTCCTGGCTGCGTGTACTTATGTAGGACTGGTAGGTGTTACTCTAATTGAGGGTCTGATGTCCTCAGTTTGAAATGGAAACCCACTGTGCACTGGTGGCTGGTGCTTAACTCACTGGTGATCCTGTTCCTGCAATTCCAAGGTCCTCCTTATCTTCAGCAGAGTCAGCTGTGTCCTCAGAGCTAATTGCAATAAATAACACAAAATACTTTTCCTTATCAAAATGCCTTTGTTCAGAAAAATGTAATTTCAGAATGGATAAAAATGTGGTGTTCTTGACCCCTTTTCATTTAACACCTGGCTGGGCTGCTCCCTGCCCAGCACAAATCCAGAGACTTCACTCTGAATTTCCTCGGGAACCCGTTAGTTGGACCAGTCCAGGGGTTGCCACAATTATGTAGACCTCAGAGGACCCCCAAATTTCTGGTAGGTGTTTCACACCTCTGTGAGAACAGGGTCCCCAAACACATCCTATCGATGGTCCTCATTAAACCCCTCCAAGCTCCCTTATGGTCCTGTTGCAATTTGGTGCTGAAAATAACTGCTCTTACACACCCATCCCTCACCTCTGCAAAGCTATAAAGAGCTGGCAGATGGCTGGATGACAGCTATTACAGTCCATAATAACGAGAAGAACAAGGATATTATAATAAATAGCATTTACCCAAATAAGTGATGTCTAATGAATCCTGAGTAATGATTTAGTAATAAAAGTGGTAAACTAGTAACAGAGGGAGTCTGGAGGATGGTGTGTAAAGTGCTTAGAAAATTAAAAGATATCCCAAAAAAGGAAGCTGGAAGGACCTGGGGCTGTTTAGTCTAGAGAAGAAAAAAAAAATATGAGAGTATATTGTAAATCATAAAATATGGCTGTTGAGAGAAAGGAAATAAACTCTTCATTATCACAAAAGAAGGGCTGAAAAGTCATGGGCTTAACCTGCAGGAAGGAAGATGCAGCCTGGGTGACAGAGGCCTGGAAAAAGTTGCCTGAAAAAACATTGTAGAGCCACACTAGAGATTTTTAAGAACATGCTGGAAAGTGGTTTAAGGATGTCTGGATAGTCCTTGGGATTAGCATGAGGTTAGCTGGTTTTCAGTGAGCTCTCTTCCAGCACCATTTTCTATTACTCCTTTTATTTTGCTTCCTTGATTAGGTTGTGTTTTGAAATTAAAAGAAATATCTCACTTTAACATTTCTGTTGTTGTCTGCAGACCAGTCTTCCAGAGGGAAGATGTCTTCTCCTCCAGCAAGGGCAACAAATCTCCAAAGGCGGACAAAAAAAACTGCATCAGGGATTACTAATAGCAAATCCCAGGGATATAGTAGACATTACTCCAGATACTAAAGGTCCAATGCTGAACAGATGGGAGCTCTGTTCCTAAAATGCCGTCTTCCAGAGAGATGTACCAACCTTGAGAAGATCTGTTTCCATGAGATGCTGTGTGTCTGTTGTCAGCATTCCTGGCAAAAACACCGGCATTAACATGATAAATCCTTTTGATGTTTCTCAAGCTTAGGGTCCAAGGACAGACAAAATGACAGGAAGATGGAGATGAAGAAAAAGCAGACAGGGTTTTACATCTCAGAGCTTATTTGCAGAGGAGGGATGTGGCATGGAGAAACACTCCAAATAAAGCTGGGTCTGGAGAGCCTCTGTTTGGGAAGGTCCCAGAAATGAATGAGGTTTTAAGGAGGGGTTACAAGAGGAGGCCGAGCAGGGAGCGGTTAGGAGGAATTTTAATTAACATCAGCATTTGCAATGTTATTTAATAGGGTCCAAAAAAACATCTGAGAGCAATGAAAGCTGAAACCAGCATTTTCAGAGCAAACAGAGGCAAGTGTGGGGCTGAGAGAGCCGGAGGGCTGGCTTCCTGGGGGATGAGGCACACTTGAGGAGGTGGAAGCTCCTGGGGAGAGAAAAGTTTGGAGAGGTGTATTCAGGGAAGTTGCTGGGTCAAACACTCCTGGTGGAGGAAGGACTGAGCATCCCTGGGGTAGGAGATGCCCTGGCTTCTGGGGCTGTGCATGGTTACAAGGGAAGCACCAGACATCTGAGATGGCATTTAGGGAGGTAGGAAGCAGCAGCATCAGAAATTGGGGCCCTTTTGGGACCCAGAGACCTCCCAGCCAAGGTGCCGGGTGCATTGAGGGGCTGCTGTCTGTATTAAGTACCCTGAAAGGGCAGTTGAGCCCTGCAATCCCAAAGGGATGCCCATTCAGGCATGAAACAGAAGAATCTGGCCTTGGTGAAGGCACTGAGGACAGGCACCCAGATTTGTGGCACGAGGGTGGGGACAACCATGGAACTCCAGCAGCAGTGCAGGGGGACAGTGGCCACAGTGACCACACAGGTCCTTCACGAGCAGCTTTGCTCGCCCAGGACCCTGGCACGCATTTTGTCCCCACTGGAGAGGACACGATGGCCCACAGTGAGGTTTGCCAGCCCGGACAACCCCACAATGGGCGCGGGAGAGGCATCCAGGCTGGGCTGTGCACGGCACACCAGCCTCGGCAGCTCAGGCTCGTCCCGTGCCCGAACTTGTCGATGGGGCTGTTCAGAGCGATGACATAATTACAGTTTCAATCGCAGATTAATAAGAAGTGGGGTTTTTTTAGCAAACTGTGAGGCATGCCTGAACTGGAAGGGCATTTCAGCTCCCCGCTGCCTGGGAGCTGAGGGTGCCATGCCCTCTTTGATGTCTCCTGGCTCTTGCAAACACCGGCAGCGGCAGCAGCACTCATGTCCCAGCTGCAAACACCCTTCCCATGGTGTGTTCTCCGTCAGGAAGGATCACAGCTTTCGTGTCCAGCACTCTGTTGGGCAACAGGTCTATAAATAGACTGGGGAGAAGCCATCCCCAGCCTCTAAAATAAACAAATTCTGCTGGTGGAGGAAAGTCATCTCAGATGCCACCCAAGGTACAGGGGCTGATAACTGAGAGGGAGGGGAAACTAAGGCAGAAGCCCTTTGCCCGAGGTCAGTCAGAGTGCTTCTGTGACGTAACAAGCTCAGGGATGCATCTGGAAGGCTGCAGCAGCAGGAGAAACTGGCAGAGCGAGGCCAGCATGGACTATGAACCACTGTGTAACTGTGAGATGCGGAAGAGAGATCACACCCATGGGCCAGATACCAAAAGCCAAGCTTAAAGTCCAGGTTTTAGGGTTCTGGGTCGGACCCTGAGATACAACCACTCAAAGCAAAGCTGCAGAGGAGCAGAAATTTTCCTCAGGGGAATGATGGATATGGAAGGATATATCCATTTCCATCATGACTTCTTTTCTCTGTGCAAGGTCTCCCATTTTTCCCTCTTCCCCCATCATTCAATCCAGCACAGGTTACTTGGAGCAGGCGAATCTCTCACATCATTCAGGTTTGGAGGTTTCAGTGCCTGATGGAGGAGCATTTGCACACCCCTGGGCACGTCAAGCCTGGGGCTGTCCCTCGGCTTCTCCCAGTCCCAGAGTCCCAGAGCCCAGCCAAACTCTGCCAATCCAACTATTTAAAAAAAAAAAAAAGCAAAAAGAATTGCTCTGATCCTCAGGCTTATTTAAAAGTCAGGATAGCCTATTATTTTCCACCTCTGAGTCTTCATCCTGCACTCCTCAAATTTCTCCTGCATTTTGAAGGACTGGAGAGTTGTGCTTTTGACTTTTTCATGCCTACATGGCTCCTGCAGCTCACAGATGCTTGTAAGCCTTTTGCAGCCACTCAGGAGACACCAAGCAGAGTCCACAAGTGGGAACCTTGCATGGAGCTTCAAAAAGCAGCTGAGACTTTGGCACAGAAATGTATAACCAAAATCAGCTGCACCTTGTGCTTTCCTGCTCTTCACGTCGACCACCTCCAATTTCAGGTCCAGTTTAGACATTCATCATATTCTGCTTTATTGTTATCCTGTGCCCCTTATTGCTCCAACTGAGGTTTTTTACTGGATCATGCATCTCTGCTGGAAGGAGATGGGTGTTGTAGAGGCTGCTGAGCTCTGAACACCAAAATCACCCTGGCTCCATCTTCCTGGAGCTTCCCAAGTTACAAGCAGGTCTGTATCTGGAGATCAGTTTCCTCTAACAAAGCAGGTCCCTATCTAGAGATCTGTTTTCCTACAACAAAAATATGCCCCAGGTGAGAAATTTGCCTCCTGAACTCAGTGTGACCTCCAAGAGCTGAAAGGCTTTGGATTAGGAACATCAGGGTTGACTGTGCTGAAAATCAATCCAACCCTGGAGCCATGCTGCTGCCAAGTATGGTGATGCATTCCTGCAAAAGAAGTCCCAAGAAAAGTTGTTTTTATAGTATACACACTAAAACATCATTGTTGGCCCGGTCCAGCAGTCCCTCTCAGGCTAGAGGTCTCCAGGGCATAATCCCAGTTGTGGCTTCAGGTGCCACTGTCCTTCTCTTCAGGGACAGAGCTGGCAGCAACTCCAACTTGGGAAGTGGCTGCATGGGCTTAATGCTTCAACTGTAGCTTTTTATCCCCCAAAAAATCCCTTAAAAAAAAAAAAAAAAAGAGCCTGAAGGGTTAAAGTAACAATGAAAGTTTTACGAGTCCAGGCTGCAGATGTTGCAGGCAGGGAGATGAAAGCAAACCCCTCCGCCTGGTTGTGGAGGTTTTAAGCCCTGAACAGCCCAATTCCCTCCATTCCTGCTCCACTCTGTCCCTTGGCTGGAAGTGGTTCTGCCCGTGAGCCCACAAGCATCACCTCCCTGCATGAGGCCTTTCCATCCCCACTGCTCACTCTTCATCAATTATTAAAAACAGAAAATTCTCCAACCATGAAATTCATCCCAGCTTCCCCATGGCATGCTGGGCTGGAAGAACCAATCCACAGGGCCTGGGCTTCCAGGAAAGGAGTAAATACCACTTCCAGCAGGGCCTTTTGGGGTGCTGGGGCATCTCCAGGGGTTTGGTTTTGTTTGCACCAGTGTTGCCCCTTGGCTCCTGCAGCCAACTCAGGTGAGCACACTGCCCACCCACTGCTCTGTAGGACCCCACCACCCAGCTCCTATCAAGACCAGGAAGGTTGGTCTCCCTTCTGTCGTCTCCATCAGGTCTGGTGTCCACTTTCTTTCACTGAACCCCTTTTACATCCTCTTTATTTTCTAGTTTCTGCCCTTTGCAAGCTCTCAGCCTTGCTGATGAGTGGCAAAACTTGTTTCCTGACCCATTTTCCACTGGAGATTGGCTCTAAACTGAGCTGACAAGCTTTGGTAGGTGTGATACTGGGGCTGAAGATTGGGACCCCAAGCTGTCCTACTCCTTCCTTTGCAGGGTGCTTTGTGCAAAACAGATACCTTTGGGTTCAGAATGTGATTTTTTTCTATTTTAAGCACATTCAGATTGACATTCTCATCTGGGCAGCTGTAGGGAATAACAGGAGTCCCCCTCAGCTCTCACGCAGCAACTCCCTGGAGGTCTCTGGTGGTCCAGCTCCAGACTTGGGTACGCACATGCCTGGGAATAACTTGCATATTTTCTACAGGGCAGGGGATATAAATACATCCATGGTAATGCCAGCCCTCTGTATCGCCACAACAGCAAAATTAGTAGTTAGTGCCTTGCAATATGTGGGATTTTTTTCCCTTTTTCCCATGCGTGTTGTAACCCTGGTAACCGACAGCACCCGCACCGCCGTCTGACTCGCGCTGCTTTGTTCCCGTCTGGTACAAAAAAAGCCTGCAAACACTTCACCACACTGAAAGCTAATGAAACCACCCAGAGTTGACTCTCAGAGCTGATCTAACACACAGTGGGTCTCAACCTCCCTCCCTTTAGCCCTAACCTTGCTCGATTGCAAGGGATGGAGCCACCATCCCTCAGCACCTGCCCACAACATCAGGCTCAGCTTTGTTCAAAGGGGCTCAACACCTCTTGGCTGAAGGAATTCAGAATGCCCCAACCTCTCCATGGTGCCTACAGACTGAGCTGTTTGTGGAGGGCACAAGGGCACCCTTAATCTCTTGTTTCAGCCCAAATGGGCTGAAGTAAATATGTCAGGTGGCACATGGCCCACTCCAGAGCCAGGGACAGGGACACCAACAGTCCTCTTCACAGCGTGTCTTAGCTACTAAAGTAGAGTTGTGGTCCTCATCAGCACTGCTCTTCCTTGCTCAAAAATCCAATGAGCATTCCAAAAACCCAGACCATTGCCCCAGCCCAGACAGCAACGCAGACCTTGTTCCCACCACAGGGTCCCTCCAGGAGGATGAGTCACAGGACAGCTCGACCTGCTTTGAGCACAGCTGCTAATTCAGGTCTTCTCCCTCCCCCCAGCCTTTGTCATTCCTGCAAGCAGGAGGTGAATTCACCCTCAGATTTCCAGCACTTTCAGACTTCATGAACCTTGTCACAAGGTTCAGGAGTTATTCAGAATCACAGAATCATAAAATCGTCAAGGTTGGAAAAGACCTCCAAGATCATCAAGTCCAACCATGTGTGCAGCTGACAGCCAGATGGATGTGTGAACATCAGAGCCTCTTGGCTTTCAGAAACCAGAATGTTAAAAAAACCCAAGAGGATGGTCAGATTCATCAGCAGGAGCAATTTGGCAGTTTATAAGGGTGATCCAGTAGCATGACGAAGAGGAAACATCCTGGGCTTTTCCACCAAAGCTGATGACAGGGACCTTGGCTGGTAAACATTACACAGCAGTGACTTCCCCGTTAACCACAAGAACCACCCAAGCCTCTCAAGTGTTTCGTTTTTTGTTTCATTTCATCTTTAAGCCACACAAAAATTTGTAACAGTGACTTGCTGGAGAGTCTGGGGTTGTTTCTCTGGCTCCTCTGTGCGAGACTGAGCAGGGACTCCTCCTGCCAAAGTCTGGTGACACAGTGGGGTCACAGGGGATGGACCTCTCCAAACAGCATTGGGTGTTCAACCATGGGTGTTCAAGTCCAATCCTGGCTTTGCTGTCACCCCCAGCACGTCACTTTCTCACTGCTGCCTGTGCACAGGCTGCTTTGGAGAAGGTCTTGGTAATGCCTGGCCCAAAAAAGCCCAGGACTCACCATGTGAGTCCATGATACTGTATGGCATGGGAGAAGCTCCATCCATCACTTCTTGCTGTGAATATTTTTCCCAATTAGCTGTCCCAGCCCATTTTCATTTCCTCGCTTAAACCACCGGACATTTGTCCTCACCTTGATATGTCTCCACCATGTGCCCAGCAAAACAGGGTGAATTTTAAAATGCACATAGGCAACACAAAGAAAATGCTGTTTCCATGTATGGGTGGATTTTACTAACTCCTCCTAAACCATTTTTTCACTGTTTTGCCTCCAGAAGGCCTTTCAGACCAGGGACATGGGCAGAAGGACTCATTTACCTCACAGGCTGGAAGACAACCTGCAAGACAAGAGCCCACAGATCCTGTGGAGAGTCTGGGGAGTGACTCAGATGTTGAGCATTGACTGAGACTGGGATCATGGCTCTGCACCACTTGCAAATGGTTTTCCTATGTGAAAAACCATGATCTCAAGAGGGTGGAATTTTACCACCTTTCCTTGCAGTGCATCAGCAGTTGACATTTTGACAATATTTTATGTATGATTTAGCACAGTAATTGCATCGTTTGACCCCTCTTTATTGCACTCTTCAATTACTGCTTGGCAACATTGGGAAAAAAAGGCCCAACAGTGCTGTAATTTACTTTGTTGCAGTATGTCACTGGACGATTTAGCACTAATGATTCTGGAGCCACGGTCCAAAGCAAGAGCACAGTTAACTGGGACAGACTGATGTCAGACATCCCAAATTTCCAGAGAAATCCTTTTCTGAGGAAGAGAGGAGAGAGACATGTCCTGCCGTCCACTGGAAAATCTGGACTTCAGACTGTCTCAACCACCCAGTGTCTGAGCCTCTTAAGTGGATGAGATTTCCCTAAGGTGATTTCCAAGGAGGGAAGAGTGGAATCCACAGCTAAGCTGTACAGAGCACGAGGATAGGTGAGGTCCCAGGGCCTCCACTGTTCTGCTGGAAGATGTTCATGGAGATGGGGAGTGCCTGAATTTAGGTGCAAAGGGCATGAAGCAAGAAGGACCCCTTGTTGCTGTCCAGGAGCAACCTGTCAGCTGGACATCAGCATTTTCATTTGGGAAGGAGCTGTCTCTGCTCTTGCCTGTGGATCCTCCACCCAAGAGCAGGTCGGGGCTGTGGTTCTGCTCAGACCAGGTTTATTCCAGGTCAGCACTTTGCTTCCTGTGGCTGCAGCTTTTCTGAGCCCTAAAGATGGATGTACAGCACTGGCAAACCCCAGGCAAGGGGAAATTCTTCCTTGCTTAACCTCCAGTCTCTATTTTAACCTTCAGACTACCTCCCACTCACCCCAAATCTACCAGTTCTAGAGCTGAGTGAGCTCTGGGTGAATGGGGACATGTATGAGCTGGTGCTCAGCATCCTTCTGTCACTTTCTTTTTCCTTCTTCTTTCTTTTCTTTCTTTTTGGTTGCACTGAATGAGGGCTAAAATTAGCTCAGCAGGAGGTGAAGGCTGGAACATTTCAGCTAAAGCTGTCATAGCACTGAAAAGCCATAGTTTTGCTGATTATTTCTCAGCTTTCTTACTGCGAACAGCATTGCCTGGCTGTTTATTTTGACAGATGAATGCAAGCAAAGATCCCATAAAATAAAGTGATCCATGAGGCTTTTCAGGTCATTCTCCAGATGATTTAACATTTGACCTGGAAAGGCATGTCCAGCTGAAGGTCCAGACAGTTCAGTGTGTCATAGCCATGGCCAGCAGTAGTCACATAAGGGGTGTGGAGGATGTCCCAGACCCTTACTGCACCCTGAAAAAACAGCCCACCAGCACTGGACCCATCATGGGGGCACCTCCACAGTCAAACTCTGGGCTTAGTTGGATCATTTTTCCTCTTTGTACTGTCATAGAACAATAGAACAGTTTAAAGATCATCTCGTTCCACCCCCCTGCAATGGGCAGGGACACCTTCCACTAGAACAGGTTGCTCCAAGCCCTGTCCAACCTGGCCTTGGACACTTCCAGGGATCCAGGGGCAGCCACAGCTTCTCTGGGCAACCTGTGCCAGGGCCTCACCACCCTCACAGCCAGGGATTTCTTTCAAATAGTTTGAAGCCATTCCCCCTTGTCCTGTTCCTTCAGGCCCTTGTCCAAAGTCCCTCTTCAGCTCTCCTGTAGCCCCTTTAGGCACTGGAAGGGGTTCTAATGTCTCCCTGGAGCCTTCTCCAGGCTGATCACTCCTGCCTCTCCCAGCTATGTCATCTCTCTCTCCATGACAGAGCTGCTTCAGCCTCTGAGTGTTACTGTGACCCTATATATTTTGGAAAGCTGCTGTGAAGAGTTCATTTAGGGGTACTGTATTTTTATCCTTTGCTTTCAGCTTCCAGGATGAGCAATGTTGTATAAGCTCTATAACTCATAAGTGGAAAGAAAAGAAGGTTAAATTATTTGGTCACATCTCACAGACCGATGAGTGAGGACAAGAACCAGATCTCAGTTCAAGGTAGAAAGCCATCTACACTACAATTTGACTTCAGGGCTTTAACCACCAGGATACAGCACATACCTCATGGAACAAGGTGAAAACTTCTGCAAAACATCTCTGCAAGGCACAGTTCTCTGGTGTGTCAATGTGGCTCAAAGCTACTTTGGTGCCACACATCAGGGACAAAACTATCATCTCATCTCTTCTGGCTTTAAGCAGAGTTTGGAGGTGGGAAAAGTGAACCAAATATTCCCCATCTTTTCATTAATCTAGGGTAAAAGACATCCAGCTGTGGCAGCCCCATCCCTGGAAGTATCCAAGGCCAGGTTGGATGGGGCTTGGAGCAACCTGGTCTAGTGGAAGGTGTCCCTGCC
>JAWWLV010000100.1:70350571-70371792 GCA_035041135.1 Platyrinchus mystaceus
TTTGCATCATTGAAAAAAAAAAAAAACAAACCAAAAACAAACAAACAAACAAACAAACAAAACAACAAAAAAAAGGTTTTAATTACAGTTCATCTAGTCTCAAGACCCAGGACGACCCAGAAAGGAGATGCTCTGTTAGGAGGATACGAGTGAGAAGTGAAGCATCGTTTTTCAATGGTAATGATCCAGGTGGAGCAAACCACTGGTTGTGGTGGATGCTTCGTCAATAATAATTGTGAAATGAGGTTTTGGTGGTATTCAGGCGATGAGCTCCAGCTGGTTCCAACCTGTACGGGTGCAGGGAGCCTTTCTGCCCCAAGTTACTCAGGTGGGTCGTCTAGACAGCAGGAATAACCCTTCGTACCCGATAATTTATGAATTAGCAGAGCCAGTGTATTAAAACAGATAATTGAAAAGTCCTCATTTGTCTAAATGTAGGGCTGGGATTCTTTAATAGCTTTTTACAAATATTAAATCCAACTGAAATGCTTTCATGACAGTCTTGCACATGGCTCAGTTCCAGGAAAAGCAACCTGCTGGGAATTGAATTTTTTTCTCTAAAATATCCAAGTGATGGAAATTGCCTGAGAACTGGAGAGTGTCACTGAAATAAAACTGGAACTCTGCCTGATAGTCACTACCACCAGGATGAGAAAATTCCTTTCAACCTGAAATAAGGGAGTTTCAGGTAAACAAGAAATATAGGATTGGACGGGAACTGACTACCCCGATTTCACAATCCAAATTGCATAAACTGAAGAAAAAAGAAGTATTAGTAGTGAAGTGTAATTTAAAGATTGGATTTTCAAAAGCACATTACCCAAACCTGCACGTTCATTTCATCTGGAGGGAGGAAGGCACGCCATCTGATACCAATGATTAATCCAAAGGAGGCCCAGACATGTTCTCCTCATGTAAGAGGAAAAATTACATATTCTGTGAGAAGGTAAAAGCAGCTGTACTGGCTGAGATACCTGTGGGTCCTCTAGAGACTGCAGAACACAGCCCACCTTTTCCCACATGTATTAATACTTGGGTTTTTTTCGAAGACATAAAAGTAGCTTTTGGTCTGAATAAGTATATTAGAGGCACTCTTTTTATGTTTTTTTGGGCATTTGCTACCATAATTTAATGACACAAAGTTGAACCACCTAGGACCACATGTGGAACAGAGTAGAAAACTGAATAAAAGCAAGGAGAAAAAGTGCACTCTAATGGATCCTATGCTAACTGTGCCTTCAAGTTCTGAGAAAGACCTTAGATATGAAAGTGTATCAACTACAACCAACAAAATTAAGAAGCTTTTTTTGTTGTTTGCTAGCCCTAGTGATGATATTTAGCTGTAACCTCCCCCCACTGCCTTCCAGTATTCGCCCCCTCAAATCACTGAGATGGTGAAGAGCACTTCACAAAGAATTAAAGGATGAGTTAATAGCCATTGTTTAAAAACATAATTAACGCAGTGTTTAAAGCAAAAGTGAGACAATTATCACCTCCTAAAGCCCTTAAGAAATCTAAGCAGCAGACCTCCTGATATCACCGGCACCATAAACAGAGCTGTGCAACAACCACCCCATTCAGAGCCCCAACAGATATTGTCCTTACGTGCTAAGTGTTATTATTATTATTACTATTACTCCCTTTGTTTATGGTGATGTGCTAGGAAGTCTGCAGCTCAGGTTTCTCAAGATCACACTGATTCCTACAGGGAGTAGCCTTAACCCTCAAAGGGTGTCACAGTTGGAGTTCTGGGCCCTCAGGGCTTCTCCACCAGCACTTGGTCCCTTGGGAAGGTCACGGAACCCTCGAGTGGTTTGGGTCAGAAGGGACCTTAAAGACCATCTCATTCCAACACCCTGCCATGGGCAGGAACACCTTCCATTAGATCAGGTTGTTCCAAGCCCTGTCCAGCCTGGCCTTAAATACTTCCTAGGATAGAAAGAAGGGACAGCAAAATTTCGTCTTCTCAGGTCAAAGCTAGAAACACCACGACACATTGTCCTGATACCTCTGGTGAGTCCTAAGGTGAGTCTAAGTGCATCATCTTACCTCCATCTTCCATCTGTTTGCAGAACAGCAGGTAACCTAAATTGGCACTGCTCTAAAGGTTCATCTCGTTTGGACTAGCTAAATTATTTTGCAACATATTCATTATGGAAAAATGTGATATATTAGATTAAGTAAAGCCAGAAAGCCCTCTTAATTTGCTCTGAACAGCGAACTACTCAGTCTCAGAAGCAAGGATGAGTTTTCTATACACCTGAACTATTTTAAGCACCACCTCCCTCACTGCAGAGTCCTGCTGCAACACACCCACCAAGGCTCTCACACAGCACCAGCTGGGGTGCAGCCCTGGGATAAAGGATGTAAGATGTGCCACAGCTTCTGAGCACCTCTCAGTTGAACAAATGGGAGATATTTGGTAATAGTAAAATTTTAAAATTATGTATAGAACCACAGAATTGCTTAGATTGGAAAAGCCCTCCAGGATTATTGAGTCCAATCATTCCCCCAGCACTGCCAAAGCCACCACTGACCCATGTCCTCAAGTGCCACATCCATACAGCTTTTAAATCCCTCCAGGGATGGGGAGCTGTGCCGGGGCTGGACAACCCTTTCCATGAAGACATTTTCCCTAATATCCAGCCTAAACCTCCCATGTTACCACTTGAGGCCATTTCCTCTCATCCTATCTCCTGCTCCCTGGGAGCAGAGCCTGATCTCCCCCCCAGCTCCCCTGTCCTGTCAGGGAGTTGGAGAGCCAGAAGGTCCCCCCCTGAGCCTCCTTCTCTCCAGGATGAGCCCCCCCAGCTCCCTCAGCCGCTCCTGCTGCTCCAGCCCCTTCCCCAGCTCCGTTCCCTTCCCTGCACACGCTCCAGCCCCTCAATGCCTCTCTTGTCTGAGGGGCCAGAACTGCCCCAGAACTGGAGGTGCCTCAGCAGTGCCAGCACAGGGGACATTACAGAACACATAATTACACCTCAGCCCATGGAGCTGCTCTGCTCAGCCCCCACCAGTCTTGGCCTTGGTGGGATCCCTGAGGCTGGGGATTCCCTGCCACCCTCTCCTCTTTCTTATTCTCTTCTTCTTCTTCCTCCTCCTCCCACCAGCCTTTGCCCTCAGCGGCCTCACCCAATGCCACCACTCCACTTTACCAGATCTTGTGCCCACCGTGTTCCATGACACTCTTTTCCACCAGGGCCACCCCCGCTGCCTCAGTCTACCCAGCATGACTGTGCTTACTAACAGGTTATTCACTGAGTAATTACTCCAGGGCAAATCAGCTACTCACAGTCAGAAGGTGCACAGTTACTCCCCTCCCAGACTCCAAAGGGCAAAGTTCTGCTTTGCAGAACTTATTTTATTTTTTTTTTTATTATTCACAGTAAACATGTGTTCTGTGGTCTGTCTGGAAACTAAACAGAGAAGTAGCAGTGGAAAGAAACCATAAAAAAAACCTAATTCTCTATCCCTTCCCCCCCCCCCAAAAAAAAAGAGAAGTCTGTCATTAGATGACATGGTGTTAAAGGAATGCTGTAACGTACAAAAATCCCATGCCATTATATGTGCCCCTGAGGGCAGTGTGGATTTCTGTTCCAGCATCTGCCAAGGCGCTTCATCTCTGTTCACTAGACTGGATAGGAAAAACTCAATTAGCTCATACATCATTTGACATTGATTGAAATAATTAATGTCACTATTGGTACTTACCTGGCTGGGCCATTTGTAAGATGGTGTTCATCTTGAGTAAATTCAGACAAAAGAAAGTTAAATTTCTGGTGTAATATTGTTTAGGATCTCCTCAGGGTCTCTGAGAAGAGACAAACCCTCCAGATTGCAATTCCTCTCTCTTCTCCTCGACACCCATCACAGTGTGGGTGTGACATCCTTGTGTTTGCTCCCAGAAGATGCCCAGGGAGCTCTGTGGTCCAAGGGAGACACAGGGTAAGGCACAGGTGAGTGATGTGCTGCAGCACAGACAGGTTTCATTTGGGGTCTGCTGCCTTGTGTCCCAACAAATGATTGCATCCCAGGAAGTCTGCATCAATGGTGGGGGGAGATGGTGCCACTGCCCAGCTGGGAGCAGCTGGTATCATCGAATCATGGAATGGTTTGGGTTGGAAGGGACATTAAAACTCATCTGATTTCAACCCCCCTTCTATGAGCAGGGACACCTTTCACTATGCCAGGTTTCTTTGACCACCATCCAACCTGGCCTTGGACACTTCCAGGGATCCAGGGGCAGCCACAGCTTATCTGGACAACCTGTGTCAGGGCCTTACAACCCCCATAGCCAAAAACTCCTTCCCAATATCCCATCTAACCTTGCCCTCTGGCAGTGAGAAGCCATTCCTCCTTGTCCTGTCCCTCCATCCTTTGTCCCAAGTCCCTCTCCAGCTTTCCTGGAGCCCCTTTACGCCCTGGAAGGGGCTCTCAGGTCTCCCTGGAGCCTTCTCTTCTGCAGGGGAACCCCCCCAGCTCTCCCAGCCTGGCTCCAGAGCAGAGGGGCTCCAGCCCTGGCAGCATCTCCGTGGCCTCCTCTGGATGTGCTCCAATATTTCCATGTCCTCCTGTTGTTGGTGTCCCAGCAGTGTGGAGGCAGCTTTGCCGGTGGGGTCTCACCTGAGTGAAGCAGAGAAGCAGAATCCCCTCCTTACCTGCTGCCCACAGTCTGGGCTGTACCCAGCCCACATTCCTGGCCACAGCTGCCACTGAGTATCTGCAGGCTGTCAGAAAATAGCAATTTCCTTAAAACAGTGAGGGCATGACCCTGTTTTATAGAAAGCAAGCAACGATGTGGCATTTCACCACGTAACCCTGCTGAACTCAGGGTCCCTGAGTGCTGGAGAAGTAGGGCTGTCCCCTTGCAAAAGCCTGTGCCCAATTTCTGTCTCCCTCTGTGTAGGTACAAGTCCCAGGAATCCTGACTCCTGTCCTCCCTGCCAACTTAACTTTCTTGCAATGGCAGAGGTATTGCATAAAGTCTGTATTTTTCATCCTTTCTTGTTCAGGAGTTTTATCAGCAGGAATAAGGGAGGCGGTGAGTGTGTGGAGGTTGAAGGGACCGAGCTGCTGAGGGGAGGCTAAGAAGAAGGGTAGAAAAATGACAGGCAATGCTCAAACACCAGAAGCTCTGAGAGACCCTTTCTTTCTCCAGGTTTGGGTGCCCAAGTTTCCTGCCTGTGAGCGATTCCCCGTGCCCCACTCTCTTTCGTGTCTGCCTGTTCCCTCGGTATCACCATCTCCATTGTTTGTCTGGAGATAAATCCTCCAGTGGCACTCAGGTGACTGGGTGAGCCATGGTGGTGTCATGCTGACAGGTGTCACTGGGAGTCACCGGCCTCATGTCTGATCCGCAGACGATTACAAAGGCATTTGAAACCATTTTTGCTTCCCCATTGCTTCCTCTTCCCGATTTCTACTTCCCTCTTCCCGCAGCTTTGCTCACCGAGAGCTGAACTTTCCTAACCAACCCATCCTTAATATTAAAATGACTGCACTGCAGGTAGCAGGCAGCTCCAGATGGCACTGAGAAGCATCCACCTCTTGACGCACGGCACAGCCTGACATTGCAGGTGGAGACCTGGGGCTGAAGGGACACAGTGTCCCAGTGTCACAGAGGGAGGATTGCCCTTGAGAGCAAAATAACTTGCGTCAGCCAGAGCGCCCAGTCCTTTGGGCTCAGTGGTACAGGGTCATTAATAGACACAGAGAGAGAAGGAGGGAGAGGTAGGGTATAGAAGGATCATACAGCCATGTTATAACCCTCCATCATATTGCACAAACTCTTATATGAAATAGCCCCACAAGAGACTCCTTGGGAAACAAATAGTGTTACCCATTAATACGAAAACACTCAACAAAAAGGTAATTTTTGTGAATGAAGCTTTGGAAACAGAAAAGCACTTTTCCATCTTGAGTAGGTTTCATTGAAGAACACACACATGTGACTACAAAAGCCAAAATAAGTTCCTTTGGTATGCACTTGATAACAGTCTAGAGTCACGTTTGCACTTCTGTATGTACATACTCAAGTGAGGTGTCCCTTCTTTGTAATTCCCCAACATCTCTTCTTGAGCCAACATTTGTAAAATGATATTTCTATATTTACTTAAGCATCTATTTAAAGAGGAACCCCTCACAATTACTCACCACACAGATAGATGACACTGTTTGGCTGTGTTTATTTAGTTTCTATTAGTGATTGGCAAAAAGTCTATTGTGGCTTCAAAGCAGATATAGATGAGTGACCCGCTGATCATAAAATAAATTATGATGATGCCTTCAAGGCGTTGTGGGAAATGGCATGTAGAGAGACACATATCACTATCTCATCCTGCCACTTCGTGATATAATATGAAATCCAGTCATTCTGCTAGTAGGGTTGGCTCAAGATAAGATGTCCATAAAGTAATGGCAGCCTGTGTTATAGAATAACAAGAGGAATTCAAGGGAAGCTGTTAACTTCAAAACATGAGTTCATTTGTCACTGCAGGCGAGACATCTGTCTCCAAGTCCTCTGTCAGCGATGATGGACAAAATATGAGCCACCAGAATGCCAACCCCACATTGCTGGCTTGCTGTTACCTACTGGTACATGGTTCATCCTCGGGAACCCAAGCACAGGCTGTCCTTTGCTCAGCTTCACTCATCCAAAGCTTGGTCATGGAGTGATGTGGATGACACAGACGGAACAGCATCTGGACTGAGATCAAAGGACATGCAAAAATTTACTGCTTGTCATCATGTGTTTCACTGCTCTGAGTAGCTCTGCTCATGGAGATCTTGCAGAGTGCCTAATCTGCCCTTTATTTGGCTTGGTCAGTGGTGCAAACACTTACCAAGTCTGGCTCCGGGTGAATAGTTCTTAATCAATACCTTTTCAGCAGACTTAGCTTTCCAGGTGAGGTTGGTTAGGGCAGGAGCTGGTCTTGTCTATCCTCAGAGGACTTAGCAGCAGAACTGTACCATTGCACCCAGATATTCCTTGCTCAAGAAATACATCTCATACCAACTTTTAAACCCTTCCTGTAAGGTGTTGCTTAAACTCCTCTCCCAAATGGCATGAGCTGGAAGAGCAGGGGGACCAGTCTGTGTTGATCATCAAAGTCTACACTTCTGGGAGGATATTTTTGCTGATACGCATTGGCCCTGCCTGCCTGTCAAACCTCAAGTCTGGCCATCTTCTTCCTTTCCATTTTCAAGGTGTTGGTTCATGATCCTCTGTTAACCTGTCCACCCACCTGGATGCTGAGCCATTTATGGAGAAGGAACTGCTCCCTGTCGAGAAGAAGAAATCCTCCAGGATTGTGAGGGTGCTGGCACTGACAAGCAATAAATAACACAGATTATGGTTTTCTTGCAAATTTTCAAAACATTATGGGTGAGATGAAGATAAAAGCAGAGAACTGTAGCCCTGTGCCTTGTGGAATGTTGGGCAAACATAGTCAATGCAAGAGTCCAGTGGGGTTTATTTAGAATGAGACATTGAAATAGCCTGAAGAAATTTTAATATGCCTGGAAACAAAAGTTGCTCCCATGGAAGGTAGAGCATCCTCAATTATTACTGATATCAGGGAGAGCTTGAAAGTAGTTACAAGTTTTTTTGGGGGTAGAATACCTTTAAAGGTAGAGAGGTGTCCCTGTCTGGAAAGCTGGGTTTGGCCAACACACAAGCACCTTATTTTCCTGATGTTGACCTTACTGGCAGATGGACAAGCCATGGGCAAGCCATAAAAGAAATCAGCAACAAAGGTGAGAGATCCAATGAAGAAGGTCCTGGAAAGAAAGAGAGGTGTGTCTACAGCCCAGTTTCTGTCCCAATGCATACCTCATGCCTAGCACTTGTACTTATGAGTTTTAATAAAAGACTAACCTATCAAAAATCTTTTCAGGTGGTTGCATGTGACTGCAGGATATGCACAACAAACAGACCCTTTCTGAGGGGTGAGCTTGTCTCTCCTGGACAAAGTGAACCCAGAGTTTTTTGGCCCAAGACTCACAGTCTAGACTGCAGGATATTTTTATTTTAAATTGGGAAATAATAGGCTTCTGTGTCATCCTGGCACCTTTTGTTAATTTTACCCCAGGTCTGTGGTTTCATTTCTCTGAAGTGTTGTATGCTATTTCAGATTTATATATACATGCACACATATATACACATATACATAAATATATTTTTATATATACTACTGCTGTCAATCTAATATCTGCCAATCTTTCCTTATACTCACTAAGACAGCACCTTGTAGACCTGGCTTTGCTGAAGGCAATTCATCTCCAGCTGGAACTTATTGACTTGAAACAGTTAGACATTGGATGAATTTCATCACTTATCCTTGCCTTTTGATGATGCTGCTGTCTGAACGTTATCTGCTACAGTGATTTCATAATCCTTTTGGGTCTCTTTCATATCTTCAAAAGGCAGGAAATATTTTTTTTCTTAGCTGTTCAACAGCCACTAGTCTGCAGGTAAAGAATTTAACAGCTTGTGGGAGTGCTACTTACTGCCAGCAATAATGTGATTGATCTTTCCTGGAACTGAAAAAATGCTTCTTAGAAGTGACATTGTGAGAGGCAAAAATTGAGATATTTTCTTTCACTTGTCTACTAGGAACACTTAATATAAGAAAGTAAATACTGAGTATTGAAAGGGGACATATCTGCTTGGACTTCTGTGGCAAAAATCAGTTGTTAACTTTTTTTCAGGCGGGGGGAGGTTTTTAGTTTTGTTTAAGATTTGGAATAGAAAAGGAACAGTCTGCTCAAGGATTTTTCAGTTAAGATGTTTGTGGTAGAAAAAAAGCCCCCCAGCAACGTGTTTAAAGTTAACGTCTTCTTTTTTTTTTTTTTTTTTTTTTTTTTTTTTTTTTTTTTTTTTTTTTTTTTTTTGGTGACAGGAGGATTTAGAACAAAAAACCCAACTTGCATAAGCTATTGTATGACATATGTATCCACATGGTTATGCTATGTTATCTTTATTCTGGGATTTGTATGCACTGAACCCCAATACATCATTTTGGCATGCATCTCACTATTTTTTTATTCAGATTTACCCAACAAACTCTTCCAGCAGCAACAGCTTTTTCTCTCATGCTTCAGGAACTGTACTGTTGTATCTCAAGGCCATGATGCTGCCTTACCATCTCAGGCACAAAACAGTAGGCAGAAACACAGGGCCAAAATGTTGCAAAATATTCGGATGAAACACCAGCCATAGTCCTCACTGAGCAGAAACACGGCTTTGAGCAACCTGGTCTAGTGAAAGGTATCCTTGTCCATGGCAGAGTGTTGGAAGTAGACAATATTTAAGGTCCCTTTCAACCCAAACCACTCTGGAATTCTAATTATCACATAAGAACACTTGAATAAGTTGCTTAACTGGATTTTGGTCTCCCACTGCAGAAGGTTTTGCATTCTGGAGTTGATTTTGTCTGGCAAATGACTACTTAATGTCCCGTCTTCCCACACCACAGAAAAATAAATAAATGCCTTCTGTAAGTCAGAAACCTTTTTATGGCTAAACTTACCGTACATGGAATACGGACTTTCTCTCAAGAGGAAATACAAAAGGTTGGGAGCACACTGGGAGGGTGTTTTTTATCCAAGGGCTGGCTTATGCAGAGCTTTCTAGCACACTGTCCCTGACGGAAAGGACTCCTCCAGAATTCATGTGTGCTGTGGGTAACCCTCTCCTGGAGCTGGGTGACAGATTAGCTGACTTCGTGAGCTTCTTTCCAAGCCTCATTTCTCAGTTAGTTTCCCGAGAGGAAATGACACTCCTGTTATCTTGGTCTGATGCTCTCATCGGCATGAAAATTATGATGTGAAAATATTTACTAAAGCTTTTCCTCTACTTAAAACAAATAATGAAAGAAATTACATAGGGTCACAGAGCAGTTTGGTTTGGACCTTAAAGCTCATCAGGTTCCAAGCCCCCCACTGCCATGGGCAGGGACACATTCCACTAGACAAGGTTGCTCCAAGCCTTGTCCAACATGGCCTTCAACACTTCCATGGATGCAGGGGCAGCCACAGCTTCTCTGGGCAGTCTGGGCCAGAGCCTCACCACCCTCAGCCAAAAATTTCTTCCCAATATTTAACCTAACACTGCTTTCTGTGATTTTGAAGCCATTCCCCTTGTCTTGTCCCTCCAAACCTTGTCCCAAGTCCCTCTCCAGCTCTCCTGGAGCCTCTTTAGGCCCTGCAAGGGGCTCTCGGGTCTCTCTGGATCCTTCTCTTCTGCATGGGAACCCCCCCAGCTCTCCCAGCCTGGCTCCAGAGCAGAGGGGCTCCAGCCCTGGGAGCATCTCCGTGGCCCTTTTGTTGTTGTTGTTGTTGTATTTTGTTTGTTTTGGGACAGGCGGCCTGGATTTCCTTCCACTTGCCCTTGTGTCCCAACTCCTGTCAGTAATTTGTACGTGGTTCCAGAACAGAGCCTCTGACAGGCTTGTTGCAGGTTCACACTTACTGGTGCAGCTTTTCCCAACCGTTATCCACCACCCGTTGGTTTACACACCGAAGCTCGGGGATTATCTGTGCATATAAATGTTTATTTTAGCAAGTGTATCTAGATGATATTCTTAGTGGACATAACAGTCAGTAGTATTTTCATGCTAAAGCCTGCGGTTCATCAGCCTTTTCTGCCACGTATCTTATCTCTGCAATGTAATGTCTGCCGAGGGATATTGTGTACAATGTAGCCTTCCTTGTGCACCACTTAATCTACAAACGATTTATTTGCTTTAGAAAACAGAGGAAGCAAATAACCCCCTGGTGTCTCGCTTCAAAGAACTCCACTTAATGCTCTGTGACAGTATCACTCTGTTTAGGCTGCTTTTTATCCTTCTAAAAAACCTCCGAAACGTTCGAAACCCAGCACAGAAGTGAAAACGCACAGCCCCAGGCGGTGCATTAAAGTGAGGCTGTCTGGCCTGACTTATCCAGGTACCTGGCACGGTGGAGGTCAGTCAGAAAGCTCTTCAGCAACCAAAGAGAAAATGCCAAAGTCCTTACTAAAACATCTTCTTCCAAACCACTAGCACTGCTTGCTTTATACAGGGAAACCGGAGAGATGTTGCCCACTTCCATGTTTATTTTTGCTGGCATAATTAGCTGATTTTTTAACTAGTAATAGTGCTTAGAAGTGGCTTCCTTTAAAAAATTGTTTAAAGCTGTGCAGATCTTCTTGGCTTTGTGTGTGTACAATGCCTCGAACGGGTAGGACCCCAACGCACTAAGGCAGTGCTGCTAATTAATTCTTGGCTGCAGAAGTCCTGATAAGAGTAAACAAAGAGTGAAATTAGCTCAGGAGAAGACACAGGAATTTGCAGGCAAACCCACATCCTTCCATGATATCATTGGGAATCCACCCATACTCCACCCAGACGTTCAACTGAGCCCTGGCTGAAGGCAAGAGAGCTGATTTTTGGGAGGGTGAGTCTGTAGATCGTAGAGAGACTCAGCGTAATATACAGCCTGTAAGGATTTTATTCCCATTAGCTTGGAGAGCAAGACAATTTACATTTGCTCTCAAAGGGTGAAGCCAAAAGCCTGAGCCCCCACACCCACCCTGGTCATCACTGCACCACCCAGCAAAGCCCCTTGAAGCTCTTGGTCCTGTGAGATGTCTGCAAAGGTGCACAAAACGTTGGTCCTGTGCTCTTTCAGAGGCTGCTCTACTGAAAAGCCCCGTGAATGCCTGGGGGAGGATTCTAACAGCAGACAGGGAGGTGCTGTCAAACGCCTGCCGATGGTAATCCTGGGCTGGGCAGAGGCAACTCCATGAAGGATGCTCAAAATGGGGCTGGCGGAGATGCTCCCCCAAATCCAACAGACGTGGTAGAATGGGTAATGCAAACCCAGGAAACCTCAGTGCTAAAATGCTGCCAAAAAAAGGTGATTTTTTTTCCTTCCCCCCCCCCCCCCCCCAAGGGAGGACTGCAATGAGGAGATGTGTAGAGACTCACAGTGCTGCCATGTGTTGCCATGACATTGAAGTAATTGCTGTTACTTCATCTTTCAGAATCAAGTGACCAATTTTGCCCACGTTCATCTGCAGGAAGAAAGGAATTTTCTGTAACTCAGTACATAGATACATTATACCTTTGCTTTCACAACAGCAGTGAAGTGTTTTTACTGTTTCTAATGCTTGCTAACACGTTGCAGTTTGTCTGAGCAAATTGTGGAACTGATGGTAGAACATAATGAAATGCAATCTCAGGATTTTCCCCAAGGAGCAATAAGAGGAGAGAGGAATAAGAGGAGAATATAAAGGTGGAAGGTGGTAAAATTATGTCTAGACCAGCTACCTTGAAAAACAAATCCATTTCCCTCTGGATGGCTGCCTTTGTGTTTTGAGTTGCAGCTCCTTGGCTTGGTGGACACTGTGGATGCTCAGATTCACCATTTTTTACAACATTCTTGACCACACTCTTGGCAGGGCCACCTAAGTACCAAACTGCATGACCCAGGCCCCATCTCTCATGCTTTTCATCTCAGCAAGAGCTGTTACATAAAAACTTTGTTTTAGGTAATCCAAGGTGAAAAACAATTAACTAAAAACCAGACTGCGTCAGGAAAGACTATACTCTAATAAAGAGATGGAGTGAGCCCTGGCTTAGTGAGTGCTGGGAAACTTGATCAGGTCTAATAAGCATCCTGAAGTCTGGCTGCCCCTTTCAGGTCATGGTGTTCCTGTTGTAAAGCCTGGATATCCAAGGTGGGACGAGATGTTTTCGGGTAGTTCCTGACAATCACCCTTCTGTAGGCAGCAGATTATCAGTCTGCTGATGGAAGGAAGGTTTCTGCCCCATTTCTCCAGTTGGGAAGGAATCCCATTCAGGATCTGGCAGGTTTTGTCCATCTCCTCTCATGGATCCCCGCTATCTTACAAAAATCTCTGTGATAACTAAGGCTAAAAGAACTCCTCACCCAAGGAGCTTTGGCCTTTGCCATGTAACAAATAGCAGCAACAACTCAGACTTCTCCAGCACTTGTTAATTGTTTTACATTTATTTTGGAGTTTGACATTTATTACAGGGGATAAGGGAATATATGATTTTCCTTCCCATTTTGCAGATACAGAAACCGAGGTTAAAGAGATTTAACTCACAGCAAGACCACCCAGCCAGCCCGTGAGGGAACTGGCAGATGAACAAAGACCTCTTGATTTATTAGGAAGCATTCATCCTAGAATATATTTCTCTTTCCTCCCAATGGACTCAGCACTGTCCTCGCAGTGTTCCTCTGCCTCCAGCACTTCCCAGTGCCGACGCACTCGGAGCCTTCCCGTGTGAAACAGGGAGTCATTTTGCTGAGGCATGTTTTAAAACCAGGTCTGGATGTGACCAAATGAGCACCTCAAATGTTTCCTTGAAATCCCTTCACATCCGAGTCATCAGGACGACTTTGGAAAGCAACCAGAGCAAACAATCTCCATTCTCTCAGAGAAATGGCAGTCCTGGCTCCCTGCTGGGTGGCATCAGCCTGTCGTGCCTCCACCCTGTTTCCGGACATAAGCCCTTGTCCATTTGCCAAATCCAGAACTGGGTTATTATTTCCATTGCTGCATCTCCAGGGGTCACTCATTTTCCTTGAAGCCTGTCCCAGATCTGCAAGATTCTTGAGTGTCTTTGGATGAAGGCAGGATCTCCATGAAGTGCAGCTGGGAGTTGCACCCGTCATACTTCAGTGAGAAAATTCCCAAAAATACAGACCTTTGCATTAGGTCTGGAGCCCCTCTGCTCTGGAGCCAGGCTGGGAGAGCTGGGGTGGTTCACCTGGAGAAGAGAAGGATCCAGGGAGACCTGAGAGCCTCTTCCAGGGCCTAAAGGGGCTCCAGGAGAGCTGGAGAGGGACCTGGGACAAGTGATGGAGGGACAGCACAAGGGGGAATGGCTTCCCACTGCCAGAGGGCAGGGTTAGATGGGATATTGGGAAGGAATTGTTGTCTGTGAAGGTGGGGAGGCCCTGGCACAGGTTGCTCAGAGAAGCTGTGGATGCCCAAGCCCTGTAAGTGTCCAGTGCCAGGCTTAGAGCAACCTGGTCTAGTGGAAGGTGTCCCTGCCCGTGGCAGGTGGGTGGAACTGGATGAGCTTTAAGTTCCTTTCCAACCCAAAGCAGTCTGATTCCATGATTACATGATATACCCGTGTGCTTAGATTCCCCCTTCCTGAGAGAAAAGCTGTGTGGCTTCTCAGCATCCCAGAAAACCCTAACATAAGTGTGGTGGCTGCTCATTGAACCACAGATAAGGAGAAAATGGGGACTGGTGCCCTGAGGGTAAGGACACCTCTGCTGTGCAGAGTGGCTTGACCAGTACATGTGTCTGCTTTAGTGGATGGTGAATTGTAAAGGCACTTTTCAGCTTTTATCAAAATACAAGCATCAATGCATGAGGACAGCAGATGGAGTACTAAAATGGATCTCACAATTAGACAGCAAAATATTATATACAGCTTTTCCTTTTACAAGAAGGGCTGACAAATAAGATCAGGCCAACCAGTGTGTGTTACTAAAACAGGCAGAGCCTTTTCCAAGTGTATCAATTGTGACTTAAGAGCAAGAGAAAGACCTTGATATTTGGTCCATACTGGATAACCCATAAGATGATGGGTTAGAATTGCAATTGAATCAGAATTCTGACTATTGTCAGAAATTATTTGCACTAAAATACCCTGTGAATTAGATTCTGAGTCAGGTCAGCAGGAAAAGAAGCAGAAAGAATCTGTATGTAGACTATATGCGACTGGAGAAACAACCTTGTGTTAAAAACATGGGTCCATTTCTTTGGGGTTACATTTCGAGTACCCCTGGCTGCTTGTGAAGTGAAATTATTTTGCTTTGCACAGTGAAAAATCCCTGACCTTCCCTAACATCACAGAATTCACTGTTCTCATTCAAAAAAGAAACAGTTCTTAAATTAAATGTCAGGGAACAAGGCACAAGGTAGGGCTTGTTTTTAAGGGGAAATTGCCTGGTACAGCCTGTATAGTCATTTTAATTATTATGGCATAACTCCTCCATCTTCCAGCATGTGACTGATTTCATTGTGCCTCCAAAGACGACAAGAATGTCACTATTGTCCACATGTAGCTGGTTGTGGTTAAGCAATGAAGACACAGACCCCTTAACCCACAAAAATTCAAACTGCTGGCCCCAGTCCATGCACCATGTACATCACTTGGCTTTCAGAAACATCAATATCCATCTCTGCCACTGGCTTGTATCATTTCAAAGTATAGCAAAATCAATTTTTAAAGAGCTTGTCAGTGTGTTGAAGGTGTCCTTGCTCATTGCAGGAGGGTTGGACTGGATGTCCTTTAAAGGACTCTTCCAACCCAAACCCTTCCATGATGCTATGATTCTAATGTGTTCATGTGTTCTTGCTTTTTCCTTAACTGTTTCGATTTGCAAAGGTAAGTAAAACCAGTACATGAAGAATAATCTAACTGTGGTTACCCGTAAGTGGAACTGCAAACTCCTCCTCTTTGCTGTCTGCAGAACCACCTTTCACCTTCTCCTCCCTCCACCCGTCTCCAAGGAATGCTGTCTGAAGTCTGACACAGCCATCAAGTGACCAGAGGTGGTGGTTTTCCATGGGGCTTGGCATGGGAGGGATGACGAAGGCAGGCTGAGCCTGGGCCCCTGGACATCACAGTGGCATGTGTGTGCTTCTCCCCTGCCTCTGGGCACCGTCTCCTGGCATGAACTTTGGATGAGACACGTGGCTAATTCCACCTGGTGGTGCACGCTGGGAGTGGCTGTCATGTTGTAGGCCAGCTCTGGATGTCCTGCCGAGCCACAGACCAGAGTATGAGTTATACTTAATTAGCATTTACTCATCAGTGCCTCAGCTACTCCTTTGGCCTCAAATCCTGCTGTGGCCAGCAAGACCTGCAGCGCTCCTTGAAGAACCCGGTTTGCCCTTAGATCTGTACAGAGAGGAGGGACTCATAGGGGGTGACATGAACCACAGCAGGCAGCACCATCCCAGTACTGCTGAGGACCTGGCATGGAAATGCAGGCTCTGGCTGGAGATGAGCCGATCCATTCTACGAGGGGAGCAGTGATGGAAGGATGCTGAGGATGCTCCCTGCTCGACTCCCCAACAAAATGTAAACACCCTGTTGTCTGATGATGCTGCTAATAATGTTCTTCTCACAGAAGAACAGCCCCTCTGATGTCAGAGAACACTTGAATTCCTTCCAAATACAGGATTACTCGACCCTACCAATTACTCTTTTTCATATATCATAGAATCAGGGATGGTTTGAGTTGTAAGGGACCTTCAAGGTCATCTCATTCCACCCACCTGCCATGGACAGGGACGCCCTCCACTATCCCAGGTTTCTCCAAGCCTCATCCAACCCAGTCTTCAACACTTCCAGGGATCCAGAAACAGCCACAGCTTCTCTGGGCAACCTGTGCCAGGGCCTCACCACCCTCATAGCCAGGAATTTCTTCCTATCTAACCCTGTCCTGTGGCAGTGGGAAGCCGTTCCCACTTGTCCTGTCACTCCAGACCCTTGTAAATAGTCTCCATCTTTTTTGTCAACTCCCCTCAAATACTGGAAGGCTGCAATCAGGTCACCCCAAAGCCTTCTCTTCTCCAGGCTGAACAATCCTAACTCTCTCAGCTTTTCCTCTTTCCTGAGCTGCTCCATCCCTCTGATCATCTTGGTGCCTCTTCCAGACTCGCTCCAGCAGCTCCACGTCCTTCCCGTGCTGTTCCCCAGGGCCTGAGGCAGGTCTGCAGCAGGGGGTCTCACTTGAGCAGGGCAGAGGGGCAGAATCACCTCAGAGAACCTGGACAGGTGAGTGGGGCCAGACAAATCCTTTCCCTGGGAGGCTTCAGGTTTAAAGGCAACACAAGTTCAACAGCTCCGTTGCCCTACCAACTGGTTTGAATAAGTTATGGGCTGGAAATCTGGAACATTTGTTCTTGTGAATATGAACGGTGATCCCTGGGTGCTGATGTTTATCTGACCAGGCCATCTGAATCATTGGAAAGTACATGCATGAGTTCAAAGCCGTCAGCTAAGCTGCCTTGCCTCCGTCTGTCCTTAGTGTCAAGCGAGGCAATCTCCGTCAGCCTGATGTTTTGTGTTTGGGCAGCTTCAAAGACCCCTGTGAATGGATGCAAGGTGCTGTGCTCAGAAACGTCCCTGCCCACAGAAATGAGCAGGAAATAATTGTATAAAGCTGTTTTCTTCTTTTTGTTTGTTTAGGTTTTTTTTTTATTAAAAAAAGAAAGGAATTGCCATTTCCTTAACGAGTGCTGGTGGGCCCCATGCAAATCCTGCCTTCCCTTTTTATTCCCTGCAGCCATGTGGCTGCTGCAATGGTACTGATAATTTAAACATCTCACACTTCAGACAGGTCCCTGATGGCCAAAAAAAAAAAAAAAAAGAAATTAATATTTTAATTAAAGTGGTTCAGACAGAGTCTCTCTCACTTGCTCCTTAGATGCTGGTTTTACAAAGGACATTTGTTTATAAGGCTCAGCTGGATTTTTCTTAAGAAGTTCCCTAAGCATTCCAGTTGCCATCTGTGCACCTTTGTTGTTCGAGTGCATTAGCAGAACTTCCCCAGTTCCATCTAAATTGATAAATTCATCCAGTCTCCATTTGATATCACCACAGAGCAACTGCTTGTGGGGTTGCTTAATCTCCATTAGGACACTGTGGTTAAAATCCGAGCTCACATCCATATGAAGGCATGGCACAAGCAGGACACTCTGCTTCTGCAGGGCTTTCCAGGCCAGAGGTGTCTGAGGCTGTTCAGGGATGGATATTTAACAGTTCCCTGAAAACCAGGCTGGCTGCAGGTCTCCCTGGAGACCTTGTGCTGCCTAAGCAGAAGATCCTCTTACCTTGGTGTGTTTTGTACCCCACGCTTTGTTTTTTTCCCCCACTCAAAATTCATTTCGGGAGATGCTGAGATCACTGTGGTGGGGTATCTGGGGCCAAAGCTAGGAAGAAGACTGCTGTTTATTCAAGGAAATATGTTCTATGAAAGCCTTTCTCTTAATCATCTCTTAATCATCTGAAGGGATCAATGTTACACCGTGTTTTGTCTGCAGGCAACGAGATGTGGATGGTTAGGCTCTCTTTAAATTACATCTGATAGAGGAACAGAATCTACATTATTTTTAAATCTCCTTATTTTCCTTCCACATCTCCTCATGCACCTTTCTCAGCTGACAGCTGGGGTGAAATGTCTGTCACAGAAGTTTCTCCCCAAGGTTTATTACAGGGAAGAGAAATCATTTTCTCTAACATTTACATAGTGGAGAAAATAAGAACTACTTTTCCCGTTCGTGCCCTGATAATTTTTCATCAAACAAATAAACTAGACATGAAGTATCAAGCTTCCTTGGTATTAGTGTCTCAGTTCTCTCTCTGAGTGCACTACTGTTGGGATCACAGCCAGAAATCACTCTAAGTGACCTGCTGCTTTAGCTCCCTGTAGCACAGCTGGGTTTGTCTTTCTGCTCTGGCCCTACCAAAGACAACTGCAGTTTTATCATCAATCTCGAAGGATTCAAGCCTCCAGCTCCTCTATTTCTGTCTACATCAAGTTTTGTTCCTAACAGCCCTTAAATGTAAAGAACTCAGTTTTAGCCACCCACTAGAACTGTCTCACCCTGAGAAAGTCCGTCCTGACCGAGCAACATGCCCCATGAAGAAAGGGCAAGGAAGCAGCTCATGGCTTCAGGATGTTGTCATGCAGCCAAGGACAAGGCCAGCACAGCCTTGGGCATCCACATCCAGGACCATGCCCTCAGCCAACATCACATTCCTCTCCACATCCCTGCCGTGGGTGCAGGGATCCCCCGGACAGCCTGGCATGCACCGCAGGGGCAGATGTGGCTGTGGCTCTCCTGCCTCCTCCACCTCCTCTGCAGGGACCAGTCAACATTAAACCCTTTGATCAACAAAGGGGATCAACTCAGAACAGTTTGGTGCGTGCTGTAAAATATCAGTATCCCTCCTGCCCTCCCACCTAGGAGCAGGTTCTGTGTCTGGGCGTCACCATCAGCACCAGCATATTTGTCCTCCTTGTGCCTGGAACCTTCTATCCTGATTGAGGCACTTGATGTTTGAATGACAGAATGGTTTGGGCTCGAAGGGACCTTAAAGGTTATCTCATTCCACTCACGTGCCATGGGCAGGGACACCTCCCACTAGACCAGATTGCCCCAGGCCCCATCCAACCTGGCCTTGGACACTTCCAGGGATCCAGGGGCAGCCACAGCTTGTCTAGGCAACCTGGGCCAGGGCCTCACCACCCTCAGAGCCAGGAATTCCTTCCCAATATCTCATCCAACCTTGTCCACTGGCAGTGGGAAGCCATTCCCTGTGTCCTGTCCCAAGTCCCTCTCCAGCTCTCCTGGAGCCCCTTCAGGCTCTGGAAGGGGCTCTCAGCTCTCCCTGGATCCTTCTCTTCTCCAGGTGAACCCCCCCAGCTCTCCCAGCCTGGCTCCAGAGCAGAGGGGCTCCAGCCCTTGGACCATCTCTGTGACCTCCTCTGGACTCTCTCCAGCAGCTCCATGTCTTTTCCATGCTGAGTTATTTCTCATGTAAACTCTCCATAATTACCTGGGACCCAGTGCTGCGATGGCCCATCCTCACTCAAACCCCACAGCACCCCAGCGGCTGCACCGAGGGAGGACGGCAAGGACCTTCCTCTGTTGCCTTCTTTGAGGTTCTGTTGATTTCTTTTCCCCCACAGCTGACTTCCTGAGTGCACTGCCCACATTAAGAGACTCCCCCCCTCAAACCGCACACTGCCGCGCCCGGCCCTGCGTCACAGCGTGCCCTGAGAAAGAGCAGGAGCCCGGAGCAAGTGGGAAGCCATCCATACGATCCCACAGGCTGGCCTCCAAGCATTAATGTTATCAAATTACAGCCAACAGGAGCAGATTAATGCACAGCGTGCCCCGCGCTGCTGGAGGAATTACGGTGCTGATCAATGCGGAGCAGAGAGGGCAGCCCCGGCTCCCCCTGACACTGCAGGCTGGGGCTGTTAGAGGAGAAAAGCATGGACACAGCTATGGGATCAGTTGTTCTGATCTGTGGGATGCAACAAAAAACGTTGTGGAGTGTGGTGTCTTCTACCCCCTCTCCCCGCCCCCCACAAATGGGGGAAATAAAATGGAAACGCAGCAGCAAAAAAATATTTGTTGTCCCAGCGGTGGGTTTTCAGCAAAAATTCAGCATCACTCTTGCCAACACACTTCATAAAGGGTGAAACACAGGAAAATGGAGCAGCTCAGACCAGCTTCCCCCCCGTCCAAGATGTGGACTGGGGGAATCCCATCTGTTAGTTTTCTGCAGGGGCACTGAAGGCTGAGCCTCACACGGCAGCAGCTGTGGGGTGTCCCACCCCTGAGGGGAAGGGAGCACCCAGGGCTTGTAGATGCTCAAGATCAAAAGGATCAACAAAATCTGAGCGTCTGCGAAAACTCACAAAGCTCTATTAGTAAGTTAGACACTTGGCCTGGAAACTGATGTGTTACTGCCTGACCTCCCAGAACACATCAGTGGGTTTTGGATATAGGGTTGGGGTGAAAGGGAAAAGAGAGAGAGATGAATTGAAGAGGGCAAAAGGGGAAGAAAGGAAGGAAGGGAGAATGAGAGACCGCCAGTCCTGGTTCTAGAGTTGGTCCAGCTGATGGGATGTCCAGGATCCTTGCAGTGCCACATGGGCTTTGTGGGGGTACCTTTACAGGTAAGTTTTCACCACCCTGGAGAGGAGTTACTCACTTTCTATGCAGATTAGTTCTCATGTGTAGTTGTTCCTTTCAGACCCTTCTGGAAATGATTCAGAGGCTTCAGAGGTCTCGAGTGGTCTTCATCCCCCTTTACAGTCACAGAATCACAGAATCCTTTAAGTTGGAAAAAACCTCCAAAATCATCAAGACCAACCAGTGCCTGACCCCCACGTTGTCCCCCAGCCCAGAGCTCTGAGTGCCATGTCCAGACATTCCTTGGGCACCTCCAGGGATGGGGACTCCACCACCTCCCTGGGCAGCCCCTTCCAGTCCTTTCCATGAAGAAATTCCTCCTGATGTCCAACCTGAACACCTTCTGCTGCTGCTTGAGGCCGTTTCCTCTCATCCTGTCCCTTGTTCCCTGGGAGCAGAGCCCAACCCACCCACCCCCCCCATCACCCCCCTCCTGTCAGGGAGTTGCAGAGCCAGAAGGTCCCCCTGA
>JAWWLV010000100.1:70371892-70388397 GCA_035041135.1 Platyrinchus mystaceus
GCCCCTTTAGGCCCTGGAAGGGGCTCTCAGGTCTCCCTGGATCCTTCTCTTCTCCAGGTGAACCCCCCCAGCTCTCCTAGCCTGGCTCCAGAGCAGAGGGGCTCCAGCCCTCAGATCTTTAAGGTCCCTTCCAACGCACCCCTTCTATGATTACCTTAAATCCTCAAGTCCACAGCCCACAGTACCTCCCAGCCCTTCTCCCGATGAGTCCCTGTTCCCGAAGTCACAGCAGGAAGTGCAGCTCTGCTGTCCAGGTCAGTGGAGGTTGTAAGAGTCGCCCTTTTGTCTTTGAAACACCACTATCTTCCCTTAGCAGAACCGTTATCAGTGCAAGGGGCGATGCTGGTGACGTGTGTTGGTGTCTCATGCAGAAGAAGGATGGCCCCAGAGCGCTCGTCTGGTGATGTCACAGCCCGGGGATGTCCTGCCAACAGGATCCTCTCCTGAGAGGGAAAAAACCAGGGAAACTCCCTGCGCGCATGACCCTTTCCCCGAGCCCTTAACACACATCTGAATGTCATGAATGACCTGTGAATGACCGTGAATGACTAATCCTCAGAGTTTAGGTTCTGCCTTCTAGCCAAGCCCCAAGTAATTCCCAGCCACCTCCATCCTAACCGTGACAGCCAACCTTGAGACACCCAGCACATCATTCCCCACAGAATTCAGTCTCAAGGGAACATCTGCACCAAATTGAGAGCCCACAGCCACCAAAGCTGCTGCCAGAAGGTGTCCAGGAGCTGATGCTTCATCCTCCAGGTGCTCAGGATGAGGCTGCTGTGTGTTCCCATCAGACATGGCAGCTGTTACCTTAAACTGCTAATTGTGAGGTAGTAGAGTCTGTTATAATAACAGATAATAAATATTATAATAGATTCCCCCAAACCCCCCAAATTCAGAGCAAACCAAAGACAAAAGCAGCTGCGACCCTGAATTTTATGGTGTTACTGGTACCAGTGGTACCCATTTTTAGGTGAGGTGGCCAAAGCCCTGCTAGTGGGAAGAAATGGGAAAGGATTTACAGGGGTCAGGTGATTCTAGAAGTGCAATTGTAAAACTCCTGCTCCTCCAGCACAGAAGCCTGGGATTTACACACACTGAGTCCAATCCATCAGGAGAGACCGTGGGGTTGACTAAATGTAAGATGGCATTTGACCTTTAGTTGGCTGAATTAGACAAAGTACACGAGAATGAAACCAGTAGAAAAGGTTGTACAGAAAGCTTTAGAGTTTCCAAAGAAGGGAAGGGGGTTGTTTGCTTCTTCCTTTCCTGTTTAACTGGTAGATCAACAATCTAGAGGGACACAGAAAACTGTTTGGGGTTTTTTTTCCCGTAATTTGCCTAATACTCTTTGGTTTTAGGCTAGTAGGGTCAAGAAGAGCCGGGACACCTGGCAAAAGCAGCCCAAAAACCTTCCAAAGTGAGTGATTCCCAACTCATTTGTAGCTTCCCACACACCACCTTGCTTTCAGAGTGAGATCAGAGCTTTACTCTGAGGAAGGAGAATTTCTTCCTCGCCAGGGATAGATGCATCAGACTCCAGGGGCACAACCCACAACAGACAGCCACTGGGTTTCCTGCCTGTTCTCCCCAAAGCTTGGTCTGCTGGAAGGGATGGTCTTCTAAGAACTGACCTCTCTTCTCCTCCCCACCCTTCAAGTGTTGGATTTTCCTCTCCAGAGCTACTCAAGGAGCCCGAGCAGATGGTGTCACTGGTGACCAGCACTCAGAGCAAGAATAGAACAGAATCCCAGAACGGTTTGGGTTGGAAGGGACTTTAAAGACCATCTTGTTCCACCCGCTGCCCTGGACAGCGACACCTGCCACTAGACCAGGTTGCTTCAAGAGCCATCCAACCTGTCCAAGTGGCCTTGGACACTTCCAGGGATCCAGGGGCAGCCACAGCTTCTCTGGGCAACCTGTGCCAGGGCCTTACAACCCCCATAGCCAAAAACTCCTTCCCAATATCCCATCTAACCCTGCCCTCTGGCAGTGGGAAGCCATTCCCCCTTGTCCTGTCACTCCAGGCCTCCCCGAAGACACGACATTGGCTTACATGGTGCGGCCAGAACAACAGGAAAGAGAAGCTGGGGGTGCAGCAACACATCATGTCTGGTCTGGTGTGGACAATCCAGTCCCTCCTCTGCTTCCCCCCATGACCGTGGAGGTTGAGTTGTCAAAAGGTGGGATTCCATATGAGATGTCTCTTCTCTCACCAAGCACTGATTTAAACAACCATTTACTTCATACAATAAATAAAATAACATCCTTCTTACTGCACATCCTGGAAGATGTTATAAAGCCTTGTGCATGTTAGGCCTGATGGCCAACCCAAGGCTCATCCCACGGCAGCTATCACAGAAAACAGAACAACACCCTCTATGTACTGTTTTATTTCTTTTATTATGCATAATAAATCTTTCACACAAAGTAATGAAAAGGATCCCTAAAGTGAAAGAAAACAAGAGTATTTGTGACTGTACCAGAGTGCAGACATCAGGGCACTGCCAGACCCACATCATGCTCCAACTCTTGGAAGAGCCAACGGATTTTAGCGTAAATCTTGGTCTGGCTCTGCTGTTCCAGCTTTAGATGGTAATTCCAGCTGTTCCAAACCAGCTGGGGCCTGGGAGCACAGCATATGATTAAACACACAAGGAAATTATGCCATTGGAACAGACCTGTTCCTTCTGTACTTCAGTGTCCCCACAACAAGAGGACAGTGAGAGACAATTCACTGTGTGACTCCCACGCTGGTTCGGTAGCTGGTTTGACCTATTCTGTCAGATTGCTGCTTTATGTACCCTTCTCTTTGTAAGAAGCCCTTTCACAGAACAAATCAGGTTCTCTGCAGTCTGGCACCTGGCTGAGTTGTCTGCTCTGGTGAGGCCTCTCTCGCCCTGGGGTGGAGGGTGGTGCTGCCCTCGGGCAGGTTCAAGCTCTGTTTGAAACAGATGAACACTGAGCCATCCCAGTAGCTTCAGAATCCCCAGTTTAAAAGTGCATCTTCAGACTGACCTCTCCAAAGCTGGGCAGCCCTGCTGACTCACAAACACTCTTAGTCTTTTAATAAAGACAAAATTACAAATCACTACAGTAAGTAAGAAAAGTCATCGCCTTTTGACGTTTGCTCAAAGAACAAAACAAAACAGAGTAAGTTCAAAAACACAGCATCAACTTATGTGCAGCTCAGTCATGGTTCACTCATTTCTCCTATTTGCCTAAGAAAACACTGCATCCCCAGTCTTAATATTGCCTTTTCTCAAAAGCTTCTGCCATTTTAAAGTCCTAAATGCTCCAGGGCTGTAGATATATATATATCCCTTTGTAGCTATATTGTAATAAATCTGGAAAGCTTTATTTTTTTTTTTTTAAGCCAGCATTTCCATTTGTGTAGGACTCAAATGGACTTCCACCTCTAAACAAGCAGATAAAAGGAAAGTACAATCTTAGCACATCCTTTAGGGGGACCAAACAGTGCAAGAAATTCTATTTAAAGCCATTTGGAGGACTGTCTGAAAGCAAATGCACCTGATTCCTCAGGTCAACAAACAGAACATGCTGGAGCAGGCAGTGAATACAGAGGGTTGCCACATATGTTTAGGAACTAATTCCTTGAAATTGGAAGTTTTGGCATGCAATGCACTGGCGACAGTCCCCCCACACAGCAGCAGCATGTGGGATGAGGAGAGTGTGTGCACGTGTGTGCAACGGGCATCGTTGGGAGTCCCTCCCAGAAAAATATCCCCACTTTGATACATGAGACGTTCTTTCAAAACCACACCATTTCTTTTGCTTTTCCCACTGCTGAAACAGGTGTATCAGGAAAGGGCACTTGAAAACAACAACAGAAAGAAAAAGAAGTACTCTACATTCAGATAAATTTATACTTCTGCTATAAAACCTTCAATACCAAAAAGAGGGTTTTCAACACAGAGCTTCGTCAAGGATCCCCAGGACACACTGTCACCATTACGCACATTACAGGACACCGGTCTATTTTACAACCTTATAATTATTTTCTTTGGACTTTTCCCCCCTCCCCCTTCCCTACACCTTCAATTTCCAGGAACAACTTTTGTACAGGAGCACAGAAAAACAAGTCTGTAAGGGACCTGACCCCAAAAGATGGTGTTTTCTAGCTCCCTGTAGAGTATTTGCCAGTCAAAAAAACAACAACAACAACAACAACAAAAAAGACTTGCTATTGAAAATCCTCCCACAAACATCTAAATCAAGTGTTTTGAATCTGCCTGGGAGTTAATCTGATTAAGATGCTGCTTGCTTAGTTCCCTTGGATGACAGTGGAGACACCAATTTCAGGACTGCAGCCCTGACAGTGCCACGGAAACAGAGGGCTGTGAGTGAAAACATGGGATTAGGTAACGAGCAACCCACGGCAGAATCCAACAGACCATAAAAAGCTTGACCCAACGAAGCTGCCTTGCCTGAAAGAAACAAAAACACAAACACTGCTTCCAAACCAAAGCCCCTTTCCTCATTTACCCCGTTAAGTTAAAAGAAAAATCAGGTTTGTGATTGGTAGTAACATCACACCCCATGTGTAAGGCCTCATTTTCATCAAACAAGCTCTAGGTTATGGGCATAAATACAAGGTTGCCTACAAGTCCCTCACACCACAGCCTGTCACCAGCGTGTCTGCGGCAATCTGCTTCCAAAAACGGGCTGTACAGTGGTGGCAACTTCATTCTCTGTAAGCTTTGGGGTCAGAGGGTGCACGCTGGAAGGGGTCACGTATCAACACACGGTGCAGAGGTTCGTTTTCTGTAAGAAGACAGAGCTGGGTTGGGTTGGGTTGGGTGTCCTTCAGCCGGAGTCCATGGTGAAGAGCTGGATGTCGTGGGGGTTCCAGTACAGGGCCACGGCAGAGTTGTAGACCAAGGACCACACGTAGGGGATGAAGAACTCCTCAGGCTGCTCCTCCTCCACGTACTTGAACTTCAGCTCGGGGAACTTCTGCAACAAGAAACCGAAGTCCAGTGAGGGGAGGTTTGCATGTCTGTTTGCAAACACACAGCCCACGTAAACACCAAAGAAAGAGGTCTGGTCAATAAAATAATGGAAGGAATTAAACCATTAGACTCAAAGGAAAATATTTACAGGATAAAGAGATAATTTATAATTTCTTCTTTCAGTGAGTGCTACATTAGCATATTGTATTCTACCCCTTTACTGTTGGTCACAATCCATTTGCATGTTAACAGACAGAACACGTGAATCCTTTACAAAACACAAAGGTTCTAAGGAAAACTGCCATTTTTAGCAGCTTCACAAAGGCCTTCTTGCTTTTGCATGTACAGACCTGCTTATTGCAGTTTTCCCTAGAAAGCACTTTGCTATTAATTTTACTTGGCTCTTTAGCAGGAGAATTCCTTTAAAAAGGCTGTAAGAATAAACACAGCCTGTGATATCACAGAATATCCTGAGCTGGAACAGACCCACCAGGATCATCAAGTCCAACTCCTGACCCTGCACAGACACCCCAACAATCCCACCCTGTCCTTGAGAGCGTTGTCCTCATGCTCTTTGAGCTCTGTCAGCCTTGGGGCCGTGACCACTGCCCTGAGGGGAGCCTGTTCAGTGCCCAATCACCTTCTGAGGGAAGAACCTTTTCCTGAGGTCCAACCCAACCCTCCCCTGACACAGCTCCAGCCACTCCCTCGGGGCGTGTCTCTTGCCAGAGAGCATAGACAGACATGCTGCAACCTCAGTTTCCCAGTTCTGTCATATTTTTCCCCTCCAAAGCAGCACACGCTGCAAACCCACCGTATTCGCTCTCAGTGAGTTTTGGGAAGGGCTGAGTCTACTTTTGTACTCTGCTCTTCACTTTATCCACTTCTAAATGTTGCCTGTGCCTGAGCTTGGCAGAGTCTCAGACAAAAGCCACATTACAATGATCACTGGGGTAAGATAAAACACGACCCATTTTATTATTTATAAGGCTGTGGCTAAGACTAAGAATAAACTCTACGGTGTGACATGATCAGAACAAGCACAGCAATGGCTAAGGAGCCTCTTTGCCCATTAATAATGAAGGGATTCCCTATCCTATTTCTTGAGCTCAGAGTGTCCTGTTTCCTTGCCTTAGGGTACAGGACTTCTGGCTGGATCAGTCTCCTTTAAAGGAGCATTTCTTGGCCTCTGGGTTTTCAGGGTTATGTATTTAACTTCTGTGCACTCAGGTTATTTGTATTCTTGGAACCAGAAAACATGAAAACCTGTAGAAGAGTTGTAGAAAACATGTAGATGTGGCACCTGGGGATGTGGGCTAGTGGTGGGCTTGCCAGTGCTGGGGTAACAGTTGGACTCTGTGATCTTGGAGGGCTTTTCCACCTCAAGGATTCTGTGACTCTAAGTTTCTACTCCTTCCTCGTGCTGCTGCTGCTGCTGCTGAAGCAGTTTGGTGCAAGTGCTGAGCACATAATTACACCGAGACACAAAGGTGCCACTGTGCTATGCCTTACAAGGAGGGTGTCTGCATGAACAGCTTCATCCAACCCTCCCCAGGTGACAATGTGCTGCCTCCTACATGTCTCCGTGGACAGCTTGTCCAGCTTGGCTCAACCACAGCCTTGGGGTGACAGTGTGCCGTCTCCTCCATCCCTGAGGATGTCAGTGCCACCTTCCAAGTGCTCCCACATTCTGGAGCTGCTGTGGTTTGGCTCATTTTGGCTTAGTCACTGCTCTACTTAGCTGGATGACAATGTGGAGCCTGAGAAGAACCATTCTGACCGCCATTATTGTACTTCATGACTTTGGAAGGAGCGGGGAGCTCAGCCTCAAGAGCAATCAGAGAGGGAAGGAGGACACCACTATCTCTGTTCAAGGAACTAAGGCAGATAAAAGATCAGGTTGTTAGAGGCACTTCTGCACTTAACTCCTGTTGAGTTCAAAGCTCAGAACCTCAAAGGTACATCAGCAAGTTTAATTTCCTGTGTCAGACAGGCAGTTTGTGGTAGAGAAGCTCTACGACAGCCTTTTTGTGCACTTTTTCCCACCTCTCTTCCCCAAGTCTGTTTTGATGAGCCTGTTTAATGATCTGCATCACTTTGTTTTCTCACTCTCAGGCAGCCTGCACCCTTATTCACCCCCATCTCTCATTTCCTGTCTCCTATCCTACTCCCACCCCAACTTCTTTCCACTGCATCCTTATCCTCTTTCTTCAATGTATCTTTCTATTTTGAACTTGCCCAAGCAAGTTTTCTTTTTTCTCATCAGCCTCGAGAGATCCTCCTTTTCATTAATATCCTCTATCCCTTCTCATCTCAGCTCCAAGTTCTCCCTGCCTTCCTCTTCTGCCACCATATCCCTCCTCTCAGGACACTACAATTCTTTTGGAAGGTTAAACCTCACCCCAGTCAAGCCCTCATGTATATTTTCATTACTATTTATTTAAAAAACCCACACAAACTGGTATTTTACTCTGCTTATCCTCGATGCAGCCTTCCCCACTTCCCTCCAAAACTTCCTGACTTGTGGTCAGTGTTGACAGGAGCACATTCCCTGCAGCACTGCATCAGCAGAATGAATGGCTAAACCTCATGGTTACACCATGGCAACGTTTCCAGGCAGAGAAAAGCCTTAAACAGCTGTCACTCTTCACCCCAGGAGTGGCTGCACGCCAGGACTGCAGCCTGGAGTAGTCCTTCTGGGAGGGAAGGGGGGAAAAAAGTGATTAAAGATGCTAATTTCAGTTGAATTAAAGACAGATAACTTTTTTTTCATGTTCAGGGTCACAGATACAGCTACTGGTTTTGCAAACACTCGTGGCTCTCACGAAGCTTAACAAACATCTCCAGCCTTAAAACTGTAGGTAAAATTGTACTAGAAGTTCCAACAGCTCCACCTGAGATGCTCAGGTCTTACTATCCCATTATCCCTCAGCTGGAAGGGCAGCATAAAATAAATCAGATAGCACTCATATTTTCAGGCAATAAGCCATGCATTGATTTTATTATTAAGCCTTTCTTCAGGCTGATCAATGCTGCCATCGATTGCAATCGTACTGCAGCAATTTAATAATCAATTTCAGATTAAAGGGTATAACTCACTGCAGTCAGCCTGGACTGTCTCACACTCAACACATGCCTTGAGCAGTCTGCAGTGTATCTTGGAAATGTAGACAAGGAAAATGAGATTTTTAAGGAGAGAGATAATAATACACATTGCCATTACACACACACGATTTCGAATGTGTCTGTTTAAAAATAATGTAGGTTAATGGCAGGAGTGATGGATTTTTGATGGTCCACCTGAACAGTGGGCCCAGGACAGCTCAGTGCACTGTTAATGACACACAGAGAATCTGAACTGCAGGTCAGCAATTCAAACCCACCTTCTTCAGACGAATGCAGTGACGCCTGGCTGTGTGCTGGCCATGGTTTCTCATTCATTAAAAATGAGAAATCCTACAGGCCCAGCATGGAGAGAACGGCACCAGCATCTTTGGGATGTGGATGTGGCACATGGGAATATGGTTTAGAGGTGAACACAGTGGTGCTGGGTTAATGGTTGAACTTGATCTTAGAGGGCTTTTCCAACCTCATTGAGTTTGTGATCTACCTTACAAGACTAACCATGGCAGTCATCCACTGCTAAGATGAAAAACTACCCATATGGTCTCACCACAAGGGTGTTCACTGAAAACAGAATCTGTTAACAAGCAAAATCATCAAATTTAAGCCACCTCAAAAAGTTTCTTTCTTATCAGACTGACTTTAAAACTATTTGTAACAGCAAGAATTAGAAACCACATAAGAAACTTGACTGACGCCAAAAAATCGTAAGATTTTCAGTGGGTTCAAGGGATGATTCAATTCAGATCTGTGCCATTCGTCTCCTGCATGTACTGCTTCCACAGAATGATCAGAAGCCTTAGCCATGTGCTGCAGACAGGAGGTGACACGGAATGAATGTTTTGGGAGAGCTATAAAACAACCAGGCCGCAGGAGTCTCAGGGCACTCCCAGCAATGCCCCAGCCAGCACTGGTGGGTTTCTATCATGGTTAACAAAATTCCCAAAGTGGCACATCAAACCAGCAGTGCACAAAAACATTTTCTTCTGCTTTGCTGCTGTTGTGTCCAACTTACTCTGGAGAGACATTTGCTCCCCAGCTGGTGACACTCCAATGAACCTGACTTTTAGCACTACTTGAAAAGAGGGACCGTTCTAAGGCATTTTAAACAGTAGTCTTAATAACAGAGGAAAAGCCCTGGCATGGGATTAATCATCCCTGTTTGTGATGGTGTCGAAAGATGGAGCCCCTCTGCTCTGGAGACAGGCTGGGAGAGCTGGGGGTGGTTCAACCTGCAGAAGACCCTGAGGAGACCTGAGAGCCCCTTCCAGTGCCTAATGGGGCTCCAGGAGAGCTGGAGAAGAACTTGGGACAAAGGATGGAGGGACAGAACAAGGGGGAATGGCTTCCCACTGCCAGAGGACAGGGTTAAATGGGATATTGGGAAGGAACTGTTGGCTGTAAGGGTGGGGAGGTCCTGGCACAGGTTGCCCAGAGAAGCTGTGGCTGCCCCTAGATCCCTGGAAGCATCCAAAGCCAGGTTGGACGGGGCTTGGAGCAACCTGGTCTAGTGGAAGGTGTCCCTGCCCACAGCAGAGGATGGAACTGGATGATCTTTAAAGTCCCTCCCAATGCAAACCCCTCTATGATCCTATATACAATGCTGTTCACTATTCAAGTTTTTGAACTCCTTGCCCTGACATAAATGGGTCCACTGGAGCCATTATTTGCATTTCTCTCCAGCCCTTATAGAGGACAAACAATCCCAGACAGTTTGAAACAAAACAACCTGAGACAGTCCTTGAAAACCTGAGAGCCGGAGGTAACGTTTGAATGGCACAAGTTAAACACAGACATCGCTTATCAGCTCCGGTGAATCACTCCACCACTGCACCCTACCTTGTTTTCTTCTGCCAGACAAAGCAGAAGTCAGATTTAGTGGTTGGGACGGGGGTACAAACGAGACAGACCGAGAACTTTGCAGACTGTCTGCGTTGTCAATCATATGATTCGATGAAAAACCACAAGAAGTCCGATGAACAGATGCAGAACTGAACTGCAATAACTCCCCCACCGCAGAAGTTCAACAACATCGGGGTGTTTTGGTTTCTTTTTGGTCTCTTTTTTCTCTTTTTTCAGTTAACGCTGAGGAAGAGAACATCATGGCCAGCCAGCAGCACCTGGCCCCACTCCAGGCAACGCAGTGGCATCTGAACTGCAAGGCTTGAGCTGTACATTAAATAAAATAGCCCCTTCCCTTCAAATCAACCCTCGGAGCTGCTCCTAGGCTATAGTGTTATGTCAGTGGATGATCTCCATGAAGATGATGTAAGCAAGGGCATATGGAGCTGCTTTAAGAGTGATGTCTTTGCTTCTTCCCTGATCTAGATGTTTTACTGGATGAAAAGCAGCACTCGCCAAAGCAATGGGGCAGTCACTGTGGAAAATAAAGAAATTAAAGAACTGGATTAATAAAAATGTGGAGAATCCTCTTTTCCTCTGGTTGCGGTTAGAAACTCTGGTTTCTGAAACAGCAATCAAGTGCAAGTCACTATTTTCAAAAACAGGTGACTCTTTGAGGAGGAGAGTACCATTTCCAAAAGAGTCTGAACGCATTTGAGAGTCAAATTCATGGGGACTTTACATCAATCCAAAGCTTCAAAGTCTTTCTGAAAGTGGGATTTGCGTGTGTTTGAAAAACTTACCCTGAGTCCTGTTTGGTAACCTAATGACATGCTGGCAAATTATGTGTTTCATATTGTTTCAGCTAAATATAGCAGTATTGCCTGCAGAGCATCTGTAGGATTGGACCTTATTAGCAAAATACATCAAATGGCAAAGAATAAAAGAGACAGGGTTCAGATTCCAAGTCTTCACTATAGGGTCTATGATGAATATTTACTCTAGCCACAACTGCCCCTACAGCCTGCCTTGCACCAAACACACCAACCTGTAAGGAGTTTGGGCAAAGGAAGCACACTTGTAATTGTCTGCAAAATCCATAATGCCACTTTGAAATCCAGTCCCCAAAATACCAATCTGAGTGAAGTTAATGGCCAAGGATCTTGGCAAAAACTCAGCACCAGTCATGCCTGGTACACTGTGCACAGTATGGATACACAGGTTACATATGTAAGCATCGATATATTTGTTTTTTATATAAATATAAGCACTTGCGTTCTTTAACAGAGCACAATTAGTGGATGACAACGTCTCAGCGCCTGGTTTAAGACACTGATAGACTGAATTTTTGCAATTATTTAATTCTTTTGAGGTGATAAGGCCCTTTCATCTTCCTGTGGTTCTGTTCGTGTCTGCGGTGCTTCTCTTTGACTTCAGACAGAAAGCCTGTGTGGCTTTGGTGAAATATCTGTACAGGCTACACCACACCTGCCTGATACCATCATTTTCTCCTTCTCAGGCCCGCAGCAGAGACAGCCCAGCAGAGGATGGTGGTGGGGAGATGAGGGAAGCAAACAGGAAATGTGCTAGACTAGGTGTGAGCCGCACGTCTTGTTCAGAGATCTGCGTGAGGAATAGGTGCAAACTGAAAGATGGTGAAGAAAACTGGGGCTCAGAACACGCCAGGAGGGTTGAGAAAGAAGTAGAAAACTCAGGATGATAAGAGATTCAAAACCACCTATGAACAAGCTAAATATATTAAATATAATAAATATAGTATTATATATAATAAAAGAAATTTAAAAGTTTAACCTTTTTAAGTTTAACCCTAATTACACGAGCTGTAATAGACAACAACATTTTTCCCAGGGAGTAAAATTCCATAAGACAGGTAACCCATATTCCTATTGGGACACAATCTTCCTGGTCCAGCAGGGCAGGTAAGTTAATCTATAGAGAGTGTTTTAGAAAGTTAGGATCATTGATAGGTGACTTCTGTCTTCAGGTCACTTCGAGTAAAGGTTTGTACAACCAGAGCTGCAGAAAAATAAATGCTCAGCAGTGAATTTTCAGTGTCAGATGTGAACCACCAACAGAAAAGCAGACGTGTCTCTGGTCAGAGTTCAGCAATTACCACTGTATTTTAACAGAATACTGAGAAGCCAGGTCATTTGGGGAAAAATTAGCCAAACAGCTCTGCCTAGATGTTTATTGGTAAAAACACAGTGATTTAATTAAATATTTGTGGTAAACCTGCCAGGGTACAAAGCTTTGCAGGGTACCATAAGAAGGTACCATTTCTTTCTGGGATAGAATGGCAAATACTTACACCTGTAAAGTCCCAGAAATTCAGGGATGCAAATACATCCACACTTGTTTCTTTTCCACCCAGCTAAGTAATACTGCTGATAAATGTCAATAGCTCCAAACTGTGCCACAGAAATGATTTTTGTCTTCATACTGAGTTGTTAATCTATACAAATTCCAAAAGCACTGTATAAACATACATATCTGAACACAGGATGAAGCCAGGTACCCAATTCAGGCTCTACTGAGTCCACTGCAGAAACACATGGACTCTGGGCTACTTCTAGGCAGGACAGTAAATAAACTAAAACACTGGTCAGCAGCTATAATGACAGGCTGGGATGAACACCTGAGGGTATTCACCTGGAGAAGGACTTTGGACAAGGGATGGAGTCACAAAACAAGGGGGAATGGTTTCCCACTGCCAGAGGGCAGGGTTAGATTTGGATATTGGGAAGGAATTTCTAGCTGGGAGGGAGGTGAGCCCCTGGCTCAGGTTCCTCAGAGCAGCTGTGGCTGTCTGGCTGTCTCTGGATCCCTGGAAATATCCAAGACCAGGTTGAATGGGGCTTGGAGCAACCTGGGACAGTGCAAGGTGTCCCTGCCCATGGTAGGGGGTGGAATGAGATGAGCCTTAAGGTTCCTTCCAACACAAACTATTCTGGGATTCTCTGAAAAGCGCTTAGTTTGAGAAAAAATGGAGATCTCTGCTCAGCTTCAGAGATGCTGTGTCTACCTGGAGAAATTCTGGAATGGGAAGAAAAGATTAGGAAGATGAAAGACCAAAGAAAAACTCACATATTACACACCGTTAAGCATCATTAACCTCTAGAAAACATTGTATGTGTTATGCATACACAGTCCTACTTCAAGGATTTACAGCTGTAATTACAATCTGCTTGCCCTGTCAGGATTCTTCTCTATGCCATGTTCTCTAGACTGACACACATTTTTCCAGAACACTTCCAAGATGACAGCTCAACACCTAGGAGCCAGACCGAGCTTTGATGTGCAGCCTGACCAGGGAGAGACAGGGAACTGCAACAGGAACACTACGAGGAGTCTGCAACACTCCAGAACATCGAATATATGTTGGCTTTATCAAATAATAAGAAAACAATGGACGAGGGACTGATATATGTAATTAAACTTTAAGTTCAAGGATGAAGGCATGACGTGTAAACGAGGCACCATCAACAAAAAAGAGAACTTTCATCCACTTCAGGGCTTAACCTAAAACAATAATTCTTTGAAAATACAGAGGCCTTTTAGAAGAAAGAACATAGATTTGAGCAGAAAGTAAAGAACCTCAAAATGACAACAGTTAGAAAAAAGGAGTGTTTTTAAAATTGAAGTAAAACTAACAAAGAAAAGATTTAAACATGTGGAATGAAGAAACCTACTGACTCAACTGACAAAAATTGTTCTAGGGCTTGACACTGCTCAAGCACTCATGACCCACACACCAACTACTCAGATAAATAAGTAAAATCCTTTGTGTGCTTTTGAATTTAGGGAATTAAAATCTGAAAACCAGAATAATCCCTGGACCCATTTCTCAGTGGCATTCAAGGGCACCACAGCACAAACGGGGACGAGCCTATCAACTCAGAAAACTTTTATGGATATGAAGTGGAGGTATAAGCCCTTCCTACCATGGGATTTGCAGAAAATGCACATTTCGTAACAGCAGTCCCTATTTTTACCAGTGCTAAGGAAGATGCAAATGAGTTTAAGCCCTGGCTTCCTGTGCTTCAGCTCACAATCCATCCGCCTCTAGACTCATGTGCAGAGCTTTACACGGCCATGAAAAACAGCAGGTTTGCAGCAAACATTCTGTGACAACTGCAATGAGTTTAGAAATCACTCACTCACTGATACCTTCATATAGAAGACCTGTAGAGCTGCTAACAAAAGGTCACAAGATTAGCAGCAGATTTTAGACACTTCACTCTGCTACAACTCACGATTAAGACCATGATGCTTTAGCAGTAACCTCAAAGAAGGGCTTAGACATCCAGGAATTTTTAAAGTCTCAATATTAAACCCTGCAACCTTATAAAGACTTTCCAAACACCAAAATACCATTTGCCCTTTTCAAGTGTGCAAAAGGTAAAGTTTGAGAAATTGGCTGTCATAACTCAGTTGGGGAACATCTCACTTTCACGTATTGTGTAAACTGGTAGTGGGGGGAGAAGATGAACTCTTTGAAGGTCTCAAATTGGGCATAAACTCAAGTTGTCCTAAATCCATAAATGTACTGTTTGGATCACTCTGCCAAAGACAGAAAATATAAAGTTCAGCAAACAAGTGAAGGCAGAGCTGGATCAGTTCTGCAGTCAATCAGCAGATCTGGAGCAAATCACCATCCCTGGAGGAATTTAAAAGCCATGTGGATGTGGCACTTGGAAATATGGGTTAGTGGTGGCCTTAGCAGAGCTGGGGTAATGGTAAGACTTGATAATCTTAGAAGCCTTTTCCAACCCAGACAATTCTGTGATTCTGTGATCCGTAAGACACTGAGGGGCTTGGTCAGTCCAGAAAAAGCTCACGGTGCCTTCAAGGGCCTGGTTAGTGGGGAAACCCTTATACAAAACAAAAGGGGCTTTTTATGGTTCAGGACTTGCCAAAGATAAGAATAATTCTTGCCATGCAATTTGATTATTTGCAACAATGTGAGGGAACTCAAAGGAGGGTAAAGTAAGGGTGAAAAAGGCAAAATCTCTTCTTAGAGATACTGTAGGAGAAGGCAGCAGAGAAGAACTAACTTGTGTATCTGCCTACAAAGTCTGTTCCTATTTCTGGATAAAAATGAGAGATCTATATTCCCCTCATCAACCTTTTTTAAAAACAAAGCCAATACTATAAATGCCAAACAATATTCCAGTTCTCACGTCAGAGACAATTATCTGTTAATTATTTTCTGAAAAGTGAGTTCCATGCTTCTAGTCTAATAGATATAATTTATTAAACTTTCATTTAACAATAAAGAAAAACTCACTGGAAAAAGGCCTATGAAATGTATGAAAGATGGAAGCTTTGGAGAAAATAAACCTGCTGAATAATGAATGATATGCATAGCTATATACTCAAAGACATGGCAAAACTACTCTTGACAAATCTTGGAGCCAACTATGTATTTTAAAAATTTTGAGCAGTGAGTGCTACTGTCTAAGTCAGAGCAGTTGTTTTGACTTCGATAGCAGACTACTCTAAAATACAAGGAATGTTGTTTATTATGGAAATGCTTTGTGCTCCAGATAACATCACGGATGACTGCCCCACCTAGGCTAAGGCACCATCCCATCATCCCAAAACAAACCCCAGAAAAACCTCTCACTGCTGCCCGACTCCAACTCCCACCAAAAGCCCAGTTGTTGTGCAAATAAAACTCTTCCCATGCTGTGTGCCATGGAGAGGGTGTTGGACACACGTGTGACAATGAAGGAAACGACTGAACTTCAAGAACTTAGTCCACATTTTTGTGTTTCAGTATGGCACCTGAGCAAACAATGTGCCTTGCTGCCAAAGGGATGCACCTTAGGAACCTTTCTGGATTATGTACAAATTCTGACCCAGTAATAGGTAAACACTGCCCATTTTTCATTTTTTTTTTTAAAATAGGGATTGTCATGCTCAGGGTCGGATTCTTCTTCACCTACTCTGGAAAAGGAGATGGAGATTTTGCCACCTGACTTGATCCCACCTTGTGCTTGCTGGTGGAGCTGGTGATCACCTATGGAGTGTCTAGTGTTGACCTCCCTGTTCTTCAGGATCTGAGCTGGGAAGGGACTGAAGCATAATGACTGCATAAACCATATTAATTTCACAGTTTAGGATTTTTCCTTCTGCAAACCACCTACATGACCCCTCTCTGCTCTAATACACTCTTGACATTGTCCACTACAACTACAAAGCACTGAGAGGTGAAAAATGCTATTGTCACCCGCCTGTTTCTTTCACCCCAAATCCAGAGTTACTACAATGTCAGTTTTGTTTTCTTATTTAGTTGCATAGAATATATTCCCCCAACACAAAAGGTGGCAGGAGAAGAGCAGAGTGATTCAGTTTGCATATTTTTCCAGTGACGAGGTCCCAGACATGCTTTCACTGGATATTGGTGCAACGCTGCATCCAAAACATCCCACCAAGCCAAAAAGAACATTCCTTTGGACAACTGGGACCACGCTCCTCTCCGTTATCACTGCACAGGGGTCCAAACCGCCGCCTAGACCTTGGCTTTGCGCACCAACCGGAGAG
>JAWWLV010000100.1:70398399-70417571 GCA_035041135.1 Platyrinchus mystaceus
AAAAAGCCAAATACAGAATGATAAATCATTCATTATTGGATAGATTCTGGGGTTAGTGAGGCTTTGAAGGAGGGGTTTTCAGTTGGAGCTGTAGGGTGTGTTGCGTCGACAGCTGAACGTCACTCCCAAGTTTTAAAACTGCTCTTGGTTTTAAAATATAAATGGATTTTTTGCAAAGTTATCCTCATAAACGTGACTGATAGACTTACTGAATGTTAACACTAAATATCAGCTCTAACTGCAAAATGTCAAATGTGCCTCAACCCAATCTCAGCGCTGAGTTTCTGAGCTGTTTAAATAACAATTGTTCAGACAGAGTTAATCTGGATGTTTGTTCACTTTTATATTATTACAAATTCACAACTCACAACACTTTTACAGGAAATTCGAGTAGCTTGACACAAGCAGATCTGAACTTCCAAAAGTCTAAAATTTGAGCTCGTAAAAAAAGAATAAAATATTGCCAGTCTGATGACCCCTGAAGGGAAGTTAAAACGAAGAAAGAAAAAAAAAAAGCTTAAATAATAACTTCAGGCCCTTCATTACCAAAATCCTAGGTAACTTTTCAAGTGGCTTGCAGGCTTATAATAGCAACAACGTCTGCAATTGATTAGCTCCCCCAGCACAACCAGATGTCTTGGGGACAGGGGGAAAGTACTGTGGGTTTGGAGTTTCCTGGGATGCAGAACATCCTATCATTGAAAGACAAAACATCTGAAATGGAAGGTGAGAAAGCTAAAGAAATATTATGCTTGTTGTCAAAGTGTCTGAATCCAGTTTTACTGCATTTCCTAGTTCTTTGGAAAGCCCAGGATAAATTCTTTTTTGATCCCAAGGAAACTGCTATCTACTTGACTCAGTCTGCCCTTTATCACACCCACCACTGCTCATGGCTCTGCTGGGATCTTTGGTGCTTTCTGCTCAAGGCTGTTACAAAAGCCAATAACATAAATAAAGGACAGTTCTCTATATTCACTATCTACCCAGGTCTGCAAACATGGTACCTGGCCTCGGAGGAACATCAAAGCAGGACTTCAGACATAACACCCACTCTTAACCCAAACAAACTCCCCATTCCCACTTCTCCTTCCCTGACTTTACTCACGTTAATTATTGCACCCTTTAGCCCTCAGATGAGAAAAGCAAAGGGAATACCTGAAAGGAATACAAGAAGGATCTGGTTTTCTCTGGAGCATTTTGATATTCACAACTTGGATGCCTTTAAAAGATCCTTGATCCTTTTTGAGCTACTGCTCTGCTTCTACCAAATACTGTCATGACTCGACATAGAACATTGCATAACGAGCAAGAAACACTACAGCAGGAAAGCAAGTAGTCTTCTCTCCTCTTCAGAGCCTCATCACCCTCACAGCCAGGAATTTCTTCCCAATATCTAATTTAAACCTACAACAAGTAGTCAAAACACATCAAAAGGATTCAGACATCAGTGTCTTATTTCGGTTATAACCTGTAAGATAAATCACTCATCAAAAAGGATGGTAAAACATAACCTATTCAACATGAGAGCCTTCAAGAGCTGAATGGGTTTGGTGTGGGTAAGCAAGACCCGCTCCCAGCTCCTCGGTCCCATCGCCACTTCAGCCCAGGTGGTCAAAGCTCAGGACTTCACAGGCTCAGTTTTCCCACTCTGCTCACACACAGCACAGGAAGAAACACAAGGACCCCATGCCATGAGACCCTGACCAGGCTGCTGACCGTCACAGCAGCTCAACTTTCTAAGCAACCGCGCAATCAACGCGACGCCTACAAAACAGCAGCCAGGGAAATAAGGGAGAGGGCAGGGAAAAGTGAAGCCCAGTCCTTCTTTCCTCCTAATTAATACCAGTCACTGTGAGACACATGTCCACCAGGGGACACGCAAAATCTTGGGTCCTGCCTGGTGTCCTGCTCACAACATGCCCGGTGGCATCTCGTAAGCACGAAGATACAGCTTGACAAACTTAAGAATGTTGGAGCCAACAGCAAAACTCTCCAGTGAAAGCAGGATTTTCCCCATGGAAATGAATGCTTCAGTGACTAGGAAGAAAACAAGGCTGAAGTTCTCAGTTTATTCTTAATCTGTGAAGAAAAGCTTTATACAGCGCTCTAAGTTGAAAGCATGATTACTATTTTCTGTTCAAAGGGATTTTTGGCTGCTTTACAGTAAGAAACTGATATTACACAAGAAACAGTTTAAAGATCAGAGATTCAAGAGTTTGCTAATGCATATTTTCCTATGTTGATGCTGCAATGATGTTTATATTACTCTTCAATAGGGAGGTGTCAGAAAAGCATTAATATGTTTTTAACCGTGTGCCAGGCAGACAAGCAAAATAAAATAGCTGTTTTTTTTTTTCTCTTTTTCTTGTTCTAGTCAACAATGCCAAAAGTTACTGTTTATTTTTCTCCACCCCCATGGAAGAATTTATAACCACTGAAGTAAACTCAAGTTAAAAAGCTGTTTTTAATCCCAAAATTGACTGACAGCTGCTGTGTAAAAGCAAACCTATCTTGTCTGGGTTCTCAGGAACATTCACATTTGAAAAATTAAGTTTCCTGGATTCATTTGAGGGGTGGGGCATTTTTTTTTTTTTTTTTTTTTTTGTCTCTTTTCCCCGTAATGCTAGGAAAAGAAAAAAAAATTAAAAACTGCGACACTGTATAATTTTCTCATTTGTAAGACAACTGGGGAAAGGTGGAGAGCACATCCCCTTTTCAAACAGCCTTGAGAGTAACATGTAAATATGGTGTCGGTTACAGCGTGAGTGAACTCTCCTTGGGACTGCCAAAGAAAGGTTGTAAATGCCACAGTGCACACCACTGCTGTTGGACCTGGCAGCAATCAAACAGATAAAACACTCAGCTGCAACCCAGACCTTGTGTGCAAAAGGACTCCTCTTACACCACACCAAAGAAACCCAAACCTTGACCTGCATGTCAGTCAAAACCCATGCAAACACTTACGGGAATAGGTAACTGTATGAAGAGTTCAGGTTGGTTGTTTTTTTTTTTTTTCACATGAAAGTATTAAAGCAAGCTTTGAAAAATAAATAAATAAGCTTTATAAGTGACTCACCAACACTACCAGCCTATGCCAACATTTCAAACATCTTGAGTCCAGCAATATGAAGCACCATGGATTGTAAATTTCAAGGCAAACTACATTTCAAAGGACTGCAGCGTAATTTATTTCTCCTTCCCTAGAGCCTCTAAGTTAAGTGATTTCTTCCATCTTACCTGAAGGATGCTTCTGAAAATGAAGTGTTGTTAGTATTCAATCCAACTCATCAGCTGTATTTGCATTACACATAGCTACAAACAAGGCTCTCTAAAGACTGCTGAAATCCACTTTTCACCAAGGAGCAACAGGAATCACCATATTTTAAAAGACTTTTGAACGAATAAGGGTTCAAAAGCCTTGTAGATGTGACACTTGGGGACATGGGTTAGTGGTGGCCTCTGCACTGCTGGGGAAACAGCTGGACTTAATTGTTTTAGAGGGCTTTTCCAACCTAAGCGATTCTGTGATTCTACAACTTTAAATCCACAGATGTCAAAGCAAATTTACTTTGGCCCTCGGCACTTTCAGTGTTAAAAGAAAGCAATCAGGTATACAAGTAAATCTTTTTGTTGCCGTGCCACACATTTTAACTAGCTACTCAGGTCTGCTTCCTACTAATGACACATTTCTGTGGATTGTCATACCAATGTTTAAAAGTGAGGGAGGTATTTATTTCTGAACTAAAACCCCAAAGCTTTCGTTCCCTTCTGGGATAATGCAGCTATTTTTCTTTCTGTAAGTTTTTAAAACGCACAGTCAAGAGTTCCCATACAGTGCATTATGTCAGCAAGTATCTAACTCCAAGCACTATAATAATCACAGTTTTTCCATAACATTTTTCACGTACTTTAGATCTTGCCTACACACAAGTTTGCACCGCTTAATTAAATAGATTTAAATGATATAAACTCTTGCTTGGATGCACTTATTATAAAGTGGTGTCATTCAGTTTAGTTTCAACTCATTCTCAACAATTTAAGTAGCCAGGCTTACATTAATAGAAAAGCACCTGCATGAGGGTTTGCCCTGGCTCAGACAGACAGACAGGTTTATAATCCCACTTTAAGATCAGGCAGAGTCAGCTGAGTGCAGACATGTCTTTGACTGCTCACAGTTTCACGATGATACGTTGTTTTCTGACCACAAAGCCCATCAAAACTTTCAAGATCATTTTTTTCCTCCCTGGAATTTTGATTACCCAAAATAATACTTCTCAAGGGACGGGGAGTATATTCTTCTCTACTCGAGATCTCTGAGAACAAATGCCTTTAAAAGAAACGTGAGTTATTGTCCATCACTTGCAGGTCAGCTCACGGAAGCAGGGAAGTCTGACATCTTAATTGAGGGTATAAACTGTCAGAAGGAAATATACAATCCATAAATATTCTTATTCTTAGCATATGGTCGGTGTTCTGGAAAGGCCCAAAAAGCACTCTGTTTAAAAGTTTCTTACACTTCTCTGACTAATCTGATCTTCTTCAGGTTAAGGGTTAACAGCAGCTGAGGGTCAGCAAGAGGAAGTCTGTGTTATAGGCGCCTGCCTAGCGTCAGACCTAAGGATGTATTAGACACAATCAACTTCCACTATAATAAGATCTTTGACCTTTCAGCCAGAGGGGAAAAAAAAAAAAAAGATAAACATCAGGAAGAACTGTATGAATTTATTTTTTAAGGAAGTTTTCTGTCTCTCTTGCTGTGCCCTGGAGATCTGCAAAGGAGTTGCTGGTCTCTGTAACTCCTCTGTCCCTACCTCTTTATGGCATCACACAGAGTTAATTTTTGCACTGTTTCACCCAAACCTATGGCAGCAAGGAACTGTTACAGCAGTAAAACAAACACAAGAAAGCTGTATGCAGTTTTTAGAGCAATTACAGATCCGCCCCAAGGTTTAATTTAGATCTTTAAAGATCAGTGGTCTGCATCGTGAATCCATCACCTGGCCATGGCCAAATAACAACCACTCAGAACTATGGACAGCAGGACTCTAACGGAAAAAAAATCATCAGGAGCAATCCTAATAGAAGGTGGGGCAATGGGATCAACAGTGTGCATATTTAACAATTTCCTTTGCAATCTGTGATACTGTGTGAGTGCTGCCCATGTCCTGTCCCTCTTCATGGTGTGATGGCACAACTGACTGTTGAACAGATGTTGGTCCTCCTCCCTGGGAGAAGCATCTGCAGAAGCAAGAAAACCATTTTAGAGACAGCTCAGTACCCACACCAAGAAATTTCTTAGGCTCCTTTGGTAGTGGGGACATGTGCTTTCTTTTATGGCTACTCCTCTTTCCAGATTTTCCATGAGCACAAGTCTGAGGAGCAGTGGCTGAGGGAGCTGGGAGGGCTCAGCCTGGAGAAAAGGAGGCCCAGGGGGAAACTTCTCCCTCTCTCCAACTCCCTGACAGGAGGGTGGAGCCAGGCGGGGGTCGGGCTCTGCTGCGAGGGAACAAGGGACAGGACAAGCAGAAAAAGCCTCAAGTTGTGCCAGGGGAGGCTTAGACTGGATATTAGGGAAAATTTCTCCATGGAAAGGACTGTCCTGCCCAGGGCAGTGGTGGAGTCCCCACCCCTGGAGGGATTGAAAAGCTGTGTGGATGTGGCCCTTGGGGCCATGGGTTAGTAGTGGTGGCCTTGGCAGTGCTGTGAGATGGCTGGACTCGATGGTCTTGGAGGTATTTTCCAACCTAAACGATATTCTGTGAAAATACCTAAGCTTGAAATCCCCTGCTGAATTCACTGCCGCCTCAGTCAACAACCACGTTATTTTCATGACATTTTCGGTAGTTGAACTTTTGGGGCTGGTGCTGTTTCCCCAAGGTGATGTGCTCGGGACACAAAGGTGCTCTGGTCCAGGTCCCAGGCAGTATCTGCTATACCTCTGATGGCAATTTACTCTTGCCCTGTGCTCTGGTGCCTCAATGATTAGGAGCTTTCTCCAGTGAAAGAGATGGAAGCTGATGGAGTTGGAAGTACACTGTTAATAGAAGGGGAAACATATGAGAAGTGCTTTTAACACCTAAAGCGAACCTTGTTCTGTCAAGAGACTGAAGGCTTTTACCTCTGCTCCTTTTACATATTATGTGAAATTTTAATGCCCATCGAACTCAAATGCACTTTAATAAATATTGAATTTTGTACCATACCAAAAAGGTGCAAGATGATGGCATAATGGCACGTCTGCAGAGCACATGAAGAACATCTGACAGAGCACACACTGATGACAAAATACTCATTGACATGAGGAGAAAAGGCACAGGAGAAAAACACAAGCAGCTCAGAAAATGAAAATCAAATCTCTACCTTAAGTGGCTTAGCTAATGGGAACTTTTCTTTTATAAAGCATTAAACGTGGCCTCCCAAGTGTGATCATTTCATGAACCCAAATGTCAGCTTCCAGTCACTAGCTGGCATTTGAAACAAGTTTTCCCACTTATTGCAAAAGAGTGATTATCTGCTGGCTAACTCCCCTTGAAACCCTGAGATAACTCGCAGGCTCCAGACACGGTCCCACTTCTCTCACGCTCCTAATCCAGAAAGTACAGATAGTTCACCAAAAGGGAAGAGAGGTAGCCTGAGAACTGTAAAAAAAAAAAAAAAAAAGGAACGAACAAGGCCAATTTTCACGTATCACTGTGATCTCTAAATTGCCTTTAATAAGCTTCTGCAATATACCAGGGAGCCTGGATTGTGGGCTGCTCGTCTGTGAAGGAGACAGCTCTATCTCCACACCGTGGCTTCTGCCTCCATCCCGGGCATATTAACTTCATTTATCTCCTCCCACAGACTGAGGAAGAAATAACCAGCTCTTGATTTCAGCACCTGCCCTTTATCTCTCTGTTCGTGCAGAAGTCTTCTAAAAGGCTAATTACTCAGCTTGGACTTTCCCTGCCTTCCACAGTGCACAGGCTAAAAGCATACGCTTAAAATAATGTTAATTATATTGTTTGTCTCCAGTCAGACTGCTCCGGGACTGGAAGGAAAATCTGAGATCTCCCATTTCCCAACAATTATTTGCTAAGAAAATGCAAGATATCTTTCCTAACACAGACACAGACACATATATATATATATTTATCCATGACCTACTCCTACCACACATGCTCACTTTGCTTCCCGTGTTGCTTCCCACAGTGAAAAGGGAGCAGGAGCACCAGGGTGTGCTACAAAACTGATAAGCTCCATTATGCAGATCAGGATCGTGGCTCTAAGTGCTGTTATTTTTAGTTGACGATTCATGTCTGAACTATGGGCTAAGCAACAGACTCAGGACCCCAGTGCATGTAACGCCTCTTGAATGCTCACTTCCTCGACAAAGGCCAAGATAAGCAACTTGAAAACATTCACTTGAAAACATCCGTGCATACATTAGGTACTTTACATAAGAAAAAACCCCATCATTGTCTGAGCTGCAGGGAAACAAGAGTCCTTTAGTCCTCATTTTTCCAAATCATACCCATGTTTCAAATGCCTCCCCCGGAGTGCTTAAGCTGAAGATGGTTATTTCTAGGAGGTAGGAATAATATCTCTGCAGGGTCTCTTGTACTTTAGAGCACTTCAGTATGCTGTGGCAAAAGGCAAGGATGTCTAGAAAATTAATTAGCAATTAACTGCAAAGCTGATCCATAAATTCTCAGGGCTGAACTCCACACCTTTGCACATTGTAATTACATGTTGGTTGTGTCAACACAGATGCAACAGATTTGTAATTCCTCCAGACATTGTCCAAGCTGGCTGGGCACAAGTTGACCCCTATCCTATTTGCACCTTGAATCCTGGGGTCAGCTCTGGGCCCTTCACAAGAAGGACACTGAGATGCTGGAGCATGTCCAGAGCAGGGAACGGAGCTGGGAAGGGTCTGGAGCACCAGGGGTGGCTGAGGGAGCGGGGGGGACTCAGCCTGGAGAAAAGGAGGCTTAGAGGGGACCTTCTCACTCTCTGCAACTCCCTGAAAGGTGCCATCAAAGTGAGTGTGGGTAGGGCTGCTCCCACCCATCCAGACTTGCCCAGAGAGTGTCATTAAAGACGTGGATTAAAGCTTTCTCCTTTATTTAGCTGCTGAGAATTCCTCAGAGTTGCCAGAGTTATTGTGTAACTATATCTTCAGTCTGATCTTAATGTGAGTTTGTCAAGCTTTAGAATAGCTTCCCCTGAAAACCTCAGAGACTGAAGTGGGAAGGCCTGAGGAACTGTGAGACTTTCCTATGAGAGAGGTACAAGGACAGAGGGCACCTAGACTCACAAGGTCATTTCTACAGGAGGGAAACACACACTGCTCATCATCACTGTCTGTGCAAAGGAAGGATGTTATTTGCATGTACAAATATATGCATGACTATATATATATATATATATATATACACACACACACACACCCCCCCCAAGGTCAATGTCATCAACTTTTCTCCATGGAGGAGTAACTTGCTCTGGCCAAACTGCTGCTCAGCAGAATTATTAAAAAAAAAAAAAAAGACAAACCCATTCAGTGTAAGTGGGCAGTACAGAAGAATTACATGCCAGGCTGGCTGTGTTCGCTTCGTAACTCGGTCCCCAAACTCAAGTCCTCCAGAGGAAAGGGAATTTCTCCAAGCCACACTAAGCATCCTTAGTACTTGACTGCTGGATGAGGACTTGCAGAGCTTGGCACGTCACAAACCATTGGTTTGTTGCTTTAAGTGGCAATATATAATTTTGAATACTGTATATCATTAACGCAGAAAATTTAAACTTGATGGGATTTCACTCCAGAAACAGCATTTCTGTAAATTGTGGCCTGACATGTGAGTTGATGTGGCACACTAAAGAACTGATAAAATCTTAATTTTTTTGTAAGCAGTCAATTTATTGGGTGATGGCTCTATGTCAAGAAGGAATCACTGCAGCCTCAGCGTAAGGGCTTTTAATAACCTACACATAAGAATAAGTTGTCACAGACAAAGCCAAAGTTCCAATGTTCCTCTGCATTTACAGCATCACAGTGTAGCAAGGACACAGCCCGAAGGGCCGGGTTTGGATCCAACAACTCCTCTGGTGTTACTTAGGCTATTCCTGTACTGCGGCTCAGGACTCGGACTATAGACCAACCTCTCCCAAAGTAATTCAGTCTGAGTGACTAAATACGTGCCATCTCAGGGACAGAGGGAACTGCAGGAAAGACATTAGTATATGCAGCCAGCTAGACAATTCCCACTGGGTGTTTTAAAATTACCAGGGTATAAATAAATTACCAGCCGTCGCCAATGGCCGTGCGGACTCAGTGTGCCTTATCAGATGATATTTTCCTAAAGTTACCACGAAAGAACTGGGTCTTGAGAAGACACTCTTACTCTCTTATCACAGAGCAGGAACAAAAATAGTTCTGCCGAGAGCAGACCATATTTAAAATATACTTGGCATAACAGAGAAGCAAAACTCATTGTGTTTAAAAAACACATATAACTCCCATTTACTTACTTACCTACTTACACAGATTTCCTTATTGCAGTATTCAAACAACACACAGCCATTAATGGATTTTAGCCTCACAAAACCTGTCAAGTTGGTAAATCCCTCAAGAGATCTGAGGGATTCTCAGAAGAGAATAGAGAGGGCTGCTCAGGATTATACAGAAAGCTCATCATCATGTTGACCAGACTTACAGGTCCTGAACTGATTTTCACTAGGTTGAGTAATTCTTAACTAAAGCCCCAGAAATTTATACCATTTGATATAGACCCAGAAGGAAGTGTAGAACACTAGAGAAAAAAGAATAAATTAACTGGAAAAAAAAAATCAAAATTTGGTTACAACATAACTAAACAACAGATGGAGAGGTGAGGCTGCTTCTCCAAGGTGCAATGAAGATCACCTTAGCTTCAGCAAATTTTAGTTCCTTCACATGCTTCAATTTAATAACTAATCATGAAAACTCACCCAAACATTTAGCAGAAATTAGGAATTTAAATTCAAACATACACATATGGCAATCGACAGCGTAATCACTTCTCAGTCACTACTGATAGGAGAAATGATGCTTTGACATTACGGATATAAAGGACAAATATGAGTAATTGATTGGAACAGTACACTTTAATTGATGAGATCTTGAGCACTTACTCTTAGCCTGTCTTTGGGCAAAGCAACAGCTCCCTGCTTGATGATTTCCAGAACTCGCTCCACTGACAGCTCAGCTCCAGCTTGCTCTAATCGGGAGCTGAAGAAGCTGATCACCTGGAATGAAACATCAGAGCACATAAATAAATAGAAACAAAGAGATCTTTGTATCAATTTACACACGAAGCTGTCATCTTCTTTCTCAGCATCGCTGTATCTGTGCTTCTTACTTGTTACTGCTTGTGTCACAGCCAGGGAGACTTTGTTAATGTCAAGTTAGCACAATTCTCAGAATCCTCCCGCAGTCATTTTTAACAGACAGATGATTTTACAATTTAACACACAGCTGAATTAATAAATTTACATTTTCAAGTACTGTGCACTGACATATGCCTATACTTCTATCTGTCAGTTCTGCATGTCAGGATTTTAGGTCTTCCAGTCTTTTTTATAATTTGAGCTAGAAATTTACTCTGACTGTCGAGCATTAAAGTAAAATCATTATAGTTTCAGTGACTGCTGCACAGAAGGCCTTATGACAACTACTAAATATCTCAATATGAGAGCCTGCATGATTTCCTGAGGGTTTTTGCAGCACTCAAAGCCACAGCAAGTGGATGGGGAAAAAAAGTCCACAAAGTTCCCCTTCTCTTCAGATTAATGACCCGAAGTGACCCAGGTACCTTCCCCATTATTCCAGGCCCAAGGACCTGCACATTCCCTCTCAATGTTCACATCCCCATGTCACCTCCCTGGTAAGGCCAAGCTGATTTTCCCCATATTTCCCTCCCCACCCCCTTTTCTGTGACCCAGCTGGTCCTTGTTAGCTAGAACTCAAACTCAGTTAGGTCAGGCTTTAACTTTTATCCCTCTCCAAGCTCAGTAGGTCACACCAGAAGCAGACATCCCACCGGCAGTTCTCCATGTGGGACATCAGAAAACCTTCATTTCTATAGCTCCTTTAATCCAAAAAGAACACACTTTGCAAACCCCATCCCTTATCCCAGAGGAACTCCACAGTCACGCAGGGGATCCAGAACTCAAAACAACACAAGAAGGGTCCAGGGAAAAATTTCAACACCTACTTAAGAGTCCTCTGGAAGTACCACAAGAGCCACTTGGTAGAAACTGTCTACACTTGAGCACCTGGGTACCCCTGGGATGGAGGCAAGCACAGCTTTCCCTCATGGCAATGCTACCAGTAGTTCCCCAAAATCCCATCCTCTTCAGACACACTCTCCATGGAGAAATACTCATGTCCACTTGTAACTGAATCACAGCCCCAGTCCATCGAGTAATCTTTGTTAATTCTCCCAAGTAGAAGGGGGGAAAAGTGTATTATACTACAAAATCTCTGCTGAGCTCTCTTTGTTCTGCAGTGAGACACAGCTGGAGCCAGAAACCATTACCCTAATTATGCCTCCCAGCTCAGCTGCTGTTCATAAAACAAAGACAGCTGATGGCTCGATTACTGTGAGATTCAAATTTGCTGTTCCTTTTTGTGACCCCCATGAAAGCCCAGCCCTTGTTTTGAGCTGGGAGACTTGCTGGGATCTCTAGAAACTTGCACCGAGTTAGACAGAAGCAGATTAAAATTGCTTTTTGGGGTTTTGGTGGGGTTTTTTTCTGTTTTGTTTTAAACAACAGAAGTATGGAAATCAGTCAAGAGAAAATTCAGGTTTAACCTTCTGTGCTGTCCCTACGATTATCTCCATAGTTGAAGAGAAAGGAAGAATTTCACTGCCTCTGGCAGATGCTGCAGGTAGGTTTTTACATTCTTACAGATAAGGACCTGTCGGATCCCTGTGATCTCTGATCCTTGGGAAAAAAAAAAAACAACAAACCAGGAGTAGGAAGACATGCTGAGTTCATAAGCAAAGGAGCTAGAGGGAGGGACCAGAAATAACAGAGGAAAACGGCAAGAAAGAGCTTGTGCAAAGAGCGTGAGGACCTCGGAGCGAGGCTGACATGGTTTTGGCAAAGAGTCTGGGACAAATTGTTGGTGGAGGATACACAACTCACAGAGGAACGAGCAAGTTGCCCGCAAACTTCGAAAGAAAAAAACATCTTCCTGCATTTCAACACTCCTCTATTGTCAGTAATCACTGGTGAAACCCATCCTCGCCCAGGGCAGGCTCCTGCAGGGAATCCATCCCACTGGAGCTGCCTTGTTAGCTCAAGTTCTGCTAAACCACAACAAAAGCAAAATTTAGTATTTAGCTTTTAATCAAAAGGATAAAACACTATCATAATGCAAACACATAAAAAACCTGAATGAGGCTCACAGATACTACCTGAATTCTGATGTTTCCTATTTTGGAAAGTCAAACCCTTCAATCTTAACGTGTTTTTAAAAGACTTATGTTTTTGTGGTAAAGGTACTAATCTCGGCCGGGTAATATTTCACAAAGAACAAAAGCAAGACAGGTTTCCAGTATTTTCAGGCTATGTCAGCATTTCACAGCACTTTGAATGGCTATTTCTGATACACGGTTGACAACTGAAATTAAAAATACCAACTTTAACAATACTACTTACCTGTAGGTGTTATTTGTCTTACTACTTCAAACAGTATAGAATTGGAGTAACTCTCTTTTGGACCTTAAGAGCACAAGGAGATACTCAGGTACCCAATGAGTACCCCAATCAAATGAAAAAAAAAAAAAGAAAAATTAAAAAGAAGAAGATGAGTTTTATACAGAGAAGATCCTTAAAGAAGCATTTGCTTATTACCACTGTATCAGGAATAAAACCAAAAAGCATCCAGAATTATATTCCTACTGCCCAAGCTCCCTCTGTAGCAGAGGGTTTAACACTTTACCTACTAATCTGGCCAAATGTAAAAATATAAAAGCTTAAAATTTAAGGAAGAGTATTCTTTTCCTTTGAAAGAGCTTTAATTATCTTCCATCATTAAGTAACAGCTGCATTTAAAATAATAATGAAAATTAACAGATCTCAACTCTTTATCCAATTAAAAAGAAAGTGAACTAGAAAAAACAAACTGGGTGAATAATAATAAATGAGTTTCAGGTTTTAGTACCTGTTTTAAAGACCAATGCTGAGCATAAGACCGTAACGTATAAAAAACCACCTCCAGATCTTAGGGCAAATAAACAAGGCTGAGAGATGGTGCCTTTTTGATATTCTGAAAATTAATTTTCCCATTATTTGGGCAACTGGGCTAAGAAAATAGAAAACAACTGCAAATACTGCTCTAAGAAGAGGAATAAGAAGGAACTCCACAAGTTGCTGTGAATTACTCGTATCCAAGTCCTGCTGAGTGCTGAAAGGCCTCTCCATGCAAGGAACGTAACCCGTTCTGAAGAGCTCTCCCTCCAGTCTGGCTTCCATATTAACAGAGATTAAAAGGCACGTCTAATCCTGGATTACACAATCCCTCATCAGGAATATCTGATCACTGTCCAGATAAAACAATGCACTGAAAGCGACTGGCACAGTGCAGAGTCTAATCCTGGCTGTGCAAGGCACCCAGACCTGTGCTGTGGTGGGCACAAGGGACAAGGCCTGGTCACCAACGGCTCAGGAATTTCCAGCCTTTGTATTAAAATGCCATTCATACTTAGGAACAAAAACTGCTTTCTGTAGTGATTTCCAAAATTGGTTTTAATCACAGGCTCATGGAATGGTTTGGGTTGGAAGGGACCTGGAAGACCTTCCAGTTCCAAGCCCCTTGACAAGGGCAGGAACACCTTTGACTAGAACAGGTTGCTCCAACCCATCCAACCTGGCCTTGGACACTTCCAGGGATCCATGGGCAGCTTCTCTGGGCAACCTGTGCCAGGGCCTCACCACCCTCACAGGGAAGAATTCCTTCTTAGAGGTCAATTTTCCCTGAGAAACTCATCTTTAGTCCTTTTGTTTTCTAAACAATAAACTTACAACGTATTGCTGGAGATTAAAGCACTACAAGAAAAAGATTTGAATGATTTCGAGGCGTTTTTCATTCAGAAGCAACGTTTTATGTTTTGGAGATTTTTTTTTTTTTAATTATGAGGGAACAACCACAGTGTCTAATAATTTCACCCAACTATTGCTTTCAATCGGGCTGCAGGGCTGAAGAAAAGAAGTAGTTCTCTTTACTACAGCATGCACCAAGCAGCAGAGGTATCAGGGGCAAGATGTTTTCTCCACCTGGATTCTGTCAGTGGATGCTGAAGTGCCATGAGGCCCGTGGCAGCCCAGGCAGTGGCACTGCCTAACTAACACTACAGCTACTCTCTTTCTCCTCCAGTTAAAAATAACAGCACGAAGCGCTGCTGCCTCCTCTGCCTGCAACTGTAAAGGTCAGCTCTGAAAGGGAGAAGAAAAAAATCACTCAGCACAAAATGAAAACACTTTGAACCTGTTTTTGTCAATTTTTATAGGTTTTTTTTCCCCTTCAGAAAGCGATTGAAAGAGAAAAACACACATTTTGACACTGGGTATTTTTATTTCCAGACAAGCTCATTTCTTCGAGAGTGATATGATGTACTGATGGTGGTACTGAAAGGAGAAGAAAAGAAGAAAACAAACCTCTTGTTGTAAAGCACCACAGGATTAGCACTTCAGCTAAGTAGGAAAACATAAATCACAGCTACATTCAGTAGTCAACAGTCATCCCTGGAGCAAAAGGGAGGCAAAGCCAACCCTCACTGATCTAAGAAGGGATGAAACAGCTCCAGGTGATTCAATACCAGGAGAAACACAAGAGGTTTATCAGTGAACTTGAAGTACTGAAGCTTTTCAGGTTCACCTTGAAAAGAGGAGCACGTTCAAAGACATGTGAACTTTTCAAGATGCTATGCTCTTCTCTCCCCACTATTAGCAAAGAAAGTGGTGATGGCTGGGGAGGAAAAAAGCCAGACAAAAAAGCCCTAAACAAAAAAAACCCCTTGGAATATTTAACCAGGCTCTGGTAATCAGCAGGATCAAGATTTTCCTATGGACATTTTAAGAAAAACCATGAAAAGTTAGTTCTCAAGTCCTGCAGGTCTTGCAATAGGAATTGGTATGCCAGAGCCAAATCACCACAACTGAGTTTAAAATCTAGCAGGGAAATGCCTTTGGAGAATTAAATTCCTAGTAGGAAATTGCACCAATCGAGTCCTTTGTATCACTAAGCCATTGCCCCCGACCTCCTGATTCCTATCAGACTATTTTGCAAACAAAATTCCAGCAGCTCCTAGTCAAGCCTGCCCAACCACATGGTATCTGTCACTCGCTCATAGGAAATATGAGAGCAATGAAAGCCAAGGAGTTCTCTCCGTGGCCGTGAACCAAATGCATCCATAGGAATAATGGGCAAAGATTCCCCACCAAATTCCTGACACATCTGAGGTTGCTGACCAAGTTACAGACCACCTCTGAAGCAGAGGCACACAGACAGTTCCCAGCTGAAATATTTCTGCACAAGGCCAGAAGAGGAACCATAACATTCCTCTCTGGTCACCATCCAGAAGAAGAATATCCCATTTAGCTAAACAAGATGCACAATATCCTATTAAGATGGCTTTCTAAAATGAAAAGTAAATTAATAGGAAACAGAAGGTATTTTGATTTCAGTTTCTTCTGTACAGCATTAATGGTTCCCATATGTCCCCAGTCAGCTGGCAATGGTGATTTTTAGATCATTTATAAAAACCCAGGGGCAAATAAGTAGTTTTCAATAAAAAGTGTTCTACACACTGACGACTCTTAGACATTTACCCATTCTTGCCTCAGTGATGATGCACACAGCAGTTACTCTCCAGAGTAAATGGAATGGCACAAATCCTGAGGTGCAACCCAGGGTTACTGTGGCCAGGTCTGTACGCCAGGTAACCCTGGCAATTCCCTCTCTGGTCAGAACTCTGGAGGAGCTGTAGGGCCACCTCCATCCATATCTATCTGTGCCTACAGGTCTGTTCTGGTCTGTCCTTTGCCCCAGTGCCATCCTGCAAAATGTCTACTATCCAGAGGTCTCCAATGCTAAAGTCCCTGGAAGCCTACCACAGTGCTTCATTATTATTAACCTTGGAAAGTCTTTCCTTATGACCTGAGAACCCACAAGTATGTGAAAAAGATTATTCCACTTCCTTTCACAGCAACATTTTATTTGAAAAATGTCACATCACTTTCACCTTCCTTTGGCAAATCAGCACCTTCAGAGGTCCTGTTTTCTACAGCTCTTACTTTACCCTGAAAGAAAGACTTTGAGGTTCTGGAGCGTGTCCAGAGAAGAGAATGGAGCTGGGAAGGAGCAGCAGGAGCAGCTGAGGGAGCTGGGGGGGCTCAGCCTGGAGAAAAGAGGGCTCAGGGGGGACCTTCTGGCTCGGCAACTCCCTGACAGGAGGGGGGAGCCAGGTGGGGGTTGGGCTCTGCTCCCAGGGAACAAGGGACAGGAGGAGAGGGAACGGCCTCAAGTTGTGCCAGGGGATGTTAAAGGTTGGATATTGGGAAAATTTCTTCATGGAAGAAATGCTGTCAGGCATTGGCACAGGCTGCCCAGGGCAGCGTTGGAGTCCCCATCCCTGGAGGGATTTAAACATTCTGTGGATGTGGGACTTGGGGACATGGGTTAGTGGTGGCCTTGGCAGTGCTGGGGGAACAGATGGATTCCACAATATTGGAGGGCTTTTCCAACCTAAATGATTTGATGATTCTAAACCCAGCTAAGATGTCACCAGCATGAGTAGGCTTAGAGGACACCTCTGGGCTATTCTCCATTTCCATACCCACATAGAACAAGAGCAGATGCCTCTTTCTATTTGCACCATTAAGTACTCATTACTACCTCCTCAGAATATTTTCCAACTAATTCTCCATCAAATTTTTAGCCTTTTCACCTCTTCCATGCTTCCTTTTGGTGGATGAGAACATTATGTGCAACAGAGTAAAAACAGTAAGTATTAAAGTCAATATATGTCATATCTATTTTATATATTCTTGACAAGGCAAGCTGGCAACTGTTGTGGTGTCCAAAACTCATTATAACCTCACATGTTCCGTATTTTGGTCATATTTCTTTAATATGGAACTTTACCATGCTGTCTGTTAGTTTTTCTGCAAGAAATACAAATCTGGACAAATACAAATACATTTTAGGATCAGAGAATCTCACAGCAGTTGGTGGGTGGAATTTGCTGGAGCAGAGGGGTGTCAAAGTGACCACAGTGTAACACACACCTTCTGGTCAGGTGGATCTCTAGTACCATCTAATGATGGGGATCACAGAATCCCACAATGACTGGGGTTGGAAAGGGCCTTTAACGATCATCTCATTCCACCCCCTGCCATGGGCAGGGACACCTTCCACTAAACCAGGTTGCTCCAAGCCCCATCCAACCCGGCCTTCAACACTTCCAGGGACCCAGGGGCAGCCACAGCTGCTCTGGGCAACCTGTGCCAGGGCCTCAGAACCCTCACAGCCAGGAATTTCTTCCCAATATCCCATCTAACTCTGCCCTCTGGCAGTGGGAAGCTACTCCCCCTTGTCCTGCCACTCCATGCCACTGTCAAAAATTACAGTCACGGTTCCACTGTAGCATGGATGCAGATAATCCAAACCCACTCTGCTCTTTAATGACCAGAAAAAGTACCAACAGAGGGCTGTAGCACAGCCTCTGCAGATGTACTTGGGGGGCTTCAGAATGGTAACTTCTCTTCCCCAGTCTTCCATTACCAGAAGGTGCAACACCTTCCATTTCCACCTACAATTTACACAATTTGTGCCACAAAATTCCATTGATCACAACAGCCTGAAACCCAACACAGCTCCCCAGTACATGGGAAGTTGTCGGATCCATCCTCTTCTGAATAACCAGCCTTGGCCACACAAAAAGCCTGGGCAGCTCACTCTTCTGTCTGAAAGCAGGCTGGGACGGATGCTTAAATGAGAGCAAGAGAAGAATAGGGAGATCCTCCCCATGAATACATCTCTCAGCCTCCAGCAACATACAGTTTAGAAATTTATTGAGCCAAATCTTTGAAGTATTTTTTTTTTATGGCTCCTTTTAGAGCACATCTACATTTCAGACATCCACAATGTCCCACACAGCTGTGAAGATGGAGCTCCCAGCTCCACCACTGCAGAGAAAAGCCTGACGAGTTCTCAGAGACAGAAACTCACTTTTGTTTTTCTCAGATCCCGCCCACAGGGTCCCAGACAAGCTCCCTGCAGTGTGTACAGTAAAACTAACATGATTTGCCACTTTTCCAAGGGATAGTAAGACCAGTTAGAAGGTTTTGGCCGTAGCACCCAAGACAAAGATTGGTTCTGTACAGGATGGTAGTGCTGCCAATACTGTGTATGAAGTGCAGGACGTGACAGGGTAGACGAGGAGTCAGCTGAATCTCATCTTTTATTCAGATCTACAAGCCTGACAGCTCTCACCACTTGCCAGCTGGTGACAGGTACATTTAAAAAAAAAAAATTTAAAAATCTTTCTTTTTGACATCCTCGCTTCTCTAACAAAGGAGCTATTTTAAAATTCAACACGCTCCCTTGGAAAGCCTTAAATAGTTTCTGAAAGTAACTGGCATTATGCTGTAAGCCAATATTAAACAGTTTTGGGGAGGAATCGTTTAAATTGTTGAGGAAAACCTACATTTAAGTGTTACAAAGGAAAGGACGTGCTTCTATCTGTGGGAGGCACAGGGCTGCATGCAGAAGGATCTGGACACCACCAGTTATCCTGAATTTGGATGAGTAATCAGAGAAGGTCCCTATCTCAGTCAGGGCTGAAGACTACTGTTATCTTCACTGCACCATATCCTCTTTACACAAGTGAAGACACCTTGTCCTCATCATCCAGGCAGTATCACAGCGGCTGCAGTCTGCAGCTGCTGAAAGTTTGGAGAGTTCTGAGCTTCAAGTTCTCCTCTCTCCAAGCTCTTGCATGACCAGAAAAATATGAAGTGAGAACAGAAGAGGAAGGGATAGGTACAGAGCAGGATTTTGGTTCCACTTGTAAAATTACCTTCCTTTATGGACGAGCAGATTTTTAGCCACACTGAATGTGTTATTCCCTGCAGCAAGAGAT
>JAWWLV010000100.1:70417634-70429037 GCA_035041135.1 Platyrinchus mystaceus
TTTAGTATCCTGCTCAGCCCTCCCTTTCAGTATTTTGCATCTAGTGTGGCTTCATACATTGCTCAGCTCTGCAAACACTGACTGGAAGAAAGGGAAACGTTTTTTACGTTTAACATTTTTCTAGTAGAAATCATTTCTCAAGTTCTCAATATGAGCATTAAAGCCACTATCAGATGCAGCAACAATTAACAACTGTTTCCCAATAGAGAGACACAGTGGTTGCAGTTTCTCATTCACAGCTATTTTCTTTTGTTTTTTTTTGTTTTTTTTTTCTAAAACGTTTCCTTACCCAAGGGGAAGGTTGTTGTTTGTAGGTGAAAACAACACATAGCCCAGGGAGTAAGGCAGCTGAAGCCTGCTCTCAGCTATTGAAAAATAATTCCCTGTGATCATTAATAGGCTGGTGATGGGAGGAAGAGAAAAGAAAAGGATTGTTTGATGATGAAAATCTGCTTTTGCTCTCCTGACAGACCTGTTTGTATCAAGGGGCAGTAAAGAGAAGATGATGCTGTCCTCCCTTTGAGGGATGAAAAACGTGTCACAGCTTGGGAATTCCTTACCAGAGGCATCTCAAAATCCCCCTGGCTCTGATGAGTTAGATATGGAAAAGGGTTGTTAGAGAAATTAGAGGGTTGGAACTAGATGATGTTTAAGGTCTCTTCCAACCCAAACCATTCCGTGCTTCCGTGTTGCCCATAAGCTGTTACAGTGGAAACCCAGAAAAATAGGAAAGAGAAACTCAACACGTGAAAACAAAGAGATGAAGGTGATGAATATTTCCACCCCTCAGAGGAGATCAAATAACCACGTGCAAAGCAGCCCTGGTATCACATGTCACTCACCAGGTCTATGTTTTGCATGATGTCCTGGAAGGAAGGGTGAGTCCGGAACTGCTCGAACAGATCCCGCTTGTAGAGCAGCGCGTACACCAGGTTCGGGTTGTGGTGGAGGGAATTTGTCAGGCAGGAGTTGATGATCTCCAGCATCATTCTGATCACTTCCTCGATCACATTCAGGTCTTGTGCCTTTAAGAAAGGAATAAAAGGTTAGTGTGCCCTTTTCCACTGTAAAAAACACGGAGTAATAAAGGCAGCGCACAGGTAATTATTATTAATGGAGCTATTAGATGGTTGATGTCTTTGTGGTGAGCAAATCTGGCAACCTGGTATCTGGAAAGAGACATGTTTTCTCCTGTAATCACCAAAGTTTTAATTGAAATGCATCACACTGATCTTCAGCCCCACAGCTTGATTCTCGCAACGGGAGACATCTTCTCATGACATAAAGCATTATCTTACAGCAATCAGCCAAATTCAAGAAGGGTTAAATGAACTTACTCTTCTCAACCTTTCCTGTGCTAAGTAAAAGTGCTTCAGTTTATATTTAATATAACACATTTTCTGTTGAGCCCCTGCTTGGGGGAGGAGGGAGAGGGAGAAGAGAGAAAAAATATCAGAAAAATAAAAAATGGCTGGTGAAAGAGGAAAGCAAAGACAGCAGAAGCAAAACTGATTGGATCAAACCCCACTGCACCTTGAACATCTGTCACTGTTACCAGACTTCGTCCCTTTCAGCTTTTTTTTTAAAAAACTATTTTCCTGGCATTGAAGAATACTTGTAATAAATGAAAAGAAGTCTCCTTTTGTAATGCACTAAAGCTTTAACATTCAAGATAAACTTGTAGAGCTTTTCATCTTGTCAGTGCCTTTGACAAACCATTCCTGATGATTCTGAAACTCAAACTTTCTAAGCTGAACAAGCTGGTATGTGAACTCCTTCTGAATTCCTCTCCTTGAGCTCCACATCACGATATTTCCAATATGATTGTTCAGGCTGGAGAGCTGTCTGTCCTCCCTTGGAATAGAGTTAAAAAAGGAAATTCTACTTTGCTTTTTTTTTTTTTTGGTCTCTCCATCACATCAAACACAGGACTGGGAGACTTTATAGGCCTGGCAAGAACGTGAATCATACTTAACCGGCCTAAGTTTTTCTGCTGGGTACAAACACTGAAATCACCAATATTTCCCTTCACTGACTGCCCACAAAACTCATTTTCTGAGTTATCATGTGGCACTCAAATTCTTCATAATAAGGCAGTACTTGCAACAGCATTTTGCTGGACTGCCATTCAACCTGTACATAGTTATTTTCTACTACAGAGTAGCACTGTAGGAATTGTCACTTGCCAGATGTACATTCTTAACAAAGCAGAAGAGAACACAGCAAGCTTTCCTTGTCCTGGTTAGACTCAGAAAGAGCAAAAGTCTTTGCTGCCTCTTTGCTCTGGCTGCTTTCAATGCAAAGCAAAGGCACATTTCTTCCTCGAAGTGTACATCACAGAATCCCAGACTGGTTTGGGTTGGAAAGGACCTTAAAGCTCATCTCATTTTACCCCCTGCTATGAACAGGGACACCTTCCACTAGACCAGGTTGCTCCAAGCCACCTCCAACCTGGCCTTGAACACTTCCAAGGACCCAGGGGCAGCCACAACTCCTCTGGGCAACCTGTGCCAGGGCCTCACCACCCTCACAGCCAGGAATTCTTCCCCAATATCCCATCTAACCCTGACCTCTGGCAGACTGGGAATGAAATAACTGTTTCAGCTGGAATCTGAAAAAAAAAAATCCACACCTAACTCATCTTGGTGGTGATGCTTGCCTATCAACTTGGATTTATTTCAGAATATGCTGGATTATGGTGTATTGTAAAAAGCTCTGAGCACTGGCATAATTTCCTCCCCAGTGCAGCAAGGTGAGCTGGTGACCAAGACACTATCCTAAAATACAGATTACATGACTTTTCTGGAATGTTACGATTCAGAATCAAGTGAGATCTATCCAGTTACCAGAAAGGTAAGAAAACGCACAACCACTTTTCAAAAATTAAATGCTTTTTAATAAAATACGTCCACCTTAAACCCCAGACACATAGCTAGTTGAAGCATAAAGCATTGCTAACCATCTTCAACTAGGTTGGAGACTGCTAGTGGTCAGCTTCAATCAGTGAAAAGTTGCAGAAGTTATTCCACAGTAATTAAAGTTTTTAGGAGCTGATGGACAGAATCAATCATCTGTTTTTCAACTGCCACATGCCATGTGAAGAATCTGGGATTCCAGTAAAGAAAAACAGGAGATACAGTGAAGATTTTTACCCACCACTGACTAGACCACAAAAGAATAATTTATAAGAAGAATGACCTCCAAGAAAGATAGAGAAGTGGGACTGAATCCCGGTATTGCATATACGTTATCAGGAGAACTGTACTCTCCCATAATTAGCAATAGAAGCATTTCTAAAGGCTTAGAAGTCTTCAAAACAAAGGAAAAAACAAGCTGAAAGCCAAGGACAGCATCTGGACAAGATAATGGAGAAATGCAGTAAGAGCTGATAAAATGCTGTGTGATTTTTCTGCTCTCTATCACCAGTATCAGGGTACAGCCCCTCTGCACCCAGACATGGCATCAAGACAGGTACAAACAAGGCTACAAAAACGTTTTGCCGTTGAAGTTTATCATCCTGTGTACTACTTTCAGAGCAGCTGAACACATCTGAAATGCTGCATGTGCATGGCCAAGTCAAGGACTACCCCACCATCCTCAGCAGCAGTGTAAGACTCTGGTGGTTTTGACTGGATTAGCTGTTATATGAAAAGAAAAGCCAGATACTGACTTGCAGGGGACGAAAGGAGAGGAGTTCAAAGTAACGGCATTTCCCTATGCTTACAATTGACAAATTCAATGTGGTATTCACATTTAAAATCATTACAGTATTCCTTTACAAAACAGGCCTCAGAAAATGGCTCTGTTGACATTGATGTATATCAATCCTATCCCATATTTTTTTTTTGGTTTTGGTTTATACACCTGGAAATAATTATAACAATAATTAAAAGAAAGGTGGCAACTAAAAGCTTGCTACGAAACCTGTGAGACTGAAATTCCAACTGCAAAAGGGATGGGAATGTAGGCACAGCATTAAAGGGTAATCCTAGGGAACCACTTCACATGCCTTCTCTGGAGAGGAATTAAATGTGGTGCTTTTCTTGCAAATATTCTAATTTTTAAGGCAAAACCCCAGATGCTTGGTCATATTCTAGCTGCACAAGGAATAATCCAGGCAGCGACAGCTACAAGAGAGCCAGTTAGAGTTCTGGGTAGTCTGGGTCTCTTTTGTTAAAAGAAAAAGGAAAAAACAAGTGAACAAGCCAGAGGAAAGAGAATGGAAATAATCTGAGAGGATGCAGGGGAAAATATGACAATTGACAACGTTATCTGGAGAAAAACAATTTGAGTTTGATAAACACTACCAAGGAAGACACAAAAGTGCAAAGGCAAAGCAAATGATGGGCAGAGCTGGATGTTCTTGGATCTGACCAGGCTGGAATACTGTTGCTTTCCTTACTGCAATATAATTACTAACTAGCATGGCATCCTCCTAGGCAAAAAGTTCCAGATTTAATACGTACACACTGATGTGTAAAACCAGTTGAAAAGTATATGGCTTATAAAAATCAAAGAAGTCAGGCAGCCTAACAGCAAATCCCAGGCATGTGCTCGTAGTTTGGTTCCTTACAGACATATTTACCCATCAAAAGATAAAACACTGTCAGTGGAGGATGCAAAAGTTCAGTGTCACCAAAAACCTGTTTAATTTACAGTACCCATCTTCTGGTTCCCACAACAGAACATTCTGAGTGCTCACCTTTTTAATTCAATTTGACATCAAATTAATTTTTAATGTTTGTAATAATAAAGAACTGGTAAACAAAGTTCTGTTATGAGTTAATGCAAATCTCCAGCCTCTAAATATTAACAATTCTGAGGAGATAAAGGGAGGCACGTCCTTGTGTGATTCTGCTAAAGTTTGCATAACCATCCCTTGTGTGGGATGGCCACACAACCTGAGCTGGGGTAACGCTTCAACTGCCTGTCACCAGCAGTGACAGCACAGCTGTATCCAAGGAATTATTGGGAGTCTTAATTTTAGGCTGAAATGATGAATGAAATTATTATTTTCCTTAGCTTAAAAATTTAAAAAGGGGGCTTATAGGAAAGATGGGGGCAGAGTTCTTTGTAGGGTCTGTAGCAGTAAGACAAGGGGTGATGGTTTTAAACTGAAAGAGGGGAAATTCAGACTAGATGTAAGAAGAAATTGTTTGTAATGAGAGAGGTAAAACACTGGCACAGGTTGCCCAGAGAAGCTGTGGCTGCCCCTGGATCCTTGGAAGTGTCCAAGGCCAGGTTGGATGGGGCTTGGAGCAACGTGGGACAGTGGGAGGTGTCCCTGCCCATAGCAGAGGATGGAACAAGATGATCTTTAAGGTCCCTTCCAACCCAAACCATTCTGGGATTCTATTCCACAATTCTAAAAAGTACTGGTGCACAAACTTAAGTCTCATATCATGTCCACATGACAACTACATATTTCAGATAATATTTTATTTATATTATTATATATTTATTTATTTCAAACTAGAATTTACTTAAATGCAACCATTTACTTTTTTCCCCATTGCACCTAGATGTACAGTAATTCCCAGTCCAAAGCAACAAATAATTTTAAACCTAAACAGGTCTACTTTGCAACTTTTTTTACAAATCTGTGATCTAACAGAGCACCTTCTCCTTCCTGGCAAGATCCATATGAATGGTGATGTGCACCATATGAAATGGGTATATAGATCCAGGTTGCTGCTGCCTGCTAAAGAAGCTCCATGTCTCACTGTGCATCCATATTGCAGTAATTTTCCAGACAAACAATACTTTCAGCTAAACAAGTACTAAATATACAGTTAGCACAAAAAAGCAGGAAGAAGCTTATCTGCCTCAGAAAACAAAACCTGAGCGGGGACGGGTAAGGCAATACCCTACAACTGCACAGTGTAAACAGGGTAAAAAACCCAACACAACAGGAAAGGCACATGGTACTGAAGTCTTAATCCAAAGAAACCTGATGAAGTAAAGTCAGAATGTCACATGTAATAGCAAAAGAAACACATGATGGAAATGCAGGCTGACAAAAAAACCCCATGTCCAAGCACAGTCCTGAACTTACTGTTTATGACAAAGAATGGCTTTTAGCAAGTGGGATCTTGCTGCCTGTAATAGGATGGTTTGACATCTGAATTTTCAAAAGTGCAAGCTTCTTTATGTCACAGCTCAGTGGCTTTAGTTCACAATGACTGACACTGCAGGTCGCTCTCCAGCAGACCAAGGAGTGCACACAGTATGAAAAAACTGTGAAGAAGCTACTTAAAACAGCTGGAGATGCTCTAACAGTTTCCTTCCCAGGAACTGCACAATTCACAGCAGCAAAACCATCTTGGACTCACCACTCACCCAGGTAGTTCCGAGTGACCCCTTCAAGGGCATCTGCTCCCTTTGCCTCTCTGAGAATCTCAGAATGGTTTGGATTAGAAGGAAACTTAACCACCATCTCATTCCACCCCCCTGCCATGGGCAGGAAAACCTTCCACTAGAACAGGTTGCTCCAAGTCCCATCCAACCTGGCCTGCAACATTTCCAGGGATCCAGGGGCAGCCACAGCTTCTCTGGGAAAACTGTGCCACGATCTCACCACCCTCACTGACAGCAATTTCTTCCCAATATCCCATCTAACCCTGCCCCCTGGCACTGGGAAGCCATTTCCCCTTGTGCTGTCCCTCCATCCCTTGTCCCAGGTCCCTCTCCAGCTCTCCTTCAGGCTCTGGAAGGGGCTCTCAGCTCTCCCTGGATCCTTCTCTTCTCCAGGTGAACCCCCCCAGCTCTCCCAGCCTGGCTCCAGAGCAGAGGGGCTCCAGCCCTCGGAGCATCTCTGTGGCTTCCTGTGGTCTTACTCAGAGATCTCAAAGTCCTTCTGCTGTCGTGGACCCTGGAGCTGGAGGCAGCTCTACAGGTGGGGTCAAGTCCTCCTCTCCCAGCCGGGCAGGATGGAGGAAGAGGAGTCAGAGGAAGGTGCAGCACGCACTGGGTACAGCACTCCATGTACCAGGGAGGGCTGCACCATGTCTGTGTTGCTGAACCCACAGTGGGACCCACTCATCATCCTCAGCTCTGTGAGGCGAAAGGCTTCCACATGGATGCAGAGATAGAGGAAAGGTGAGGGTGGACGTTGCTCAGGCAACATTAATTACAGCTTTTCTCCATTCTGAGCCCCTATTCACAATGACTCACCGTAATTTTTCATCAGTGAGATTCCATAATTTGCAAACATAAATCATAAAAATTTCTAGTCATAAATGACTACTTCCCTCATGACGCAGACATGATTATAAAGGCAATTTTGTCAGCAATGGAAAACAAAAAGACACACATCCCGAATATTTAACAGATATCAAAACGACTAAGAATGCCAAATTAACCCCAAACAGCTCCTGCCATTCCTTTTACCAGGGAGAAACAAGAAGGAAAAATTTGGTAAACTGTTCCAGATCCATAAGCTGCAGCCACAAAATGTATAGCTGAATGAACAGTTCAGTTCATTTTCCATCACATTTTTTTCATCTGGCTTTGTACATGCTAAAGAATACTTCAAATAATTATGTTGTTGGACATTCAGTAGTTCTTCCAAGCTTGTCTGAAGGCCAGCTATTACAGACTCCAGGACGGTTTTCCACACTCTTCTGTGTGGAATAGACAAGTGACACTTCAGGGAATTTCACCTTGATAACATAATTTAACAGCATCCACAATTATAAATGATGTAAACTTCCCTTTCCTCTTTAAAGAGGAATATCTACAGTTAAATAGTTTCAAATAATTTACTTTATTTTTAGCTGCTTTAAGAAAAGCATATGTATCTTGTTTGTATTAGCTTTGGGGAGATTCCAAGAGAGCTGTCTGAATTTCCTGCATTTTCAGCAGAAAATAAAACCTTCAACAAAATAAACTTGCTCTGCCAAAGGAGTGGAAGAGCGGAGGGGGAAGAAGGAAGCTCACAAGAAAGCTGTTCTTACCCTCAGTGAGCAAAGGAACTTCAAAGCCAAGCCTTTGGTGACTGGAATCTTATCTTCATCTCTTTTACTGGCAATACACTCGGCTGTTCTATGTCAACCCCAGGCAACTTTTGGTCAAGTAGGTATTAAGTGAAAAAATGCAGGGCCTATGGTGATTATAGCCTCAAAAAGTAACTCTGGCATCTCTGATCACTGCTTAGAAATGAAAGCAGAGCTGTCACACCAGAGCAAAGTTTGTTGCCAGACACTTTACTAAACAAACTGTCCATCCTGACACTCTTTCATTGCCCTCCTGAATAACTGAGCAAGCTAAAAGGGCGGGTTTTCACCCATGTGCAGCCAGCCCATGTGGTAACACAACATTTCCAACGAGGAACACGGTGCTTTCAGCCCATACCACGATGTCAATGCCCACCACAGCCCATGACAAGGCTATGCCATAGGAGATGCCGTGGTGGTGTGTCCTGTCCCAGGGAAAAAGGCCCAGGAGCTGCTGCTCCAAGGGAAAACGCACTAAACGACACCTGCCAGGGCAGCAAACCCAACTGCTTGGATGAAACCATGACTGCCACAGGGTTGGGCTTGAATAGCCACTGGCCAAGGAAATACAAAGCTGTTTCTGAGGGCATGTATATGTACAAGTGATGGTGTAGGTGCTTTACTGGTACTTCTTATGTGATTTCACTGTGTTTGTTATCCAGCTGACCTACAGCTAATCCACAGCTCATCTCCTGGACACACCTTCACCTTCATCTCTCTTCTTCCATCCATGCCCTTGCTATCCTGGAAATTCCAATCCTAAACACTTCATGGTGAAATACTTCACTTTAGCCTTTCCCTCTCTCAAAGTCCAAAATCAATCAAAAATACTATAAAATGGCCCAAATTCCCTCAGTGCTTTAGTGATTCTCGGTGATGCTTCACAGTCCTAGTACTCTGTCTATTTTACCTGTTTACTGAGGATTTTACAGTTCAATGAATCTCAGAATGGTTTGGTTTGGAAGAGACCTTAAAGCTCATCTTGTTCCATTGGCAGGGACACCTTCCACTAGACCAGGGTGCTCAAAGCCCCACAATCAAATAAAATCAAACTATTTTCATCCCAACTAGCTTAGAAAAAGTAAATTACTATGCCAGACACCTCTTCAAGAGGCCAGTCTAAGTCCACCAAGAAGCTTCAGCACAAGGGGATCCATCCCAGTGCCCAAAAAACCTGATAGTCACCAGCTAGGGGCTTCAACATTGCACATGAAAGAAGACAGCATTTCCAAAACACATTCAACAATGACAATAAAATGTAAATATTATTTAGTAGAACTAAACCCAATCATTGTCTAAGGTCCTACAAAACCAGGGAAGAAACTGCTGCTAGGAAAATGAGAGCACTCCTGCTAAGAAAATTAAAGTTAAAACTCTGAATTTGTATTTTTGTCAAATCATGCTTGAAATACTAATGAGGTTCTCTTACTGTTGAAATGAAATGGAGATTTCTCCACTTCTCCTTGAAACCAAGTAGTATTCCCTAGAGGTATGGGAAGATTTTGTTTAGTTTGACTGGTAGAACAGGAAAGGACAAGTTCCCTACGCAACCCCAACTCCACCATACAAAGGTAAATAGATCATTATGATACACGCTTTAATTAACAGAACCCATCTACCTTGAGAAGAGTTCAAGGACTTTTAAGACATTCCTCAAGTGAAAAATTTCTGATTCCAGCCCTACACATTCAGCTTAGCTGCAGAATGTCACCAACAACTCCGTTTGGAGGAATCATACAGCAATTACTGCTGTGGGAACTGAAACCTTGATATGGAATCACAGAATGGTTTGGGTTGGAGGGGACCTTGAAGACCATCTCATTCCAACCCCAATTCCATGGGCAGGGACACCTTCCACTATCCCAGGTTGCTCCAAGCCACCTCCAACCTGGCCTTGGACACTTCCAAGGATCCAGGGGCAGCCACAGCTTCTCTGGACAACGTGTGCCAGGGCCTCAGAACCCTCACAGCCAGGAATTCCTTCCCAACATCCAACATAACCCTGCCCTCTGGCAGTGCGAAGGCATCCTCCTTGTCCTGTCCCTCCATGGTCTCCATTTTCTTGTAGGCTCCCTTCAGGTACTTCCTAATTTTATTTTTTTCAATTGCATGGCATGTGTTCCATAACACAGAATTTCCCATTTTGTGTTTAATGCATAATGGTACTTTACTGAAAGTACAGACTTACAAGACTTACAAGTATATTTCTTACAGACAATTTCTGAGGAACCTCTTTGAAGGAAGCAAGTGGTCTTCCAGGAAGGAACAAACATAACAGTTCTGTAGGTTGGTACAGTCACTACATACACACTCATTTTTGTGTTTCAGCATGTACTTAAGTCGAGATTTAATCATTCTTGTCATATCTTTACCGCTTCTTCGGAATGGGTTCTTAACCTTTTCATCCTATGTGATGTTAATTGAAGTAGAGAAACCCTTATTTCTATCATGAAGAAGAATAAGATGGAAAAACATGACATCTTGCAAACAGCCAGAAAAAAAGACCAATTAGCAATTTAAACCAAACAGTTTTCTTCACATTTTTCCTTCACACCTCCCAAACTTTCCTCCATACAGTACACCACAGTTACAGGATTTATCCACTAGTTCTTTATACCCCCAACATCATCTCCGACTATATTATCAACTATATTCTTCACCCTCAGTATTATGTTTAGCAGTAACAACTATGACACTCATTGCAAAAATTATATATACACATATATTAGCATATTTCCCATGAATCAACTGCTGTCATTCAAGAAAATCACTCAATGCCACAGATTACTCAAATCCTGGGCTCAGTTCTGGGCCCCTCACAAGAAGAAAGACATTGAGGGGCTGGAGTGTGTGCAGGGAAGGGAACGAAGCTGGGAAGGGTCTGGAGCAGCAGGAGCGGCTGAGGGAGCTGGGGGGGCTCATCCTGGAGAAAAGGAGCCTCAGGGGGGACCTTCTGGCTCTGCAACTCCCTGATGGATCCCGGAAGGGTTGGGCTCTGCTCCCAAGAAAGAAGGGAAGGGATGAAAGGAAATGGCGTCAAGCTGTGCCAGAGGATGTTAAAAGTTGGATATTGGGAAAATTTCTCCATGGAAGGGGCTGTCAAGCATTGGCACAGACTGTGGTGGAGTCCCCATCCCTGGAGGGATTTCAAAGCTGTGTGGATGTGGCACCTGTGGATGCGGGTTAGTGGTGGTCTTGGCAGGGCTGGAGGAAAAGCTGGACTTGATTATTTTAGAGGGCTTCTCCACCATAAACCTGTGATTCCATCATTTTGCAGACCTACCTTTAGTGTCTAAGAAATTTTAATTGGGAAGATATAAAACCACTCTGAACATACAGCAATCCCTGACCAAAGCTGTGAACTGCACAGAAGCTGAATTCCTAAGTTCTCCTCCGGTTCCACACTGAT
>JAWWLV010000100.1:70475349-70491054 GCA_035041135.1 Platyrinchus mystaceus
GTATTTTCAAAAGGTAGTTATGTTACAACATGACTCTATGGGAAGGCCAATATGAAAGTCTTTAAAAGAAAAATAAATGAAAGTAAAAGCTAATTAAAGTAGTGTGCATTAGTCAACACACCGAACTATCTCTGTACACGTGGGCAGAATGTCATGACGCACAGTGAGCATTCTGCCATTGTTCGTGTTTGATAACCTGCGTTCTAGGAAGTCCTATTAGTCACTGCTCTTCTGTTCCCAAAGACAAACCCAACCTAAACACACTCTGTACTCGAATACTACGTAGATGATAACAACAACTTATTAGATCATCCGCTCCACGAGAACTGATGATTTATTTTCTGTCTAAAATATCACCTATTGATGTTATTCCATATGGTATAAACAGCTGAAAGGCAAATCATCTATCTGCCATCATCTATCAAGGCCAGGTTGGATGGGGTTTGGAGCAACCTGGTCTAGTGGAAGGTGTCCCTGACCATGGCAGGGGATTAGAACAAGATGATTTTCAAGATCCCTTCCAACTCAAACCATTCCAGGATTCTGTGATTCCTGCTAACAGTAAAACACATCACATACATCGTGCAAAACTAGAATTTTGGATTACACTTTTCATTTTGCTTTATTACACTGCCACTGAGGACGTGATGAACTGTGGTACTGATGAACCACGGCAGAAATACTACTGTGTATTTGTTTTTCAGTGCCAAGACTGCTATTAAAGATTGACATGTTGTGTTCATGGAAAGGTGCTTTGGGCTTCTTTCAGGCGAGTTTCTGCCACTGTGGTGTTAGCACAGTTAAGCTTCTTAAGAAATTCCTCATTTTTCATCCAGTTTTTTTTTAAAATCATTATTCTTATCTTAGAGTCATAAGTACAATGAGAGAGACCTTAGCAGGTTTGTAGCCCAACCTCCTGCTCAAAACAGGGTTAAAACTGAATCCACACCTGAGCAGGGGTTTATCCAGTGGGACAAAGACTCTACAACTTCTCTGTGCTGCTGTGCCAATACTTCCCTGACCATGAAAAATTGCCTTCTCCCCCCAGGCTGGAACCTCCTGACCAGTCTCTCTCATCTTCCTGTCACAAACTTCCACATGAAGAGCCTGGCAACCTCTCCTCAGTAACCATCTCCTACACCTGGGAATGCTGCTCACCCCTTCTCTGACCCCCCTTTCCCTCAAGCCTTTTCTCCTGCAGGCTAAACAAGGCCAGTTCCCTCAGACCACCTTCCTACACCACTGCCCAACCACCACAGAGCCCCCCACTGAACTCGCTCCAGCAACCCCTCTCCTGTGTCTGGAGGCCCAAAAAACCTGGATGCGGTTTTCCCAACGTCTTCCAGTGCTCTTGCATTGTCATGAGTCAACTCCCATGGGGTTCCCAGGTGCTTTTCACCAGGTGCCATGGACACAGATGTGTCAGCTCTCCAGTAATCCCTGACATGATCCTTTTCCACTGCTGGCACTTTCCTTCCGCCTTGACCCCCACCTAACTTCCTCATCTAAGCAACATTCTCATGGCTTTCTAAAAATATTTCATCCCTGCAGGCCTTCTTTTCAGATACAAGCATCCCTAAATTTATATCTTATAGGATAGAGTGATGACAGGATTGTAAATTACATTATTGCAAAACAGCAGTTTGGGGGCGAGGGGTCATTATAGGGTTAAAGGTGCCGTAACAACACAGAAAAGAAAAGGATGAAAATTATTTAAATACTTAAGAAGCGATTATTTGTGATAATGTGTCACAGACATAAGTTCCCATGCCCTGAAGCAGCACTCTGTCACAGCACTGGCCAAATGTACAAAACAGGCTTATGAGAGGAGAATTATCTTTATGCATGAAAGTATTTGTAGTGAAGGAGGGCAAGGAAATGAAAACCAAACAAGTTCTGGAGATGTCTGATAGACTGAAAACAAAAGGAGGAATATATGAGATTCTTCTATAGAAAGGCCAAATTACTTCTGTACAGATGAAGTTCCATCAAAAAGAACAAAAGGATTTGTATATTAAAAGCAGTCACAAGCAACTGATGACCCATAAGCAAAAAAAGATATGAAAGAGCTTGGAGGAAATGTCTATTCAGTTCTGATGTTTCAGACAAAGGGCGAAGGCTTTAATCACCCAGATGCACTGGTTACTTGGGAGGCACATATCCCTGGCAGCTTAAGAGATGCTACTATGGGAATGTTGTTTTGGAAACCTCCTGTGCTTTTATCCCTTGGCTAGACACTTGTGATAATTCACAGGCTCTGCACGGGATTACAGGGATGCTACGACACCCTCATTAACGGGGACATTTGCATCTCCGTCTGCCTGGGCCTGGAAAATCCTCCCTCAGGAGTCGGGAGGCAGCGGCTGGAGCACTGCAAGAGAGGGCACAGCGTCAGCCCCTGCCCTGCTCCCCAGCAGGATTCACCCACCTCAGCCCCTGCACACTGGGGTTCTTTGGAGAAACACCCACTTGTGGACCTGAGCACACAAATAACGAGTTACAGAAACATGTCTCTACACAACTTCACGGAAAATTTATCTATTCACTGCAGAACGAAGTGTATTTACTTTACCTAAAAGCCTGTTCTTTCCTTAACTTGCTGAAGGCCATTACCATTAAAAAGGTTGAGTCATTTAATGGTTATAAAGGCCTGGTGCACATTAAAGTTGTTAAATCCTGATTCCTCTGTACCTATAGTTTCACCCTCCATTTACACGTGTCAGATGATTCAAAGTGCAATATTCTCCTTGCAAACTACAGTGAGAGTACAATGTGGTGGTAAATACCTTGGTTTGAGTACTTAAGAGACTTAGAAATTTCATAAATTGTTGTTTTGTATTTCTAAAACCCATTAGAAAGCCTGTTTGAAAATCCTCACTGAAGTGTGGGGTCTGAACAAACTAAAAATTTCCATGTGTGGTGGAAAGAAAAGTTTTCAGGAGCAACTTGGAGGGCACAGACACAGGTTAGTTGAATGTTAAACTGATCTGCTTCTCTCCCTGCAGGCACTCATACCTATCCCGGCTTCACACACTAGACATATCTAATGTTATCAGTTAAAATGTGAAATAAGCAGCAGCCTGACAGAGTTAAAAAAGGAAAGAAAATATTTATAATCAATGCTATATTTTTTTCTATATTTTTGTTTCATTCTAATGTTTACTTAGAGCCATAACACTATTTCTGTTTGTCAGATAAATCTTTGTAAGTTCATTAGTCATTAACTTCTTTAGATCACAGTGAACTGGTTTTTTCCAAAGAGAAAATTTCTAAAAAGGAAAGAGTACATGCTGTATCTGAATAAAGCATTAATGAGCCAAACACCCTGCAACTGAGGATAAACGACAGGTTCAAGCTAGTCATTATCCTGAGTCACCTCTACTTCTGTTAAGGAGCACTGTCCCATAAATATGTTCCATTCAGAACAAAATAAGACAAGACTCCAGTTTCTAGGATTTTACTGGAATGGCAGATAATAGTTTCTAAAAGACTATTAGAAATCCCTTGGTTTTTTAAATCTCAGAAAAAACTTCTGCAGGACGAATTACTGGTAATTCAAACAGACTTTTTATAATCCAAAAGCTATAAGGATCACATCCAGATGACCTTTAAGGTCTCTTCCAACCCAAACCATTCTATGATCCTCATTGTACACTGGACACTCAAATTCCAAATAATATAGTGGGATACAGCCCAGTGAACATTTTAGTGGCATCCACCTTTTTTCCAGGGCATCTAAAAGAAATCAAAATTGTACTAGCAGGACCAGAATAATGTTCCTGGCTTCTCATTTTTGCTTCTTTTAGCTATTAAACGGGCAGAAAACTTAAGTGATGCAACTCAGAACAACCTCTGCAAATTCATCTGTAAAACAATACTGGAAGTGTATCAGAAAAACAGAAATTTCTCTCATGGTTCCTCAGATATTTCTTCCTCCTCAGAAGAAGAGATTCACAAGATCAACAGTTTAAAGGTTCCACTGAAGAAGAAAAGTTTAATTCCCCAATTTGAAGACTATTATTAGATTGTACTGTTTCCAAAGAGCTTATGTGGCACAGTAACTATGAATGGGCACAACAATTAAAGATGGCACTATGGGGGCCTTCTCCCTCAGAACTCCAGCTCTCTGTGACATGTGTGACGGTCCAGATTCCCTGAAAAAGGGACCAAGATCCAGCAAACCTCAGTTCCATGATGATTTGCAATACGTTCATGTAATCACACATCCTGCCAAGCAATGACTTGCAGTTTGTAAGACACTGAAGTACCACATGATTTTCTGGATGGCAGAAGACAAATGATTTGTATCAGTGCCTTGCCCCCCCAAAAATCGCAAAGTTAGAAAATTATCCCACTGGTCATGGCCCACAAGTCAGCAGAGACACAAAACATGGTCGAGGGAAGACCAGACTCCCTTTTCCAAAGGTGAGCTCTCAGAGTGGTGCATATTTAGGTACTAAATACCTTCTTAAGCCAGCTCAGCAATCAACAATGTCATTTTTAAGGAGTCCTGTGCCATTACCCACAGAGCAGAAAACAGTTCAACCACCCCAATCCATGTCAGGAGACCCTGAGACAGAGAGAACCAACCTTTCCCCGAGACCCCTTTGTGGTTCACCCTCATCCAATCTATCTGTAAATAAAGCTGTGAGCCTGTCCATCTGGGAAGTCTCCATGACCCGTGAGCTGGGGGTGCCTGGGCTGCGAACACTTCCAATGGCACGCGGGGCACTCGGCTGCCCACAACAGATGGGGGACCAGGGTATTACTGTCCCATCAGGCGCCCACTCAGAATCCCCAGCAGGTTCAACCAGGCTTAAACCAAGTTCAATGATATTTCCATGTTGGAAACAGCTGATATCAGCCTAAAACCTCGCCTCCATATGTTACACACAGGCAAAAACAGGCGAGCCCACATGGAGTACTCCTCTTGTTGTTGACACAGCTAAAGCAGCATTTTAGTACATCTGACCACAACTACCCTCAATTCTAAGTAACAAAGGATGCTTCTTTCCTTTTAAAAATTAACTTCATTCTATTTGCATCGCTAAGTCATACCAGCAACAGCACATTTGCTACTAATATTCTCTTTTCCCTTGTCTGAACAATTGTTGTCTCCCCTTTTGTCACAGCCTTTCCCACTAATTGCAATGACACCTCCCAATTTTGGAAGGGCTGATCAGCTTATAAGCTTCCCCACAGCTAATCTAGGTCAACAAGCTACTAATAAGGCCAGCATATGTTTCTTTTATTTAACGCTATTGAGATCTTTATAAATCACTTCTGTCTCCCAACAAAAGCCACTCCTTGGATTCGAGAACCTCTGTATGTTTAAGTAGTAACAGGAACAGAACAGAACGAACAGTGTAAGAAGCACCTGTACACGGAGCACTGTGTCCATGAACAGCTCAAGGAAGAGCAAGGCAATGCTGCCCAAGGCTGAGCAGGTGACTCAGAAGTTCTCCCTGCTGTGCACACGACTGACTGTCCACAGACGAAAAGCAAAGTTGAGACCCTGTGGCTTGAAGCTGCTTCATTTTCCATTTCCACCATGTCCTTTTTCAAACACAGCCTGAGCATGAGAACATCATGAAGGCCCTTTCCCTGAGAAGACATTAGTTTCCACTCTACTTGGAACATCTAATAAAAATGGGATTATCATTTCGCAACATACCACGCTGCATGGGGGTTGAAAAAAAAAATCTCATTATAAAGCAGTTTATTATAAACAGAATATCACTTTATCATAGAAACATGGAACAGTATGGGTTGGAAGGGACCTTAAAGACCATCTGCCATGGGCAGGGACACCTCCCACTAGACCAGGTTGCTCCAAGTCCCATCTAAACTGACCTTGGACACACAGGGATGGGGCAGCCACAGCTTCTCTGGGCAACCTGTGCCAGGGCCTCACCAATCTCACTGCCAACAATTTCTTTCCAATACCACCCTCCCCTCAGTGTGAAGCCATTTTATAACCAGGCTAGACAATAAAAGCTTTATCCTCTAAACTAAAATCCTGCAAAACTATTTCGAAGTTAAGAAGCACTAAATTGGTCTTTGAGGATTTTAATTCTTACTTTTGAGGCAACACCAATCAGTCATTTCTGTATCCCTCCATACTGAAGAGAATTAATTGCTAAAATCTCTGTCTTACAGCACAGGGAAAATACCACCAAAGTGAAGGACACAGTGGGAAAAAAAAACAACACAAATTTTTCAAAGTAACAAATTCACACAGCAGAGTTTTGTATGGCAATACAAGTTTGCTGGGATAAACAGGTCATCTGCTACTGCTTTAAAGCAAACACAGAAAACCAAACAAGCTGCCTGAGTTGCAGATAAATAACCCGAAGCTGTATCCACAGAAAGATGGTCTCTGCCTGCTTATCTCAGTGGCATGATGTCTGAGTGAAAATATTTGGGGACAGGGATTACCAAAAGCCACTGTTTGTAGGAACAGGTCCCCACAAAGTATGGAATTGGAGAGCAGGGTTGCAGGGCGTCCTGCACCACCAGTGAAAACCAACCTAACCCCAAGGTTAAAAACCTCTTGTAGGAAATTTAGAAAACTGCTGTGATAACTTTCACTGAGGTAATTTCTTCCTAGCACAATTACCGTGTGATGTAAAAGAGAAGGAAAAATCACCTGTTACTCTTGAACAGCTCAGACTGCAGACATTTAGATTTCACTATCAGAAACAAGGGATTTGTGACTATTCCCCTCCTGATATCCACAGAGGCAGATCTCACTGCTTCAGTGAAACTATTCATTACCCTCAATTCCTCCTTCTCTTCTTTTCTTTGGTTATAAAAAAGGAATTGGAAAGCTGATGCTCAGAGGGTTCAGTATTTAACAGCTCTGGCCACAGGGCATTAATTCCAAGAAGCCCTTTCCCAGCTTGATCTTTTATGATATAATTCAACCTGTGAAGCCTCTCAATCTCTGCTTGCTGCTGTGGGAGCAAAGACTCTTTTCTCTAGGGTTTGCCACTACAAACGCTTCTCTATTATGATTGAGAGATCAGTAAACTGAGATTTAATTTAATGGCCCAATTAAGAGATGAAGGTTTGAACCTAGAATACGAAGACCTTGTCTATTGATCGTTCCTACAGTGTCAAGACAGCCCAGGTCCCCTGTGTGTGTGGTGTGACACAAACCCGCGTGTTTCAAAGACCCCCAGAGCCCTGCAGCTGTAAGCAACGTAAATCCCTTGTTCCAACAGTACCAACTGTTGCAGAGGGAAAAAAGGAGGGAAGAACTAGTGCTCATGTTATGTGCTCATAAAGGTTGGCGACTGTGCTGTAAATCCATCACTGACATCTTACTCGTGTTATCTCGCTTCTTGATTACTGAAAGCCGACATTGCTGAAATTAGACTTCTTCAAAATTATGTTTCCTGGGGTCAACGTGTGAAGATTCCAACTCACAAGTCTGGAACAATTTCAGGAGGGTTTTTGATCTGAAAAATGGCTCTAATTTGACACCATTCATTCCTCTGCTGGAAGAAAGAAGCCAGAATGACGAGTTTAACAGAACTGCTGAATATCCTATTCACCTAATTTGATTTGCTCAATTTAGACATCTCCATTATAGTCTGAAATCACAACCTAGCTCAAATCTTACAATTTACAAATCACAACTTCTGTATGAGAAGAAACACTTATGTTCCATACCCACGTTTCCAAACAAGAATTAAATTAGAAAGCAAACAATTTTGAAGTATTCATGCAGCAACCTGGCTTTTTCTTGCAAGTTTTTCTCCTTGAGAAGCACTTCTGAACTGGGTAACTCTATCTCACTAGTTCTCTGCTCCAACTATCCCATCACTATTCTCCAGTGAAAGAGGAAGCTCTGTGTTAAAGAGCTTCCTGAAAACACTGTTGACATCAAAGAAAAAAAGGCAGGAAAACCAGAATGCTCACACAGTTTAAAGCTGTGTGGGAGAGAAATTTGTTTATCTTCCTCTGTGAGCAGCCTAGTGAGTTCTGAGCCAGCAATTACATCTCATTATTGGCACTGCTAAAAAGTATTATTAAGCAATTTGTAATTTCTGATTTCATCACATTCACACACTTAACAATTTCAGATTTTTCAGTTCAGTGTGGCCCCCAAAATGCAGGTCAGATCACACATGTCCTGCTGCTCCATAAACATTTTTATTCTTTGCTGAACACACAGTGATTCACACAAATTTCTCTGGGCAGAGAATGGACTGAGAGCAGCCCTAAGGAGAAGGACCAGGGGGTATTGGTGAATGAGAAATTTATTTACAATAAGGAAAATACTCAAGGATAGGTTGGACAGGGTTTGGAGCAACCTGGTCCAGTGGAAAGTGTCCTTGTCAATGGCAGGGGGTGGACCTGAATGGGCTTTAAGGTCCTTCCAACCAAAACCATTATGGGATTCTATGAAATACACTGCAATGGCAATACAATTTTTCTATAGAAACTCACACACTACAACCTAAAGACAATTTTTAGTCCAACATAAGCCAAGCTTAAAAAGCGCAGTTTAAAGTAACATCAACAACTGTCACAAACAATTTCACTCAAGAAAATCCTACCAGACTCATATAAGAGGAAACCATACCAGAGAAATTCAATTACTAATGCAGGAAACCAAAAAACAAATGTTTTTTGGGGGAGCTGAAACTTCTCAAATACAGCAGCACATATCAGAATGGATGGCATTTTTTCACAGTAGCTTATGAAACACAACTGTGCCTACAAAATGATGAAGACTTTGTCAAAGAGTGAAAAGGGAATGCAGGGCTTCATCCTTCTCTCAGGTGAGAGACTTGATGAACCCCAGCAATGCAGTCAGTCTTTACAAGCATGGATACTTAAGCACTTACAACTGTACTTATAAGAAACCTACATCAACCTTTACAGCCTCAGGCTTTGCTCTCACAGCAGGAACAGCAGGGCTGTGATGACACTCAGGTACAACACACTGTATCCCATGGCAAGCACAAACTAAAGTCTCTGTTCTGCACCCTTTTTAAGCACACCCTTTTTAAGCACACCTCCTTCTCTGACTGCTTCAAGCATCAGGAGCACTGTCACAAACCTCTTTCCTCATGTTGTTCCCTGAATCTCACTGAGCCCTCTATGACAGCCAAAGAAATCAACAAAATATGACACTGGTACAATTACATGCCATCTTTTGATACTTAAGTTCTTTAAATCATCCAACAGGGAGAAGTGCAGCCAATAAAGTGTTCTTAGTGGCTCACACAGCCCCACACATGAGCAGCCGTGGTGATAATACAGGAAAAAAGGAAAACTGGATGGTGTTTCCAGCACCATAAAGTCATTTAACGTTAAAAGTGCACATCTAATTAGTGAGGTGTATGGCAACCTCTAGTGGCATATGCCTGCTTAGAAAACAGCAAACATTCCAACATATGAAGCCATAGGAAAAGCATTTGCCTTAAGTGATCAGTCGTCTTCTTGTCACTGATCTTATCCAAATGACAAGGTGATGAGATGACAGAACACACTGGATCCGAGGAAGACCCTCCATGTGTTCCATATCCTAGACCAGGCAGGCCAAGTTGCAGAAAAGCCAAATATCATGGAAGCTGTTTCCAAATACGTTAAAGGAATTAATGCCAGCTGACTTGCAGTTTTGAGTGACAAACTGAACACCTGCACCACTCTGCACGTATATTTAAATATAAAGATACTACAAGTACCAGCACTCCATAGAGCAGTGCAGTGTCACTATGATGATGAAACAGCTCTGTGTAATTAAACACAAATCTTTGATAACAGCAAATAGAGAACAGAAGGATCTCAAAGTCAGGGCAATCTACATCAGAGAACATCCAGCCTAAAGTAATATTGCCCTGGATTTGACTATGAAGCATCTCTTACTTCTATTTTTACTTCCAGCAGCTGCTTGTGTAAAATTTATACTTGTGATAGATTTATACAAATCTGACAATTTTCATGCTTGCTGGAACATGATACAAATTACCCAGCATTATGAAGTTGTATTTTACTGAGGTCTTAAGTGCAGTACATGGAATATTCTCAGCTCATTCTTTCACAGAAAATAGTCTTCAGAATTTAAAACAATTGGCTGTCTCTGCTCAGAACGGGATTAGGAAAAAGCCTGCATGGAAATGGAATTACTTCTCACATTAAGGAAGGAGTCATTAGAGCATCTGGTGAGGCTTAAATTATGACTGCCTATTCAGTTGTATTGCTAAGCAGTTTTTAAGTTAAGTGTTTCACAGCTACTTAATTTAGAAACCTATACCCTGAAATACTTCATGTAATAAAAAGTACTATCTTCTTTTTAGGCTTTTCCTTCACAGAAAACACTTTCTCTTTATGGATACTGGGCTTTCTACTCTGAGAGATGCTTGTACTCTGATGGTGGAAGCAGAACAGGAGTATAAATATAAATATTTTGCTTTGGCATCATGGAACATCACTGCTGGTTAAATTCAATAATTGTGGGTAACAGACTTCCTAGGGTAGAAAAACATGTATATGACTCAAACATCAATCTTTCAGGAAATATGTGTATTCTTACTACTTTTCTTGATAACTGAAACTTTATAACAAATCTGTGTATTTTGAGAGGAAATCAGGTTAAAATACCTTCTTTATGGTGCCTAAACCTGCCAAGGAACCCATGGCTGTAAAGCTCTTGAGAAGAAAACGCAGTGAATTCCTACAGGAGACAGGCTGCCCCCAGAACCAGCTCTTCCTTTCAACCAGCCCATGTCCTGGTCCCACTGGACATTTTAGAACAGATTTTAATACATTTTTACACTGGGATCCTTTTATTTATAAGCAGTCATGATCACAGTGACAAATCAAATCCTAGACTTGGTGATCATTTTTGCCTATTGTCCAGGTGTACAGTTTTATAACTCCAGAACATAACTCCAGTCCTCTCTCCCTAATACTCCTTTGTTTATTTAAAGTCACCTCCTTCATTACAATTTCCACTATATAATAATATGTAGCGTCTGGCTATGACAAGGCAGAAGCTTAAAAGTAACAACATGGAACATTTATGAATTTTGTAAGGATATAATATTATATAATATAGATCTTATTGCCATTTTGTTTTGCTTCTTCAGCTTATGAGCATGACCATTGTCTCTATCAATCCTTACATTATTTCCCACCAGAAAAATAAACTCCAACCCTCCTGGCAACCAATGGTTGGGATAACCAACATCCTTCTCAAACTGCTATGCTATCAGACTAAAACCTCTACAATCCTCCAAATGCACTGAGGCCTCAGGCTAATTTATACAATCCAAGAACAGAACCATAGAATCATTTAGGTTGGAAAAGCCCTCCCAGGATCATGGAGTCCAACCATTCCCCAGCAGTGGCATGGCCACCACTAACCCATGTCCCCAAATGCCACATCCACATGGCTTTTAAATCCCTCCAGGGACGGGGACTCCAACAGTTGGACTCCATAATCTTTCACTGTGACAGAATTTCCTTTCCCTGTTTTCTGCCATCCACCCCACTGCCTTCTTTCCACACACACCACTGTCAAACAAACACCAGTGGAAGTCTGTCTGCCTTCAGTGAGAATGTCAGCACGGTCATTTCGCAGGTAAAATCATGCAGCAATGTTAAACTCACATCATAACCATGCATGTCTAGAGGTACGGGGAATAAGGCTCCCAAATGTCAGGGCATCCTGCTGAAACACTTACACAAGGACTGTAAGAGAAACTCTTGGGTCTTGAGACTAGCAAGATAACCTCTCCCTGTCCCACCTCTTACTTTGAGCTGCAGAAACATTAGAATAAATTAGAAGCATTAGAATAAAATGGAACAAAATCAGAACCCAGGATGATAGGAAGAAGCTCGGAAGTGGCAAATGAAGCATCACAGTAAAAACCAGACAAGTTTTTGAGAACCAAGGAAATGTATCCCACACTATGCCAGCATATGTGATTTCAGGATTTTGCAAATGCTTGGAAAACTCGGGTCCATGTTTATGATTTGGGAAATGAAGACAGCAGGCATTTAAGACAATGCCTGTGATAAGTAAGGGGAAAGTAGCTCCAATTCAAACTCTGAACCCTCATCACCTCTGCCAAGGGTACGAAAAGAGTTTGAGTATCAAGCAGGGAAAAGGCAACAACAGAATGCATTCATCCTGGTTAACTGTCCACGCTTTTACAACCATTTCCAAAAGAGAAGTGGCTTGGAGAGAATTAAATCCTTAACAACAAGCTGTATCTCATGTTAACCCAGTCCTCTACAAAGTGCACAGGCACACAGTCATAATTTCCTTATTTCTAGCACACTGTCTGTACCTGACAAACACCATAACAGTTTATTCCAGATCACATTAACAAGGACCTTCCCAGTTTCCCTTGGAGCGTGGAGCAGGGCTGGCTGCCAAGATGAGAAGGATGCCTGATGTGGGATTACCTGCCCTTACAAAGTGCTCTGTGGCACAGTAACAAAACAGGAATGACCCACTTCAATATCTACTTCTTTAAAGTTATGGCCCTGTTTTAGAACCACAGCAGATATTGACTATTTATTACTACACCGGATAATAACCTTTATCCATTGAAAAGCACTGATTTAGGTTTTATTGCTCATATTTGCAGGGTGCTGTCACAAAATGATCATTCTGTTATCTCTGATTTAACAGAGACCTTTTGCCAAATATGCAGGAAGAAGTAAGTTGAAAATCCATCCTGCATAGTAATTGAGAACCACCATTCAGTGCATTTTTATAATAACATGATACATGACTGAAAAAAAAACATAATTCACACAAATCCCTGAAAACCTTGTGGTTTGAAAGCAGCTACTGAGCTGTTCTATTAAGAGGACCAAAAGGCAGAAGTTTCTCAGACAGATAAGACAGTGGGGTTTTTGTCCATTCAGAACAGGTTCAAGTATAAAGCAAGCTAAGATTTATTCTGGGATTATTTAGTTACTCAGTTATCCTTTCTGCTGTTTAGTTCATTGGTATCAATTAAGGCACATAAAATCCAAGTTTCTCCACTGCTGAGTTTCAGCAAAGATGATTTTCAGAGTCTGTATATTTACCTGATGATCCTCTGAGCAGCATACTGATGAAGGGAGCGGAACTGGGCTGACATGTTTGCTAAGGCTGCCAGACAATTTGTATGAAGGTATTTGTCCTGTCAGAAAGAAGAGAAAAGATAAAAACCCAACACATCAAACTGTTCTGTTGATAGACAGTGACACCTCCTGCAGGAGTCATGCGAAAGGCTGAGTAATGTATGTTGTTTTAAAGGACACGATCAAAAGCACAGAGCAGAAATGCAAAGTGTAGACACTTGGTCATGTTTTAATACGTTTCCTAAAAATATAAGGCTTATAGAAGAGTGATTCCATACAGATTTCAGAGTGTATATATCTGTATGTATAGACTTGCATGTGTATGTCTTCGCATTTTTAGCTATGTTGATTTACAATGGCATCACAGATGTAAAAAACACACAGAAACATTTTCCTCTTCTCTCTCTTCCTCTCTCTCTTTTATAGCCTTATCCTGAAACTTTCTACTTCATAACTCATGTCCCTATTAACTCTTTCACAGCATTCCATCTATCCCAAAACTATAACCATACTATACTTCAGGGAACTGATCCTCATTTCAGCATCCCTTAAACCACTTGACCAGATAAGCAACTAACTGATTGCCCTGTCAAAGTCAAGGGTTTTACACAGAAAAAAACTTGCCCACTTATCCAATCCAAAAGGGATTAGTTTCCCCATTCAAGTCTAAAATATTCATTTACATAACGTAATAGATTCTAAATACGACAAATATATGCCAAAAATTGTCCTCCTTCCTTCCAATTCTTCTGATTGTAAGAGCAAAATCTTTAATTCTTCCAGTTTAAAATACAATTAATTTTTGGCTACTTTTTAATGTAAAAAAACTGTGCTTTTAACTGTTGAAAATATTCAGAAGTGCATGATACTATGCTTATATGTTTGAAATGAAGTATAAAACCAAATTCTTGAAAAAGGCAACAAACCCCATCTGATATGAGGCTATAAAGTTGAAGAAGTAAAACCACTAACATTAAATAGAGCTGAAATTCCCTCTTTTAAGTCATTTAAGAGGGGCAAACAACCTATAATGATTTATTTCTTTTCATGAATCTAATGAACTCTTCCTTCTTGTTTGAAGATGGGTTTGATGCCTGAATTAAGGTCTTCAGAGAATCCTACTCAACGAACTGGACGACAATACAGAGATCGTGTTACAAGTTCAGAAACACTGACCAGTTAATGTAGCTGATTTGTCCATTTTCTGCTGCAAATCCAGATGCCACCTGGTTGCAACAGAATGAATAAAATCCCACACCCTGTTTGAAGATGAATTCGTGCTGCCAGAGTTAGAAACCCAGACGTAAGGGCTCCGCGTAACTCACCCTTGTCCGTGTCATGTTGTACTGGATGGTTCTTATCACCACCAGGATCAGGAGACTCCCAAGTGAGATCTCTGTTAGGACACGCTCAGCATACCAAGTGATGTTTTTCAGTATCTGAAAAAAAAAAAAAAAAAAAAGAAAAAAAAAAAAGAACAAGGTTCTTCAGCACTTATGTCTGAATAAAGAATGTAGGAAACTGTCTGGAATCTCACGTTCCTTAAGACAAATTCCTTAAATTACCTTACAGCCTCAAATGTGACTTAATTTTCTTATTCCAAAGCAAGAGTAAAACAAAATTAAAAAAAAAAAAAAGAAGTCAGACCTTTGCAGCATTATCACCTAGGAGATCTCACCAACTTTAAGCCCTGTGGAAACATGCCAGCTGCAGAAAGATGATTACATTTAGCAATACCCTAGTTTGTATGCCCTGTGCCACCACACTCCTATGTTCTTTTTGGTCTTAACCCTTTCCACCTTATAAAGACTCCATTTTCACCCTAGACACGTGAATACTGCTTCTAGTTCCTTCCCATTTTCCCTCATTACAGGCTGGGCGAGAGGCAGCATGCAGGAGCTCTGACTGAAGGGCAAGAGCTCACACGCTGAGGGTCACAGGGCAGATCCACGGGCGAAGTGTTGACTCCACACTGAAGCCTTTCTCTTGCCAGATAAAAGGTCTCTTCCCTTAACACTTAGACAAAGTCATCAGACAGGTAAAGGGTTTTGTATCTTTCAGAGCTCCCCACTACCAGGGTGGATGAAGTTTACCACCATTTCCAAACTTATTGCAGGAGGCGAATCACTCCGCTCTTTCCTTATACTTCACCAACCAACACAGAGGAAACGTGCACAAAACACCCTGACTTAAAAGACTGGTAAAAATGAGTCAACAGGAACTGTCTTAAAAACATGGAAAAGATCCTCTATAAATTCAGGGTTATTCCGGGTCAAAACTTAAACATGTTTAACAAGGACTATTGCAAACAAAGCTGCTGTTCTGTATAACTTCATTTTGGAGATCCTAACTGTGTTCTACTGAAACTTCAGATTCAATGAAAATAATACAGACGTCTTAAAAATTCCAAACCCCATCAATCTCAACTATCAACCTCTATTTAACCTCTTCTCTTAAAAAGGCATATGAAAACACTTCTGACTATATTTAGGTCTCTCAACATCAGAAGGATGTGAACCTGTTGGAGCAGGTCCAGAGGAGGCCCCGGAGATGCTGCCAGGGCTGGAGCCCCTCTGCTCTGGAGCCAGGCTGGGAGAGCTGGGGGGG
>JAWWLV010000100.1:70491154-70507847 GCA_035041135.1 Platyrinchus mystaceus
GAATGGCTTCCCAGTGCCAGAGGGCAGGGTTAGATGGGATATTGGGAAGGAATTGCTGTCTGTGAGGGTGGTGAGGCGCTGGCACAGGTTGCACAGAGAAGCTGCGGCTGCCCCTGGATCCCTGGAAGTGTTGAAGTCCAGGTTGGACTGGGCTTGGAGCAACCTGTTCTAGTGGAAGGTGTCCCTGCCCATGGTAAGGAGGTGGAACTAGAATGCCCCTTCCAACCCAAGATATTCTGGCATTCCATGATTCTGTCTCTTGAAGCTCTTTCAAAGTACAAGAGTAACTTGAAATAACATCCTGGTTATGACTCGTGTTAGTTGGTAAGCTGATGAAGTTTGAGATACAGGAGTCCTTTCTTTACTATATATGAAGAGGCAAAACAAAAGTTCAGAACACTGAAATAAATTTAATATCAATTTTTAAAAGGTATGTCCGTTATCAACACTGCACAGTACCTCACTCTTCATCAGCACCTTCCTATTTCCCCCAAGGAAGCTAAAATGAAGCAATGACTGCAACCTAGAGATGGAAAAACCACTATTAAATGGTGAAGGTGACAAACATCCCCAGCTGCAGGTTCAGGTGTGGTGGGTTCTGGTAAACACCTTTTACTAAAAGGATCACAAAATCAGAATACAAGGAAGAGGGGAAGACTTCAGAGGTACTTAAGGGAAGAATGGTCAAGGCTGAGGAACAGATAGGAAACACGAAATCACTACAAGAAAGGCTTCCACAAATAGCAGGCGATGAGTGGATGCGGAAACCGGTATAATTTCTGGTTATAACAAGTCACTAACACTATTTTAAGACAAAGTGGTGATGGTATAAATGAAAGCAAGTCATCCAAGGAGTTTCAGTAAACAAGGAAAACTAGTTGGTATGAACAACACAGATGATTAACAGGAAATGCCTGCAAGACAAAGCAAAATCCACACCTATTTTCACCAAAAAAAAAGGCAACCGAAAAGTTAAAAAGCTGTTAGTTGTGTAATTAAAAGATTACATATATATTAACTTCACTGCTGCTGGAGAACTTGATCATCCCAACGGTGCTAAGCATAAATCTGTGATCAGATATAGCAAGTTCTTGGGTTACTTCACAGCTGCAAAATGATAAATTAAGTGTAGACAGTCATTTTGGTTGCCATTAATCGTGATTTCTTAATAACGGCTTATTTATTACTATGTAGATATATCTGTTTTAAAAAGGAGATTTTATGTTAAAAAACTAATTAACTACCCTGCAACAAAAAATATCCCAAGCTCAGCATTGGAACCTTCCAGAACAAAAATACACTGTTATTTAAAGAATAACAGTATATGATCATTAAGTAATGGTTACACTCTGTAACACATAAATATAAGAGGGATAAGCTGTGGTTGCACATTTTGTTTCCTGACTTTTAAATCATTATTGAAAATCCAACACACGCTTTGCAAAACACTACATAGCTATGAAAATGGGAGGTAGAAAATACTATTTGTTTTGACATGGCATACAATACAAATCCAAACACGTTTCCAGAAGATTATTGAAAAGAAATAGTTTCACTCGATTTGCTCTAAAACAATACCCAAGGGTTGGTGGGGTTTTTTTCCCTCTGAGACAAAATACACTTAGCCAAGAAAAAAATATCAACTTAACTGATTAAATCTCTAATAAGGTATTTCTTGTAGTCTCTCATTTATGAGTGAAATAGCAAAGCATCCTTCTCCCACAAATCAAATGACCCCCATGTTTCCTCCCACTCCCTTTGGTGCTGTTTTGTGGAACACATCCCTGTACTTTATGAACCGAAGCGAAGCTCCTGATTCACACTAAGCTGTGACTCAGCAGCAGGTCCCATCAAATGCTCTCTCCAAAAAGGTGTCCCAATGGGACAGGACGAATAGGACTGGGACAAGTTAGGTAATCTCAAGCAGGACCTTGAGCCCTCCATCCACATCTTTCTCATCCACCCATGGCTCCCTGTGCTATATATAAGCCATCAGCCTTCCAGTTTTCCCTCCCTGTAATTCATTCCCACCTTTTTGCCCCCAGAGACCCCATTCCTTCTCAGTTCTTTTTTTTATCAACTTCCACTCCCCCACCCACACCTTATCATCATTGCATCACAGAATGGTTTGGGCCCAAAGTGACCCGAAAGCTCACCCAGTCCCACACCCTGCCATGGGCAGGGACACCTTCCACTATCCCAGGTTGCTCCAAGCCACCTCCAACCTGGCCTTGGACACTTCCAGGGATCCAGGGGCAGCCACAGCTACTCTGGTCTCACCACCCTCACAGCCAACAATTCCTTCCCAATATCCCACCTAGCCCTGCCCTCTGGCAGTGGGAAGCTATTCCCTCTTGTCCTACCTTGCCCATTCCATCCTCTCATCAAAAAGAAGCCTGACTCCATCTTCCCCAGCATTTTGTCACTCTGTTCCTGTCCAGTCTCTTTACTCATTTCTTTGCTCAGCAGTGCCAAATCTTACTTGTTTGTTTAATTCTTATCTCTCTCCCCTATTACACCATCCCATGTTCCTTGTACAGCCAGCCACAGCCTGTTTCCAATTCCTCCTTTCACACCAGTGCTCCTGTTCCTACACACTTTCAACATGTGGATGTGGCACTTGGGGACATGGGTTAGTGGTGGCCTTGGCAGTGCTGGGGGAACAGTTGGACTTGATGGTCTTAAAGGCCTTTTCCAACCTGAAGGACTCTGCGTGGTTTCAATGACTGCCAAGCAGCAACAGAACCACCACTGGGAGCAGAGTGCCCTCCCAGAGGAGCTGGAAGCAGCACTTACATAAGCTTCATCTTGTCCCTATGGATTTCACCTGATAACATGACTCCTGTGCAGGGGAGGATGCAAACAGCCCAGCTGGCTCTGGGAACAAAATGAGAATATTCAGCCACCACGGACGTCAGAGCACCTCTGGTTACATACATGCTGCGCAGATGGAAACAGACTCCTCGTGCCCCCGAGACCGGTAATTTGGTCACAATTAGTCACATTATCAGCAACAGAGCCCTGGCATAAAGGCCACCTGACAAAGTTTCAAATTCCTAATGCAAAACATGAAGTTACCAGAGATTGTTAAAAAAACATGTTGACAGCTGTGAGCAAGGACAAAGACACGTTCATGCCCCGGTCTCGCTCTCAAAATGGCAAATGGTTCTCCCTGAAACTCTAAAAACACCAACCTGGGAAAAGGCCAGTCACTGAGACACATATTCCTTTAAACAGTACACTTACTCCTAAAAAAATAAATAAATTCAAGGTTAAAAAGTTACCCCTGAGAACCTGCTACCTCTCCTCTCCTCCACAGTGAAGAAAGCGACCACAGCTGGTAGGCAATGAAATGACTACGTGAAAAACAACAACAGCAACCACCACCATCCCTCACACGGCTTTGGGTTTCAGGAGAACAAACCACGAAAATATTCTAAATTTCAAAATCATCTATCTGAAATCAGTGCTACAATTGACCAATCTCATTGATTTGCAGGTAACATCAAAAACGGGAAAGAAAAAGGAAAAGGCTCAGTCCTGGGGTGGTCTTGCAAGAACAATTAGAGAAAAAAAATAAAATGTTTTGATGAATTACTCTTTTTAACACCAGGATCCTGGACACCTACAACTCAGGGAACACTAACTGCAGATGCAAAGAGCAGGAGCTCAGATCTACATATACCAAGCAGCGAGATTCTCAGCTTCCCATAACTTTGCTCGTGACGTATTTTTTAACACACTAAAAATAAACAGTTAAATTGTGATTTACAGCCTACCACCATTTACTACAGCATGCAGTGCTGTAGTAGTGCTAAAAGGTTACTGCTACATAAAATTTTGTATTATGTTATTTTGACATCTGGTGTAATTTTATTTACAGTTTCATAAATCAGAGACCAAAAATCTCCAATACGTGTCTCCTTTGGGGAATTCTTGTATTTACTCATTTACTCTGTTGCTATTATTATTATTATTATTATTATTATTATTATTATTATTATTATTATTAAAAGCAATTGAGACAGTGACCTAACTGCATTCAACTAATTGCAGGAACTGGACCTATGCTTTTGATCATATTTTCCAGGCAGTTAAGACCACATTCATTTTAAATAAAAAAATCCTTCAGTATCCTACAGCTGTCTGTGGTTTCCTCAGCTCTTTACCAGTTGGTATAATCACCAGATTTATAAAACTTTGCTTACTAAAATTAATCTTAAAAATCAATAAATAAATGTGGGTTAAATGCCACAAAGGAAAATAGCCCATAAATGGACTGTACAGTCATGCTTCTTATAAGAACAGTACACAGGATATACAGCAGCAGAGAGAAAAACAGGTTGATCTGAAATACATCTTTATTTCTTCATAGTGATGGAGGAAAAAAAATAATCCTGCCGTACCTGCTAAAATTTGGTAGGTATTTGTGTTGAATTAAGGTTTTGTGAAACTGATGCTAGATGCTCACATTTCACAGAAAGACCTACACAGACTTTCTGACTCCCCCAGTTCTGCAGCCCTTTCACACCGTCTTAGCCTTCAGGAGACACGGAGTTAATATTTAAGAAAATGTGAGATAAATTTCTTACTTTTTACTGTAGTTTTTGAATAGCAGCTTGCTCATTCACATCTGAAAACATTCATTTAAATAATAAAAAAATTTGGGTGAGGGGAAGCGATTTATCAGTACGATTTTGAAACCTTTTCCCCCCCTTCACTTATTCCCCATTGTAGGATCTGTAGGAATTCCATACCTGTACCCACTACCCAGAGTTCACAAGAGAAAATGTGATGTTCACGTTTGCGTTTTCACGTCCACATTCCTCAGTAAATGGAATGGCACAGAAGATGTAGATCACAAAGATAACCTTATAAGCAAGGAATCCTTTCTGTAAGGAACTCTTAAGGCATGGTATCACATTTATCTACTCATCTATGTCACAGTTCTTTCAGGTGACCTTCAGAGCGCACAGTTTAAGGTCTGAACAAGGAGAGACCTCCTCTTTCTCCTTCACTGCATCCAATCCATCCATGTGACACTCAGATTAAGAGCAAGGGGCAAGAAAAAGCCTTTAAATTCAATTAAAAAAAAACACTGCAAAGCTGCTTTGCCTCCAAATTTGCTCTCTCCTTTGGCATCAAACATGCCCCATCCAGGTGAGAATGGAGAAAAGGGTAAAAGAAAGAATAGTAAGGAACAGAGGAGGACAGAAGGAGGAACTAAGATTATTCCACACCTGTTCTCTGCAGTGCCATAGCACTGCTTTGGCTTTTGAGGGCAAAAGTTTGCATTTTCACAGCTTTTTCTGCAGCAGGGCTGTCAGGAGAAGCTCACACAGACAGCGCTGCAGGCTCAGGTACCTCACAGCCTATCAGTATCCACCTGAGAAGCAAATCCAGCAAAACTCTGGCCACACTCTGTTAATGAACGGATGCTTCTCACCAGGCACAGGAGTGGGAAAACACACAACCACAGAGGAAAGGAAGGAAGCAGTTAGTGAAAATATGAAGTAGAATCACAGATTGAATTCAGAAGAAAATGGAAGAAGCAAAGGCATGACTGAAGGAAAAGAAACCAGTGCAGGGTAAAAGGAACAAGGTGGGGGTTGTGTTTTTATTAAGATGGAAGTAGTAAACCACTATCCACACTGCACAGCAAACACTACAACTCTGCTGGCAGGGTGAGCTGAAAGGCAAGAATAAACTGGACAAGAAAACTTGATTTATGTTTTCATTTCACAGCTGGATCCTCATTAAGAAATTTTAGGGAAATCTTCCACTTTTACTCATCCAGTAAGGAATTTATTAAAAGACCGTGTGTAAAGCCTTCAAAATGAATGAAGAATGATGGGGGAAGAGACTGAGGCAGGAATGAAGCCTTGTCTGCAGTGCTCCAACCCTCACCAAGCTCAGTTTATGGGAGAAGTTAAATGACTTAGTGACAGGGAGCCCAAAAACACACATCACACACGTACACCTCTGGTGCACATTTACAGGTTCAAGGCACACTAAGTTGGAGGCAGGAGGAAAAAAGCTTCAGGAAAACATTTCAGTCATCTTCACGGCTACTATAGGTGCTCCTACTAAAAGCTGCTTCCCAAAAGGTATTGCCAGGAAACTGCATATAAATCATCTCTTCTTGCTTTCTACTCTCAGAGCGATAGTAAATAATCTGAAATTTCAGAAAATAAACACTGTAACAAAAAAAAAATTGCCTCTCCTTCCAAAACAGGCTGGAAATTTACCTGAGAAGAGTTCTGTTTAGAAACCTTGAAACTAGCTTCCAGCTTTTTTTGCATTTCAATAATTTCAAATAACCCCAAGAGAGAGTTTCTGGGTCCCAGTCTAAAAATTAAATTAAAACAGTGCAGATATCTCATGCATCATCACAGCTTTAGAAGCTGGGAAACTAGAAACACAGTTGTCCAAGGTATTGTCCAGCACAGATGGTCAAGGTCCACCAAAGTTAGTCAAAATTTGGATTCTATTATATGGACAACATAAAGTAGAAATGAATCTAGCAGAATGACACAAAAAGAAGTGCCAAGTAAGGAAGTAACAGTCAGTCTGGAAAATAAAACTCCAACTAAAAGCTCCTCTCAGCTGCATCAAACTGGTTAAGCAAAGATTTTAATTAGAAATAAAAAAAGGCTTCCTTTTTTTTTTTTTCCCCTCTCCTCTAGGCCCTCCACTTCCACAGCAAACATTCAGCATCTTTGAGGCAGCCTGCCTGGCTATTACCACATTAATTTGTAACAGGAACACCAAAAAAGACAGAAAAGGAGGTAAATGCAGCATTTCCTCTACAGGAGGGAGCATGTTTTGTTCATTTCACTCAGAAAAGTTTTGAAATTACTCTTCATCCTTATAAAATTACTCTTCATCCTTATAAAAGAAACTTTAATCTTCAGGTTACTCATCCTTATAAAAGAAATATGCATCCGCCATCAAATTTGGATGAGCCCATCCAGCCTCCTCTGAGGAAACAGATCTGCCAATGTATCTTCATAAAAGTAAACCATGAAATAATTTTTAGAGCTGAAGGATTATTTACCAAAACAACAACTCACCACTTCATGAATGGATCGGTTGAAGCCATCGTCCTCTGTGAGGATCAGCAAAATGATAAGAGCCATGTAAACATGGTGTGAGTTCCTTTCCTCAACGTGGTACAGAATTTCAAGAATTGGCAGAACCTTTGGGGAAGGAGAAACGTGTGTATTAGTTTATTCTTCAAATACCTCAGACAATAAACAGAGGAGGCTCTAAAGCTCCCATGCCCTTCTCAATATCACACCAATTCCTCCCTCTTGAAACAACCACTCCTAAGCAGTGATTTTGACTCCACAAGAGAGTCTAAACAAATGCTTTTGTGTGGTCAGACATGGAATTTCAATCCCTAATAAATGAGATTCCCAGCCATACCCACTCTAGGCCCCTCACACTTCAGTTCTCCTCTCTACGCTACGGGGAAAATCAAATTGCTAAACAAGATTCTCACCAGTTCAAGCAGGAAAACAGTTGTTTCTGACCATCTGTGCTACCACACTCCTGGTGTGAAAGGACTTTCCTCTTCAAACCCAGCCACGCAAATTGGAGCTGAGGTGAACAGAGGCATTTTGAGTCAAATCCCATTTTGGTGTGCGAGGATGATCCCAGAAAAGAACCAGTTTGGGTTGGGTTAAGACTAGAAAAGGCCTGTTTTTCCAATTTTAGATAATATGCAGCCAAAGAGAACTGACATTATGATGAGAGTTCAGCCCAAGGTCTTGCAACATTTCCACCAGGATGAACAGCTTAAGCCAAAGTCTTGCAATAATAACGAAAATGAGATTTCATTGCAACAGCAAGCATACCTGAATGCTAGTCTAAAGTTAATCCAGATGCAAACGCTGTCCCTCTACCAACTGAAAATTAGCTTTCCACTGGCTCAGTACGACGTGGCTTCCCCAGGCTGCAGAAATAGGCCTAAATCACAAAATACCCTGGAAAAAGGAACTGGAGAAAACTCTCAGTTCCAAGAAGCTTCTAGACACCTAAAGGCTTGCTGTTTTTCAAAACAGGCCAAGTGCAGGAGGATGAATCATGTGAAACCTATTCTGGAGAGCGGCCAGGACACCGAGTGCCTCACAAGCCTCTGAAGTTACCAAAATGTTCTCTTACAATCAACCATCCTCAAAACAGCTGGAACATACTAAAACAGTTTCTATTAAAATGAAATGAGATTGATCTAAATGCTGCAGGCCACAAAACCTTTTGACAGATGCTTTGGTCAGGGTCAAGACAAGACCGCAACAGAAGCTGAGGGACAATATATTTACAATAATATTTTTACTACTATTAAAGAAATATGAAAATTAAAAACATTACATAAAAATATTTATTCATTGCAATCATGCTTCCTTTGCCATTTTAAAGGATCCTTCACAAACCGCTCTCTCCAGTAGAAACTTGAGTCAACATCTTTGTGTTTTCTGAATATCAGTCTTGACTAAAAACCAGGTTTTCCCTAAAACATGTAACTGATGTATGGCCAAAAAACATCAGTCTTTTTCCTTGGATGGGGGAAAAGGCAGACAAACATTTAGTCCAGTGTTTAAATTATTTTAACTTTAGTCCACTGTTCAAATTATTTCCACCTCCAACACTTGCATGTAGCTTTGACTGCATAAGCTCTAAGTCCTTTCCAAGTTCAAGAGTTATGATAATAAGCTGCATAGAGCTGGAAGCAATATAAAATTAACAAAGAATTGCATTTGCAACTGGACTTTGAAGGGAGAATAACAAAAGCCTTGCTAAAGGCAACCAGTGGAACAACTTCTTGGTTTTCTAGGCAGATACCAAATAGAATCATTGGTTTGGCTTGGAAGAGACCTTTAGAGGTAACTGAGATCCAGCCTGGTTAGTGTTAAATAATACCACACAAAGCTCTCTGGCAAAGCATAATCCTTCAGAGCAGCTCAGAATATCTTCTCTTTCTATGCACATTAATATTAGTTCTAACTGTAGCTGAAAAAGTCCATCCATGTTCCTCAAGTGCTCTGAGTCCTACCAGTGTGTGGCTACAAACTACATTTAAAAAGCATGCCCTGATACTGAGACATCAGAGACATTTTCCTATGAGCCAATATGTCAAAGTCTTATTAAAATTTCATACTTAGCTACTGAAGAGTGGACTGGCTTTCCAAATTACTGCAATCAGACCTCCTGCCCCAAACAAACCTCTGTTATTTCAAGAGCTCTTCGCACCTCCATTGCCCTGGCCACAATTCCCTTTCCACTCCTCTTTCAAGCTCCTCTCCCTCTACACACTAGATTAAACTCGGGGAGGTAAATGGCAGCTTAACTCTCTCTTACCTGCCATTTCCAGATGAAAACAGAATAAATCCACACACTTTCTATAACCCTTCCTCCTTCCAACAGTTTTTCCTTTATAGTGATTGCAAAGTGCACACACTTTTAGGACAAGTATTAGTGTGCTCAGAACAAAAACTGTTTGACGAGCCACAACTTAAATAAAAAAGCTAGGATGTAAGATTCAACTAAAACTCTAATTATATTAAAGCAGAAGAGTGAAAAGACTCTGGGAGATGCCAGCCAGAATCTGGAGGAGACAGTTTTCTCCAAAAGAGGGAAATCATCTTAGGGAGCTTCCTTCTTATGCTATGGCTTTGTCCACCCACGTACTGACAAGAACCACCTCTTTTTGTATTACTGGCTCTCACAGTCAGTAAACCACCACTACTGCACTACTACTGACACTCCCCCATCAGGAGCAGCTTTTAACTGGCAAGACACAGCCACAATTAAAAAGTCACTTTTAATCTCCAAAACAAGTGGCAGGCAAAAACAGACACTGAAAATTGCAGGTGCTATATTCAGTCCCAGGTTGGTTTCCCCAGTAAAGAGTTTCAAAATAGCTTGTCTTTAGAAATCAACAAAATACAAGCAGTAACCTGCCTAAGCCAAATTTATACCACAGGAAAAAATACTGCTGTACCATCAGTTGATATAAATACATCATCATATACATTATTTCAGTCCGGTCATGTTGAGCAGCAACAAAAGCTCAACTCAGCAGCCAAAGCAAACACATTGAATAGCTCATTTCTTATAAGCAGAAATCTCACTGGTATTTTTACTTGCAATATTGGTGTTAACTCAAACAGGAAAAAGCTTAACATTCTCCCATCCACAGACCATGATGCTATGCCTATCAAATATTTGCTAACTGCATCCTATTTCAACTGTCCCCCCACTTCCTGGAGGATCCTTGCCAAATCCTAGATGTGAACATCCCAAACAGCATCAGATATTTAATCCATATAATAATTCTACAACATTATACAAAGTGACATAAGTTTTGAAAGACACACAAAGATTCTACTCATTCCTGCTGAACAGATTTATTGTAAGAGCAAAAAAGTTGATTTACTACCGATAAAACGTGAAGCCCAGCAGAAAGTGAAGGTATTTATCTATAACTGAGAGAGGGAGATTCATATACAAATGAGGAAGTGAGCTGAGACAGTATCTACTACAACAGCTAAGAAAAACAACTTGAATCAATTTACAAATTAAACCAAAGTTACAAAAGAGCAAAGACACATTTCAAAAACCCTCAGGAAATGTTACAGAGCATCTTCTGGTGATGCTTCCTGGGCACAGAAGGAAGAATTAAAATAGGGGAAAACACAACAAATGGGATGCACTGAGTGCAATGAAACAGAAGCAAAACCCCTGGAAGTTAAAGATGAGCACTGGGCTGCCTGTGGTTGTGATCTCTTCTCTCACACAGCACAGACCCTTGGACCTCGTTCACCCAAGTACCCCGTGTGAACAGGCCACTGACTTACACCACAGGCCTCCAAAAAGTCATCCACCCTCATCCAAAGATCATTTGGACTCTGAATTAATTACCTTAACTGTTTTTCTCCCATACCTCCAGGTTGTGAGAATCAACCTACAGGCTTTACTTCTCACCACCCCTCTCTGCAAGCAGGGAGTCCTCCCTGCTCAAGGATTCCCCCTTGTGAAGGCAGATACACGTCCAGATGCTTCTCAAGCTCTTCTCTGACCTACCATGTTAGCTTCCTGAGCCTCTCCCAGTTTTACTGCTAATTTTAGGGCAAACAAAAATTAAAATTCTCTACACTGTCTCTGTTTTTCAACAGCCTGTAACTATTTTATGAAGTATGGTAGTACAGCACCAGAAGTATTAGCACCACTCTTGCCACAAAGGAAGGAATAACCAGGTCGAATATTCAAGTCCCTTCATCTCATTCACAAGCCCAAGACTGAATTAGCTTTTTTCACTGCAGGGCTATAATTAGGAGATCACGATTTCTTTGATCCCACTCCCCCAATCCTTTTTGGGCCTGTGTTACTGAGCAATTAAAACTGTTCTTCTCAGTTGGTTGCTGCTCATTCTTACCTCCTGGCCCGATAAAAACAAGAAGATTGGACAAAGATGTCAGTAACTCATCAGTAGAGATCACAAAAAAGCAGCAGTATACAGGAAGAGCAAAATAAGAGCAGACAGTTTCAAATGTTGCTATCCAAAAAAAAACCCCAAACCACCCCCAAAAAACATACTGTTGACTTTTCAGTGACGCTTTTCTGAATTTTCTCACATTTTCCCACAAAGTGTTAAATGTTGCTGATGTTTTCTGGGATTTTCTGATCTTTTTTTTTTTTTTTTTTTTTAGGTGATAATATATGAAAATATCCCACACTGCAGAGCATGACTACCTGCATCTGGAGTTGTTTTGACACGTGCACCTCATGGTTTTTCTGGAAGTTTTACAACGTATCAGACAACATGATTCTAAAACAATGCACACACCTAACCTTTTCTTCTCCAAAACAACCTGGTCTAGTGGAAGGTGTCCCTGCCCATGGCAGGGGGTTGGAATGAGATGAGCTCTAAGGTCCCTTCCAACCTAAACAATTCTGGGATTCTATTCGATGATTCTAAAGATACAGCAAATTGTTAAGGTTAGCAGCTGTTAAACTTCCCATATCACACACTAACTGTCCCAAAAATTATACATGACCATTTGTTCACAGAACTCACGCAAAATGACTCAGCCCTTGCCCAGATAATCCGCAGCAGACGACACAGGAGTTCAGCCCTGAATCAATTCAGTATCAACCATCTCACCCCCGTTTGCCAACAGTGGCGTCTATCAACTCCCGATTTTAGCAATACATCTGCTGGTACTTGGACTGAAACCAAACTCACTCCATATCTGCCATCAAACAGGCAAGGGATCTAATTACCTGGCAAGATTTCAAATATTAAAATGGAAAGGGTTCTCTATTCCGTTACCAATCCCCCTAGACAGCCATTATCTTATTAAAGGAATGCCTTTTAATAAGTAAGATTTGTTAAAGTGGTTTGTGACATGACTAAAGTGGGGAGCATAAGCTAATTTATAACCTACAAAAACCATACCAGGTGTCTGTTATATTGCCCATTAACCACAATCCTATTTAAGTGGCTAAAAACTCACTACAGCTGTATTTCTATAAAACCTGTGAGCTGCTCCATGAGGAGTTTCAGTCTCAGGTCAACCCTGTAAGACATTTGGCATGTTAGTCAAGTTACAGCTCATTTTGTTAACTATTATTCCTGAATGCACACAGTAAGCTCGTGCAACTTTTTGGCCCAAATATCTAAAAGAGATAAATAAAATAATGAATAGAATCATATCTGCCACCAGTTTCTTTACACCACGATCACAGAAGTGAGCAGGTTTGAACCTGGATCATAAATAGTGGCACAGAGAGAGAGGGAAAGAGACAGCCTTGTAGCTTTACCAGTACTGTTCTTTACTGCAGTGACATGTTTAGTGTGACGCTCCTGAGATGACGTAAAAACAACGAATAAGTGAGCTAGAACTGGTGAAAAAGTGAGGTAGGACCTACTGCCCCCACTGCAGAACAGGGACCACAGGCAGCTGGTGACACCCACGGTCCCAGGACCAGCCCCTTGTGATGAGAATCAGGCAGGCAGAGAAAGACTTACCAGATTTTCTATGTCTGTCCGTGCCAACACGTAAGTCCGCACGTTGCTGTTCTGGTGCAGAAGCATGTACAAAAGGAGGGTGGCCTGATCAGACTTCTGCTGCTCACACAAAGCTGTGTATAAGCTGTTAAAGTTAATCTGGAAAGCGTGTGGACTTGATGATGAAAAAGCAGTGTTATCTGAAATGAAGAAACAAGAGAAAATCTTGAACAAGTACGTTTATCATTCAGATAAAAATCTCTCAGTGAAATATTTTATACAGACACCACAGTGAGGAGGAAATAAAAATCATCCATAACTCCTATCACCAATGGTCATAAACCTTAATAGGCTCTCATGAAGCCTCAGCTGTGCCAAAAAATAGCTGAGGTTGTCTTCCCATGTAAGCTCCAGTTAGACCTCTCTACCTGCACAAAACACTCATCTTTTTTTTCATAAAGCTATTCTCTTTGCCCAAATGGCTTTCACTGCTAAGAAGGAATGTGGTCCCAGGAGCTGCTGCAAGTAGAACAGCTACAATGTCTTCTCAGGAACCAATATGCTGACAATTCACTCCCAACTTCCAGGTTTAGTTCCCTGGCATCAATATAGAGTATCTCCCATCCATCCATTCCTTGGCATGAAGGGGATATGTGCATAGGTCAAGACTATTGTGGTATCTCAGTGAAACATAGACATTGTCAGGACTTTAGATGTGTGTGGTGGGGAGTTGCATGGGTTAAGTGGTGTAAAACACGACATCACATCGTCTGACATCCCTCAAAGTAACAGCAGTTTGTTTGTTCATATTCACAATACACTCTGTGCCAGAGCTGGAAGTGAAAATAGAACAGATTTCTGTTCACAGAACCTTTACCAGTTTCAATAAAAACTGGTAAACATCTGCACAGATCTCTGTGGTCTAGGAATTCCCAGTGGAAACAGAAAGGGCTAGAACTCAAAGGGGGCTTTTAAAAAAGATGGAGAGTGACTTTTTACACGGGCAAATAGTGACAGGACAAGGGGGTTCTAAACTGAAAGAGGAGACATTTAGATAACAGATTAGGAAGAAATTCTTTACACTGAGGGTGGGGAGGCCCAGGCACAGGTTGCCCAGAAAGCTGTGGCTGCCCCATCCCTGGGAGTGTCCAAGGCCAGGATGGACGTGGCTTGGAGCAATCTGGGATAATGGAAGGTGTCCCTGCCCATGGCAGGGTGTGGAATTGGGTGATCCTGAAGGTCCCTTCCAACCCAAACTATGCTGTGGTTCTCTGATCTGTAGCCCGTATTCTTGGCAAAGTTCCTAAACAGCTTTCAGCGCAGAAGAATGCGATAGTTGTCACTGACATTGAACAACATTTCCCCCCCGCTCTGGAAGGAGAAAGTGCTTGGGAGCCCTGTGGGAGCCTCCCAGGAGCCCTGGCTCCCCTCAGTTTTCAGTGGAGACGACGTGCCGGGGAGCAGCCGCTTCCCTTGGCCTGGGCGAGGGGTGGCAGCTCCAGCCATTCAGCTGGAGTCAGCAGGAGCCCTGGAGCAAACCCTCCTCCTGCCTGCGGGAGCCGGGAAGCGAGATGCATCCCTGCGGCAACGGGAACCCTGCCTGTCCCGAAACAAGGCACCCACAGGCACAGCAGAGACCCAAACCTGCCCTTTCTGAACTACTGACCACGGTTATGGACCAACTGGTGTAAAACCTCCTGCTTTGGGTGAAAATTTCTCTCCACAAGGGAAGGTTAGGATGTAGACAGCAAAAACAGAACAATTCCCTCCCTGATGACATAGTTCATTAGCTGAGAAGTGTCCACTGACTTACCAGCTTCACCTCTGTGGATGTTTAAACTGTGCCACTTGGATTTATAGCATTTCACTATCAGTAATAAAAATCTAAACAGAATGAAAGAAACTTACCAGCAACAGCAGCACAATCCTGCATTATTCTACAGAACATTAAACTGATCGACAGAAAAATTAAACTATTGTAGACTGTGCAGAATAAAGAAAACTATCTTGAATTCTACTAGTTTTGTCACAATTAAATTATATAAATTACTTCTACCAAAAAAAATGAAAAAAATAGTTTTCTTTTTACAGTCACATGCTATAGATCACTGTGAGAGCCAACAGCCTTTTTTTTTTCATTCACTTTCCTCGTACCAACCCCTCAGAATGTTTACAAGAATCAAATTTAAGCTCAATTATGAGTATTACAAGTGGAAACAAGTTTCTGGGAAACCATAAGTCATTCTGTAACCGTACACAATTAGAGAAAATACAGCTTTTCATGCTACTTTTGACGTAGAAAAAGTTCTTTTAAAATTTTATAATGATAAGCGTATAATACTTCTCAACGAAATTTACTGGCTACCAGTGAATTTAATCAAAAATAAAACATTAATGGAAGGTTGCAGTTTAAGAAATAGAGTAAAACAAAACCTTTAGCAACAATTTGATCTCAACCACCTGTAAATAGCATACAATAAATAAATCCGAGGAGCACGTTAGGATTCAGAATTCTTCTAATGAGAACAAAACTCCATCCCTGTGATCTAACAAAATTTCCTAGGTAAAGGTAAGTAATTTAGAGCTGAACCTGCTACATACTTAATGGTTAAAGGAATACAAAAACTGTCTGAAAGTGAATAACTCAGAGGGATTATTGTGGCTTCACAGGTTGTCACACACCTCCTGAACTCTGTGCACGCTGTCGACCTGTGCAAAGCCAAAGAAAGGTAAAACTCTGAAGCCTTCCACACATACAAAACTCATGAAAGTGCTTATATTAACCTTAATAAAATTATTAAAATTAATCTTATTAAAATTACAGTTTTTCCTCACACTTGCAACACAAGAATATAGTCAGCAAATCCATCCAGGTAGCAACTCAATCGCTTATCTTCGCTCTAAGGAACGGGACTCCAGCTAAACAGGATTCCTCTATAAAGTTGTAGGTGACTCCAGCAGACTCTTGGATAACCCAGCTACTTATAGGTCAGTTTTATTTATATTTGATGAAATTATGGAATCACAGAACCATCAAGGTTGGAAGAACCCTTCAAGATCATCTAGTCAAACTGTAAATGGGACTAGAATTACAAAGTTTTCTAATATTTCTCAAGTCTGAAGGGCAAGGTATCCTCCTTCTGCCCCTACCATTAAGTTCCAGCAGCTGAGGAACTTCACCTCGGAACTCCCACAAGAAAAGCCACAATTACTGCTCTTCCAGGGGCTTACTGGAAGAACAACACTTTTTGGAAAGAGAACCTCTAAGCAATCACAGCAACTTAAAATTCACTTTCAACAGTTCACGCTTAGGAAATAAGAACAGATACGAACCTTGTGTGTTCTTGAAGGACATAATGGCTTGCCTGTAGGGGTTGGGCATGTCTGGGGCATCAGTCAGGTTGGCCAAGACCAGCAGCAGCAGCAGGCTCTGGCTGGCGAGCGGGGAGCACTGCTCCAGCTGCGGCGACGCTTTGCTGCCCACCCCGCCGAGTGTGAACACTGTCCACAGGCCAGCTGCAGAGGAGAGCACAAAACAGTATGTTAATGTCTCAGTAAACAAAACTCCTTTACAGGGCAGGGTTAGGTTAGTTGTGAGAGAGAAATTCTTCCCTGTGAGGGTGGGGAGGCCCTGGCACAGGTTGCCCAGAGAAGCTGTGGCTGCCTCTGGATCCCTGGAAG
>JAWWLV010000100.1:70522973-70553205 GCA_035041135.1 Platyrinchus mystaceus
GGGAAATAGGATTTGGGTTTTGTTTGTTGGGGTTTTTTTGTTGTTTTGGTGTGGGTTTTTTTTTTTTGGTATTTTGGTTTCTTTTTTTTTTTTTTTTTTTTTTTTTTAAAAAAAATAAAAAAATTATAAAAAAAAAAAAAAAAAAAAAGAGCCTAAGGAAGACGCTCAGCATGAAAAGTTTCATCACAAACAACTGAAGTTTGAAGAAAAAAAAAAAAAGAGCCATTGAAAATTGGATTTCACTACAGAAAGTGCTATATAAGCTTATCTTGAGGCATCAATACCAGCTCCAGCCATATGCACATTATTAAAATGGCAGTTTTAATGATGAAGCGCTGAGGAAAACGGCAGTGCTGAAGAATGAAGTCCTATCCCCAGAACAAGCGTGCCACAGGCAGCATTTTTCATTATCTTGACTAGCAGAAAATGCCTCCTCAGCTGAAAGAACCCGGCGTCCCTGCTCACCACTCAGGGCAGGACGTGAGTTACTGCCAAGGCTGATGAGCTGTTTTATGTCAGCACCTGCCCTTTGGCTCCGCTCTCTGAACTGACATCAACTCCAGAGGCATCAGACAGGAACACGTTTCTGTCACCAGACACCACGGCTGGATCCAGACCAACAAAACAGAGCTGCAGCACACGAGACCCTGTTTGAAGTCCTCCTATGGATCTAATACCGATTAAATTCTGTGTCCTTTGGGTAGATGGCCAGCGTGGAGGGAATGGTGTTGAGAAGGGGTTTGGTGTATCAAATTTGCTGACTACAAAAACACAACACTATGGGGGGACAAAAAGGCTGACTAAGTATTACTGACTCTGCCTGTATATTTTTTTCCCAGCAAAAATTGATAGTTAACATTGAAATTATATAGAAACATGTGCTAACACTCCCCAACTTTACTATTAAAGACTAAAATTACATATAATGTATTGAGAAAGTTTTGGTTCCAAAAACTGATTCACCAATTTATGGAATGAATTACATAAAGATTTGCATTTATATGAAAAATTATATTTAGAGGCAGTTTATTTTGTCTCTAGCATGCATGTTGAGTTCCAAACTATTTCATCTTCAGTACCCAAAATTTTTACCACGGGGCGAGGAATTCCTCTGGGCTTTTCCTGTTCCTAAGGATTTTGCAATACTGCCAAGCCATGAGGGGGAAAGAGTTTGCTCTCTTGGGGCACAGTTAGGAAATACTGTGGACAACCCATGATTGCCTCTCTGCCATCACCCACAACAGGGCTATGCCCAGGCCTGAGAAGGAGAAGCTCATGGAACTTTTTAATGCAACATTCTATGCAATTCTCATTGTGTATGAGATTGATCTGGAAGTCAAAAAGCCAATCTGGGCAGATGACTGCCCTCGAGGGTGACACACGATACCACTGCCTTCAGATTTCCACACAGACCTCACTTCTATGAAAGTCACTTTGCCATCCCGTGGTACCCCAGGCAGGCCCTACGTTGTGTTCAAACTTTGTAGGCCTTCACTGTCAGCAGCTGCCCCTTGTGCAGAGTCACCTTTTTAGGCTTTTTGATTTTTGAGCAGCTAATCTGAATGTTGTTATATTTGAATATTGTAACATTTCTGCTATCCTGAATGTTCATAGAATTGCAGAATGGCTTGGGTTGAAAGAAATATTAAAGCTCATCCGGTTCCACCCCCTGCCATGGGCAGGGACACCTCCCACTAGACCTGGTTGCTCCAAGCACCATCCAAACTGGACTTCAACACTTCCAGGGTTCCAGGGGCAGCCACAGCTGCTCTGGACAACCTGTGCCAGGGCCTCCCCACCCTCACAGACAGCAATTCCTTCCCAATATCCCACCTAACCCTGCCCTCTGGCACTGGGAAGCCATTCCCCTTTGTGCTGTCCTTCCATCCCTTGTCCCACGTCCCTCTCCAGCTCTCCTGGAGCCCCTTTAGGCACTGGAAGGAGCTCTCAGGTCTCCCCAGAGACTTCTCAGGATGGAACTCATGCCACATTCCCATAACCCATTATCAGATACCTCTGTGCAGTCATAAATGCTGCCAACCTGTCTGGTACGAACTGACAGCAGGGACTTGTGACCAGGCCCTTCTTAAAACCATTACAATTTCTGTACAAGAACAGACAATGAGAAACACCTACATGCTGTATATACACCTTACAAAATCACCTGACATTGTTTGGTAAGAGGGACTCCTACACACGTTATCACAACCAAACAGCGTGTTTCATTAACCTTGAAGCAAGGCCCAGCAGTTAAAATACGAGGATAAAGATCAGGACACTGGAATTTTATTCCTATCTGCAATGTCAAATGATTGCATAATTTCAGCCAAGCTTCAAGGATGTTATTTCCTCTATTTCCCCTATCTGTAAAAATGAGAATTTTATACTTAAAATGGGCTTTAACCCCTGATTCCCTTGGCCTGAGTGTGAGCTGTTCCAGAGCTAATGTCCCAATCTTCTAAAGATCTTTGAGCCACTGAAGAGAGTCAGAGCAGATTATATATAGACTGGAATAGATTATACACATATTGTGTATACACATCCCACACATATACACATAAAACTACCTAATTAAACAGAATATATCTTAATTATACAGATACAGTTATTTGGATATATAGAAAGACAGATCTTGACAGACATCCTGACAATGACAACTGCTGAGAGAATTAATTCCATAAATATAACATATAAAGGCTCGACTCAGAAGCCAGCATTGAGTTAGATGGATAAATCTGAAGCCAAACTTGAAATTATGCAAGCCAAAAATTTCTTTCCTGTCACTGTTTTCATATTCTGTATTATCTGCATTGCATATATGTATTTAATATATTTACATATGTTATATTTATGTGCTGATATACATCTTATAAAACCACCTGAAATTTCTGAAGTGGGAATCTTACACATTATCACATGGAAACAGCAAGACTGATAAATGTATGTTATATTCATATAATGTATTCTATATTTATGCAACAACTCATTCCTATACACAATTTATGCATGTTTTATTTTTATGTTTCTATGTATTTTGATAATTGAATGGTATATTTTTGCATATACATATTAAATATATAAATACAATACATTGGGTCATATATATTTATATAATCAAATGTATTTATGTTTATATATTTTCTGTATAGTCACTATATTTTATTTGTATTATATAGTTTTTATATTATACACACACACATCCACACACAGAACTAGTGGGTACCAAACAACTGTCAACTGCTGTGGTGCCTAAAAACATCTCCCATTCTTGGTGGAATTAATCTGATCCAGATTTTCCTTCCAGCTGAGAGTAAATTCTGCTGAAAACTCACATATATCTGCTTTTCCTTCTTTTGCAGATAAGGAAAAAATCTTTGCTCAAGGACATGATGTGGCTGCCCCATTCCTACAAGTGTCCAAGGCCAGGCTGGATGGGGCTTGGAGCAACCTGGTCCGGTGGAAGGTGTCCTTGCCCAAACTGGATGATCCTTAAGGTCCCTTCCAGCCCAAACCATTCCAGGATCCCATGATCTGATTTTTTTTCCTAAAAACCAAAACCCCCACTAGTCTCCCAGACAGGTATGTCCACAATTCATAACCGAAGTCCACTAACTATAAAACGTTCAGAGTATTCTTCCAGTTCCCAAGTTTCTCATCAAAGTGGAACTACTTTTTAGCAAGTTCAGCGCAGCACTTATCCAAAAGATTAAGAAACAGGTAAGAAAACAGGCTCAGCTTATGAATTGCTAAAACAGTCACCACATGAAGGCTCAGAGAGGATATGGATCAGGTATTAAGAGACCCCAAACAGAAAAAAAAGGACCATGACACAACTGCAGAGAAAGGAGACTATTAAATTTAAAAAGATTAAGTCTTTTCCAAATCAGGGAAGAAAAAGGTACATAAGCTTTGGCAAGTTCAGTGCTAAACCAGATTGAGTCAAGCCAAAAATAACCTGGGAACAGCTTGCTAAAGGTACGAAAATCAACAGTAAGAGCTTTTTTGAAGAATCTGAAGTAGACAACTCCTCAGAGAAGCCAAGAAGCCATGGAGGTGTTAAGGGAGCACCAGGCTCTGGCTAATTAACTACACTGGATCGACACTGGAACCAGGACTGGTGATCTCTCTTTCTTCCTCTCTTTCTCCCTCTCTTTAATCTCTCTTTCTTTTTCTCTTCCCTTCTACCCTACCCCTGTCATCAAACCCCACTGCTGTGTGCTCATGTAGTAGGTCAGGGACTAACATACCAATATCCAGGCCAAGTGTGTAATTTACTAATAAAAACTCATAAACTTTTGTGGACCCTCTGAGTTTTGTCATTCCTTTTGATCATGAGCATCCACAGGCCCTGGGTTCTCCCTTCCCTTTAAGGGTGGGAGATCACAGGCTCAAGGGGAGGCTGCCTCTGGAGTACCAGCCTTCAAATGAAGGGTTAGCAGAAGATTTAGGAGGAAATCTGGGATTTTTTAAGAAATGCAGCATTTTTAGATTGTCTCACAAGACTCAATAACCAAATCAGAGCTTCAGCTGTGTGCCTGAAGTGATGCATGCCTTTACTTTGTACTGTTCACATTAATTTCACACCTAGGAATCCTCACTGCAGACACAATCACAGCTCAGCCAAGCTCCTCTTGTTTGGGTTTAAGCAATTAAAAAAAGCATCAGCAGATATAGAAACACCTGCCTCCACAATAAGGAACGTCCCGACGTAGTTACAGCAGTAAAAGCTTCAGTTCTAACTCAAATACCTAAAATCAGTATGAATTTGAGTAAACATGCCTTACAAGCTCAAGCAGAGGCCATGAGTCTTGTTAGCTAGTTATTAATCACTACTTGAAACAAGCCCAAAAGAAAAAAAAAAAAAACAAAACAAAACAAAAAACAAAAGATGCTGCTGCTTAATTAATATACTTTTAAGTAAACACAGCATTAATTTGTTTGAGGAAGGCGTGAATTAAAGGACTCCAAAATACACTCAGAACAAATTGGGAAAACAAAATGTACAACATAATCCACTATTACATCCCAAGCTTTTACTTCCTCACACACCTCTCATGCAGACATAAGAGTTTAATGATAAGACACTCACACCCACACATGATTATAATTTATGGATTGTGGACCACTTTTAATTCTAGTTAAAAGCATCTGGCATTCCAGCAGATTATAAAATCCCTTCCTACGCTTGGGAAAGCACACAATGACGATCCCATAACGGACACCACACTCCATAAGGAATGCTGTCTAGCACAACACCCACACTAACCAGACAGAACTATACATTTTAATTTATACAGTCATTACTTCTTTTCAAAGCCTGCCTCCTAAGGAGGATACAGGGAGAGGGAAAGCATCAATTCTACACAACAAAGGGATTTATATGTACGTAAGGTGAAGTAATTATTTAGTATTTATTTTCCATCTTTGGGAGTTGCATTGTGCTTGTTTCAAGTATGTGCCAAACCACAGTGAAAATTCAATTTAAAATTAATTAACTGCGGGGCTCTAAATATGTGCCGAAGCAAACTTTTACACAGTTTATATGCTTTACAAATTGACTTCTGCAATTTGCAAATATGCCAGTTCTTGACATACCAATGAGATGCTGAAATGACTTAAAAAATGACTCCAAATATCTGAGCATGCCATGAGTTTGAGCAGACTGGTGGTGTCTGTGGTGGGGAGAGAGAGTGCAAAACACAGAGGGGAAAAAAAGATGCTATTAAAAAGACAGGAAGAGAAACACTGTAAGAGTGATTGAGAACACATTATTTTCCAATACACAAACTGCAAAAGCTCACAAGGTTATTTTTTCTTCTTCCAGTGAAAACACTAAGAAGCCAAATGGCAAAGACAAACGTTTTCTACTTAGCAAGGACAAAAATTCCACAAGTAGCCACACATTATGTGACAAATCATTAACCTGACTAGACAAGCTACATAAGATCATGTTTAAAACACTTCAGTTGAGCACTCTAGAAAATACTACATTTTATTCTCTCTATACTGCTCAAAGTTTGCCTTCAGTTCTGAAAGACTTTTACAAGTCAACAGAGTGCACCAAGGGAATAGGAAAACCGTGGAGGAAGAGACAAGACTAACAGCCTACTACTTGTTTTCTTCATATCACTTGATGCACTGATTTAGTAAACTTCCACCGCCCCAGGAGAGCCCATATTAGACATAACGCATTTTCTACCCACAAAGCAGCACCAGCAGAAATGGCAAACACACCCAAACCAGCCACACAATAGTTTTCTCTGCATTTGTTCATTTTAATGCTGCAACTAAATCACTCGGCTGCACCAAGTGCTGTCACCAGGACTTTGTTTTGTGACTGCTGCAGCAGTTCAAAATTGTTTGCTTGGGAAACAGCAGAACTTTTGCAAAGCTTCAGAGTGTTTTAGAAATTGGGATAGGGGAAGTAAATATATCTCAGAAAGGGAAAAAATTATATAAATCTTCATTAATAAGCAATTTGAATCAATACAGCAATTATAAAAAAAAAAACGCAGTGACAGCAGCCACAGCAAGTTAAAAGGTTACAGAAAAATTAAACAGAACATTGGGCAAGAATAGGAACATGGCTAATGAGCACATTTTCCATCTAGGCTAAGACTATTTCAGGACAACTTTCTTAATTGCAAAAATGTAAAATGCTGCACTTCCAGTTGCATAAAGCCTTTACATAACAAGAGGTTCTCTAACCGAGATTACATGTGACTCCTGTCCAAGAACAACTGTGACAAAAATCAGAGGCTCTATAGCTTCTGTCCACCCCCTGGGCTGCTTGGACCTAGAAGCAACAAACACCACCTTGAGGACGATGTTGTGCAGCAAATCCCTAATTTAACTTCTAGAAGAAACAACAGCACACAAAATACCCACCCTGAACAACAGGAGAGGAACTCAAGGAGGACAAAAAAAGCTTGAAACCAGTAAAGATTTCTCCATAATAAAGTGGAATTATGTTTAAGCATGCTGGCAAACGCCATGCAATGATCATTAAACTACTCCTGAGATTAGCTGAAACAGCAGACCTGCCACTGGACATTGGTATGTGCAGATCTCAGACTTAATTTTGGGAGAAGATACTCCAGGTGCTGTTGGAGAGAGACCTTGGAAGACCAACACTGCTTCTGAAAATGACAGTGGAAGAACACTTTGCCTCCTCTCCCCTCTTGGTCAGAGGTGAGGCAAGACAATTTGAAGAGGCTGAATAAAAGTCATCCCAAAAGCCTTCTCATTACAGTCTTCTGATTCATTCCACCAAATGTTTGGCAACAAGAAATTCCATGGAGAACCACAAGTAAGGTCAGACTTGGTAGCAATGAAGTCCTCTACCTATTCAAGAAAGGGAGGTGCAGTCCTAGGCTCACCACTATTCTGTTAAAGATTCTGCTTGATTGGGTAGGTTTTTTAATTCCAAAAAACTACTTCAGATTTCATAAAACCACAGAATCGTTATGGTTGGAAAGAACTCTAAGATCATCAAGTCCAACCATAAACTTGCTGCTGTTCATTTGTTTTCTTGAGACTAAACAACTGGATCATTGAGGAAACTTATAGATAACATATTTTACAGAATGCAGAAACAGAAAGAATCCCAGAGTGGTTTGGGCTGGAAGGGACCTTAAAGACTGCCTCATCCCACTCCCTGCCATGGTCAGGGACCCCTTCCACCAGACCAGATTGCTCCAAGCCCCCTCCAACCTGGCCTTGGACACTTTCAGGGTTTCCAAAGGTTAAATTTCTCTAATGTAAAACCAGTGCTTACCCTCTGACAACACACTCCGAGTGGCAGAGTAAAGCAAACTTGGTTACTTCAGATGGAACAGGTGAGGGTGCTGGCAGTCCCCTAGAAAATGTAAGACTGAAGTTTCCTACTCCCTAATTCTCTAAAAGAAGAGAAAGAAGGGGAAAAAAACCCCCAAAATACTAAAGAAAATGAAAAGCACACCCCTGTGCAAGGCATGGCTCCTGTGACCTTCCTAAAACCCTTCAGCCACAACACCAACTGTGAGCATCCACCAGGACATCTCACCAGTGCAGACTGCCTGTTATGGACAGAAGTGACACAGGACAGTGATTTCAGTCTCAGGGTGGAAAGACAGTGGGTCTGAAGCAGAACATCCCCTTGACAACCCCGTGCATACCATTATAACCACTGTGTGCTCTAGGAATGGGGTTACTGATGAATTCTGCACGTTTTAGGTGTACTCTTCTCAGGATCTGAAGTAAATCCAGGAAGCCAACCTTAAATACCTGATTGAAGCCTGAGAGGAAAATGCCAGCTGAAGACAACCTGAGAAAGCCTAGTCATGAAGTCTTTCACCCTCCAGCACCCTGAAGACTTGCACATTGCCCCAGATGCCTATTAAAACCCAAAGTCCTACAACAGCTATTTAAAACAGAACTCACATATGTGCATGGAAAAAATAAATGGACTTAAGCTTGTTGTGGATGTTAACTGCAGAATAAAATCAACTCAGTGTGAAGGGTTTGTGTGAACTAAGACCAACAGGAAAGTAAAAATTCTCAGTTCAGACTGAGACTACTGGTCTGTGTATTTATCAGCTATAGTATCTCATAATGCTGAGCAAAAATCCAAAATATTAGCAGGAATGTTAACAAATTCAGTCTTTTAACAAATAAGGAATTATTCCAGAGTTAGACTCATTCTGAAATTTTTCATTTAGACAGAAAACCTTGTCCAAACCTTGTCCTGTTCCTGACCACAATTCTCTTATGAAACTTATTTTTAAATTTATTACCTACTCATTTCAGCAGAAGAGTGACAAGGTCTCAACTCTGTCATTATTAATATCCACAAAAGGAAGACAAGGTTTGGATCTCGGCCAAGGAAAATTTGTCCATTGAACTGCAGCATTTCCACCAATAACAGTCTACTTCAAACCTCACAAAATGCTCCAAAAGGAGTGGGAAAGAGGGCGATGTTTGGCACAAGGGAAGAAATACTATCTAGAGACTGATTTGGAAAGGCCAAACATGAAAGCATTTGCTTAACATGCTAAATAAAAATAATGTGCAGGAGCCTGTCAGACCAACATGCTCTCCCCTGTGGCATGAGCAAGGCCCCAGTGATATTCCAACAAAGGGAGGTTTTTTTAACCATTAACTTCTGGATACACACTCCCATCAGGAATGGGTTTACATTCACAGCTGTAAATTAGGCAGGAGCCTTCATGTCAGGCAGCCAAATCATACCCAGGTTTGAGATATCATCCTCCTCCCTACATCTACTCTGCCTTCCCAGCTCCATGACATCCCTGTTCTTTCTGTCTGACAGGAGCAGAAGACAATATGGGAAACTCGTGCAACAAGGGATTTCCTTCTGTGCCTTTCTCTCCAGCCTCTCATCTCTCTAGTCCTTCCCCTTTACACGGTGAAAGAGATTCAGCTCTTAAGTTTGCAATGCTTAGTTTTATTAAACTGAAATATTTGTTGACAAAAAATTAAATTAATTAAGCTGTATGCCATGTATGGTGCTAGTAACAGAATGTGTGTTCTAGGATCCCATTACTGTTCCCAGTAAAATGGTTAGAGAAAGCTTCCTGTGGGTGCCTAATTCCAAGTCTTTAAGCTCTCTCCTAAGGTTAAACCCTTGGATGGTTTGGATAGCAGTGGAGGGTGCAACACTGCACATACATCCTTTAGTTATTCCAATTGCACTAACTGGTATAGTGAAAAAGTATAAAAACCCCTCATCATCAGTATAACACCACAAAGACACCTTTACAGCTACTCCTGTGAGACTCAGAGACCATCTCCTGTGGACACCCTCAGGAATGGCACCAATTACACTGTCATCAGCAGAGCATCCTTAGCACAGCAGAATCCAGCAAAATGCCACTTCTTCCCACTTGCTGCAGGCAAGTCAGCAGCTGAGCACACGCAAAGCAGCACCTGACTTCAGCCTGAGACATGTCCCCTCACCTGTGACAGTCACCATCAACCAGACACTGAGTGACAGGCCTTGGCAGCAGCTCTGGGCTGGGTGTACATTCAAAACACAAGTAAAAATCGAATTACTGAGAAGCGAGCAAAAATTCACACTTTCCTCTAAGGATAATAATTGAATTTCCATGTAATGCAGAAATTTATTTTTCAATAATGGAAATCCATTCTTTTCAACTAGGATGTCTATTCCTAGGTGCCACATTCTTTTCCTGTTAATAGTATTTTTCTTTCCCCAAAGTGACTCACTCTGGAAAATGCCACTCGCTTTGAAAGAGAAAAATTGACAAACAAACCCAAGTGTCACAAAAATGAATGTTCGTGCTCAGTGCCACAACTACCACATACTGATAACTTAAACCTCAATCACAAAAGCTCCAAATTACTCAACAATAGTAGCTGGCTTCAGGACAAGGAAATAAAACTTGAAATCTGCAACTGTGAAAATAGTTTCTACTAATACACTGCTAAGCACATGATCTGCTTGGCTTTGCTCTGCTTTGGCTGGGAAGTCTTTCGCAGAAAGACGGAAAAAGTTTTTGATGGCTTATTCAAAAGGAAAAATAGCCATTTATCAGGTTATGTAAAAATCTCATACTTGTGTTGGAAACTACAAATTGGCAGAACACATTTAATTACCACTGGCTCTTCTAGAACATTAGGTAAAAAATAACGATGGTATAATCGCATTAAGGGTTTGTCTTTGTTGGTTTAAGACAAAGATTTTAGTCAAAGGCCTCATTAAATCTTAGATCATTCTGTGCAGAGCTTAGCTCCTCCGTGGGTCTACAAAAACAAGGAAGTACAACTATAACCCACAGAAATAAAAGAAAGATGGAGAGACTTGCAAATTTTTTAGGCTTAAACGTAGGGGGAACATTTTCCCCTCTTGAACAAAAATTGTCCATTAGAAACTACAGCTCCTGAAATGAAATTATTTCAGAAATCAACCCTCAAAATCAGGACTTCAGTCCATATAGGCAATATTGTAAATATGTGCTCATAAGCACATTCCCAACGAGCCTCAAGAGAAAACATACCCTGAGCCACAAAGAGAAGGAGTGTGGCACCGTCAAGGCTGCAGTACCTCAAAATCACAAAATTAATCACAGCCAAGACTTTTGTGGTATGTCCACTTATCACAGAATGGCCTGGGTTGGAAGGGACCTTAAAGCCCATCTCATTCCAACCTCCTGCCACGGTCAGGGACACCTTCCACTACACTAGGTTGGTCCAAGCCCCGTCCAACCTGGCCTTGAACACTTCCAGGGATGGAGCTTCTCTTATCCTCCAAAACATTCTTGTCTCTCGCTCTGAAAATTCAACACACTCCTTGCATTCCAACCGCAATTAGAAAAATGCACACAACTGAATTAAAAAGAATGTTGCATAGGAAAATAAAAGCTATAGTTCTGTGATAACGAGTCAAGGACGAAAGCTGCTGTACAAATCCAAGACCACAATTTAGAACTGCTAACATCCTAATGCACACAAATATTTTCATTACAGATTAATCAGATTCAAGTGTTCCTCTGATTCTGAGTTTTGGTGCCAGTGGGAGTTTTGCTTTCGTAACACACTTATGTTTTCCTTCATATCCCTTAGAGACACAGAAAAAACCTACCACAGCCATCATCTCCAAAAAGCACAGCATTCCTTTGCACCACGTACATTAAACAGCCAGTTTTACATCCTTCTGCTTGTGTTAATGACTTAGTTGTCAAGGTGGTTAATTATCCACCAACTTCTGGACAGGTACTTCGCATTGGCAAGACGGCTAACACTTTCTGCAAGGAGAATTCTTGTCTCACAAGTGCAGTATTAAACAAGAGTCCATCTGCAAGCTCCTTATACAAACTATTCCTTATATCTAAGCATTGCAGTTGAGTGAACTGACATCACAGATCAAGGCTAGATTCGCACAACAGATCTGAGTTGTTACGCAAATTAAAATATCTACTGCTAACTGGAAAACCGTAAGCTCTGCTGTATGTGCAACAAGCACATTTGGGAAGTTCTCATGCATCAATTTAAGGATTTAAGGATTTAATGGAACTAACAGGTAAGCAAACTCACTGCTCCTCTTGTCCACTTAAGTGGCAGATGTTGCCTCCCTCTCTCAACCACCCATGATTGTATCCCTAACTGTGGAAAGGTATCCTTCAGTTTTGCATTCTCAAAGGCTGCTTCAATTTATTTGAAGCTTTGAAGCAATTACTCCTCTCCCCTGACAAAATCCTTGAAAGGCAAATAAAACTGTTTCAGAACTTGAACCAATTTGATCACGACACAAAACTTCCACAACTGAAATGTGCTGCTCCCATCAGTAGTTCATTCTATGCCCAACGTAATAGATATCATATGAATAAACTTTCATTTTGTACGTGTCAAAAAATGTACCAGACTTCAGGAGTTAATTGAGGAATGGGTTAAAATACAGATTTACCTAGCAGCCTACTGGAGGAAACAAAACCAAACACCCAGAAAACACTGATAGCTAATCAATATTTCCAGAGGGGCAGTGCACAGCATTGCCTTTTCATTTCTTTAGCCTTTACACACAACAACCAATAAACAAAACCACAAAGTTTAACTGTCAAAAGGTGTTTCACATACCAGGCAAAGCAACTCCCCTGCCCTGCTGAACACGGGCAATGGTTAATCTGAATGATCTGATGTCTGAACACTCCCACCCCAAAGGACGGCACAGACATCTGGCAGGACAATAAGGGGGAAAACAGTTAACATGTAATTTAATAACATGTAATTTATTAACAAATGCAGTTTTGGATGGATTTAACCCATTAGCAGACCTTGAAAACACATTGTAACAGAACAGAAAGAATAGAATTTGTTGTGCTTTATCAGTGTTCCTCACGACAGCACGAAATGCAGCTCTGTTTCTCCTATTCCTTCACTTTCCAACCCAGCCAGGGGACCTGCCAGTAACCAGACATCAAGTGTAAACCATTCATAATGTGGCATCAGTGCATCTGGAACCAGACAGATCATCCTTTTTCCTGAACTACTGAACCATTTTCATGAGAAGATGTGTAGCAGAACACCCCAGCCTGAGCAGTTCACTGCAGATACTTTTAACATTATGAAGAATAAATCCCTTATGGAGTTGTAACTCATAAGTGTTACTTTAATATCCCATATCACTGAAAAAAACCCCATCCTTTGACTCCTGTATTAACCCTACATACTCTGTATGTGTCATCCAGAAGGATGGCCACCAAAAACTCTAGCTCTAGTCCTTGCAAGACACCAAGTTTTAAAACTTTATTTAATATAATATATCAGCTTGCTTCTACGTTTCCTTTAACAAGCAATTTCCCCTGAAGAATTAAAGAAAAATCATCTTTGAGCCAATAGGCTTTCGGGTTTTTTATTTTTATAATGAGTTATTTGAAGCCGCTCAGGTTTTGGAATATCAGGATAAATGTCAGGGAGATAAATCACCAACACACCTCGTGAAACTTGCTGCAGCACTCCCAGTAAACAAGCTGGAGCATATGGTTGCAATTAGGATTTGTATGACCACAGAAATCAGAAGCTCTAGTCATGAACCACAGCCTCACTGTGCTGTGTATTGATGGTCCCTACTCCAAGCAGCTGACAGGATACATACAGGAAAAGCAGAGCTCCCAGCACTCCACAAGCCTGGACAGTGTGGGGTAGACATCACAGAAAAGAGGTTTTACTGACTTTAAAAACACATAAGACTTGAGAATGTTTAGTATGAAATATTTAGTCGCAGTCATAAGGGTGGAGTGGTGGCAGCCAAGGGTCCCCAGCAGCATCAGCCTCTCCAAAGCCAAAAAAACCCCTTTGGATTCACAGAATCCCAAAGTGGTTCAGGCTGGAAGGGACCACAGTGGGTCACCTGGTCCCACCTCACTGCTCAAGAAGGGCCATCCCAGAGCACATGGCTGGAACAACCCCAAGTGAGGGAGACTCCATATCCTCTCTGGGCAATCTCTTCAGTGCTTGGTCCCTGCACAACAAAGAAGTTCTTCCTCATGTCCAGGCTCAACTTCCCGGGCACCAGTTCCTGCCTGTTCCTCTTGTCCCATTGCTGGACATCCCAGAGCAGAGCCTGGTCCATCTTCTGACCCCTCTTTTCAGGTACTCTACAAGTTCACCAGAGGCAATGGAAGACTTCCATGGTCTAAAAAACCCAAGAACATACAGTATAAATTGCTCTTCTGGGAAAGAATGATTTGTTATCACTGCCACCAATGTCTATGAAAAGAGCAGAGCTCACAGAGGAAGAAGTCTCTGCTACCTGTTCAGGTGGTTCTAATTAATGGTGGTTTACTATCAAAAACATGTTGGTGGAGCTTACAACATTGATCAACCATTTCATGGAATCCCAGAATGGTTTGGGTTTGAAGGGACATTAAAAATCATCGGGTTCCACCCCTGCCATGGGCACGGAAACCTCCCACTAGACCAGGTTGCTCCAAGTCTCATCCAACCTGGCCTGCAACACTTCCAGAGACCCACAGGCAGCCACAGCTGCTCTGGGAAACCTGTGCCAGAGCCTCCCCACCATCACAGACAGCAATTCCTTCCCAATATCCCAGCAAACCCTGCCCTCTGGCACTGGGAAGCCATTCCCCCTTGTCCTGTCCCTCCATCCCTTGTCCCACGTCCCTCTCCAGCTCTCCTGGAGCCCCTTTAGGCCCTAGAAGGGGCTCTCAGCTCTCCCTGGATCCTTCTCTTCTCCAGGTGAACCCCCCCAGCTCTCCCAGCCTGGCTCCAGAGCAGAGGGGCTCCAGCCCCCAGAACATCATTATTTCTTAAATATTTATACTACAACTCATCTGGTTTCAGATCTTTGCAGTTGAAAAGCCCCAAGAGTTTGGTGGAGCTGGAGCCAAATGCTACCCGAAGTGCTGTTGCTGTAAAGCCATTGTACTTCCTCACATCACTCAAAAACACAAAGATAGGCTAGATTTCAAGAAAAAAAACAGACAAACAAAAAAAACACACAAAAAATCAACCAACCAACCAACCAAACAAACAAAAAAAAAAAAAAAGAGAAAAGAAAAGAAAAAAACACCCACAACACAGGGTACATCAAAGGAAGTATCTAAGAGCTTCATAGTGAACACATCTCTGGCCTGGAGAGATTTATACGAGAGGCAAGGTTTTTCTGTACTAGTGTGGTTAAGGTAGAAGACAAGTTTTTCTCATGAAAACATGAATACTCTCCAAGGGGACACTGAGGCACTGCTCTGGCAGCAGATCAACCCAACTCCAAACCAAGTGCTGTGGTGCTCATAGCACCCAAGCACAGATTTTGGTCAGGATGGAGCTGCTCTGGTACCCAGTTTGCTGGGCAGCTTTTTCAGACTGACCCTGCCACGGCTACACAACTGTTAACACTTAACGTGCGCTTGAACTGCAGCCACTTGTTTTGTTCTGGGTCAGGCACATCTTCAGAGAAAGATGTTACAACTAAGAGAAATGTTAAAGATCTGGAAAATACCTAAATCCTCTCATCCAGGGAGGCGAAAATATCACAGGTACAGTGTCAAGAGGATGACACTGTTACAGACTGTGAGAACAAGCAAGGACAAACAAGATGAACAGACAGAAGTGGGACAGAAAGCTCAGATCTACGTTCCCATTGTGGTGAGCATGAACAGACAATTAAAACATTGACTAAGCACCAGAGACAGAGAGGGCTGTAGTTATGGAGCAGATCATACACCCCATCTGTGGCACACCATGAAAAGGCTCTGGAAGGTACAAACAACCGGTCTGAAATATCTGTTAGCAGCTTTTTGTGTCTCTCTACTTTTATGTATTTTAATCTAGATATTACAAATCAGGCTACATAAAACTGAAGGGAAGAAAATACTAACATAAAAGACTAAATATTAATGAATAGTTTTCTTGTAAAGGTAAAGATTAATCTGCAAGTGCTCCTATTAAGCAGAAAGTAGCACCAATAAAAATAGGAATAAGCTACAGTATATTTAAATCACAGATGTACAACACAGGTCAGATGCCTTCGAGGACCCTAATGCTGAATAGCATAAGGCAGAGTAAAGCACATACTTGCATGATATAAAGTCATTAATGGCCAGGAATGTTTGTCTGGTTCCAACCGAAGCGGACAGACATGAGAGAACAAGTCATTATTGATCACCACACACTGAATTCTGCAATTTACATTAATGCTACAACAGTATATTTGTGGGCAGGTTAGTTATGATGATGACTTAGGTGATTAATGAAGATGAATCTGGTTATTGCCTCTTCTTTGGTTCCTTACAGATTTAACATTGTGCCCATTACACCTATAAAACCCCAAACAGCACAAACCAAGTCAATTAGATCTTACTGTTGCAGTAACTCCTCAGTCCTGCAAGATGAATTAAAGTGTTTGGGGTTTTTTTAATAGCAAAGTATAAACTCGATCAACTATTTAAAAGGAAACCATTTAAACTAACTTCTTTTTCAATAGTCCTGGGCAGCACTAACATTTCCCTGTCTTAGCACATCATCTGTTTGGCAGTTCCTTGCTGTAAAAAGGATTTTGTTTTGCAAGCAATAAAATGACTAATTAAAAAAAATTTGCTTGTCCACAAAAAGTCAAGTTGGTTGACTGTAGACCGTGAATTGGCATACGCTAATATTATTCAAGAAAGAAAGAAGAGGGCACTTAAAGCCAACAAAAATACTTTTTTTTGACAGTAAGCTGGTTCAATGTATGTTGTGAACCAAGAAACGTGAATTTCTAGTTTCCAATAAATGAGTTTCTAATATCTAAGCTCTACTACCACGCGTGTTGATGTCATTTATGCCTTCACTACACTGGACCAGATCTAGTACAATTATTTTCGCACCCAGAGAAAGACTGCAAAGACAAAGCAAAGCTGACTCAGTAGAGAAGAATGTCCTTTATGAAGCTACAAAAATTATATTCATTATCTTCCCCCTCCTTCTAAGCCCACAACTGTTTGTTTAACCACTGGAGGATCATGGAATTGGCAATACAATTCTAACCCAGGTATTTTACACCCAGGATGGAGAAAGCTGCCAGCACACAGATAACCTGGACACAGTCAGGGGCCAAACCCAGGAGTAACTCCTGTGAGGATGTTGCTGTGTGGTTTCAGACTTAAGGAGGCTCAGGAGAGGAAAAAAAAACAGGCTATGAAGGATGAGAAGCAGGAGAAGGTTAACTGTGGGAAAGGGTAAACCTCTGCTCATATTGTGTATAATTATCACTTCTGCTGAATCACAAGGAAGGAAAAGGGGGGTGGATTTAAAATGCAGTGCTTATAAGAGTTTGTTGATCTCCTGCTGCTGTGTAAGCAACTACAAAACAGGCATAACTCAATATATGGTCACGTAGATGACTGTAATACCAAGTTAAATAATTTAGAAGTACAATAATTATTTTAGGCCTCGAATTTCCATATGAAAAATAAATGTTTTCTTAAAACCAGGTTCCTATCTCCTTTTATCCTAGGCAGATTTCAGTTAGGCTACTTCAGCAAACTTATTTTAAGCATTATGTGGTATTCAAAAAGCACTGAGCAACATAAAAGTGAATTTTCAATTCTTCCATTCTTCTTTCAATCCTTATCCTGTAAAGATTACAAAACACATAAAAATAACACAATACAGAAGTCACATCAAAGTTTTCCACAGCTGTTCATTGCTCAAAACTTGCCTCTGTTCCATAACAGACTACAAATTTGCTGTGTTCTGATTTGTACGGCACTCTATCCTGTATCTGATCCTATATAAACCAAAGGATTGATTTGATATAATTCAGGGATCAGATGGGCAAATATGCCATTTACTCTATGAACTCTACTGTGTTCAAGTTTCACCTATAGTCCAACTACATATACAGGCAAATAATATAAAAAAAAAAATAAATCAACCAACTGTTTGTGCACAGACAGAAAAAAATCTCCGTTTTCTAACAGGATGTGGTACTTTTTTTTTTTTCCCTTTCCCAGGCAGGAAATTAGAAAGCTCTTTATAAAAGGCTTCTCTTCTCAAAGCTTTAAATGACTACTCTTAATTTGCTGGGAGAAGAGATGGCACTTCAGGTACTGCTGAAAGAAGCAAGAAAACAAGTGTAGGCGTACGACAAGGGAGTTGTTAAGGGAATGGTTCAGGAGTGAAGGGGCTGCAAGTGTAGGAAGAGACAAGAACAGACGTAGGCTGAAACCTGAAGAGTTTGCATTAAGAAATGGAAACTTGAAATACAACAAGTAAAAAGTTACGGGGCTATCAGAGGTGTTACAGAGGGAGGCTGGAGTCTGGCAGCATGGATGGACTTCACAAATCAATCAAGTAACCAGAAGAGGGGAAGGAAGCAGTTCTGCTTGTGGCAGCACTAAGGCAGAAAGACATTCAAGAGATCAGAGTAGTAACACCACAATCAGGTAGTAAGTAACAGGTATCAAAATGCACAGCAAGAACTGCACAACTACAAACCAGACACTGAAAACTGCTGCGGAAAAACAAGTTCAGAGCCATTTTCTCTTACAATTGAAATGAACGAAAAGAATGCATCTGACGGAACGAAACATTGTAAGGAACAACTTAATTAACTTGGTCGCTGTTTAAGCACACTGCAAACCAAGCCACTGCTTTCTGAGGCATTTATGTTACAAAGGCAACCCAAACAGGCAGTGGTCTGACCTGGAGACCAGGAGATGGTGTTGCAGCAGCACCGGGAGCTGCGTGTAACAGACGTGCTCTTTTACTGCCTCCGTGAGGAGAGCCCCGTGCACTGCCACGGACTGGGAAGTATTTTCTGGCAGACCACTTGCAGCCTGAACTTTAATATTCCCTCAGGATGCTGCCAGTGAATGGATTTCACAAAAGAGCAAAATAAATAGTATCGCTTTTAACAGCAGCTGACTTGCAAAGCGCTATTTAGTTTACCGGGGAGAAGGAAAATAACGTCTACCTTTACTGTTAGCACTGTATTATGTTTTATTCTTATTAGGTGGAAAAGAAAAACCTTCAGGAATAATTTTTATGTGTAATACACACACCAGTAAAACACATCTGGTGTGGGGAAGAGAGCAACCACCAACCAAAACACAGTACATAGTATAACAAACAGGAGAAACTTTTTTCTGAACAAAGAATGGCATCAAGTCTTCCCTTTTTTTCCAGGCAGTATTTCTCTGTAGCAAATAGTCCAGCCGTGAAAGGTCAGAATCTAGTCATACTAATCAGGAAAAATATTAGTCAACTTACTGGGAAAGGCATTCATTACAATGTAGAACAAAAATTCCTATCTGGGTCACTCCCTTACATCACAGAACCTGTCTTGGAGGGAGCCCTTGAGACCACCTACCCCAAGCAGAGCCACTGAGCAGGTCACCTCGCCCACTGAGTAACTATAAAAAATAAAGCAAGCCCATAAGACTATTTCTGACAACATTTTAATTAATTGGAATCATGTGATTTATCAAATAGGGCACTACTCGGTTGGTTGAGGCTTTTCTAATATGTCAGTAAAAAAAAAAAACAAAACCAAAAACCAGGGACTAGGTGATCCTTTCACCATCTGCTGTCCTGAAGGTATAATTGCTTCAGATTCTAACACATCTTGAGATGGCCCATGAAGGATTACAATCCAAGCAGGCCCGTGGACAGCTTTTCTACACTGGCACCACTTGCTGAAAACGAAATGGGCTACAGGTGTGTTTGCAAGAGAGGTCACACAGAAGGCAATACTTCATATGGTCTGAAGTACAATTTACAGAAAATCAGACTCACTTGCCACCCCAGATGCGATTCCATAAAGCAATCCTCCGCCATCTGTTTGCTGCTGAAAGACGTGGGTCCCTGGAGGAGGGCTTCTCTCTTGTCTAATGAAGTTATACAGCAAAGTTTTCACGAGTCTGCTGGTGTATGGGAGACTGGAAAGAGAAGGAAAAACAGCTTTAGTTGACTCAAAACTGGCAAAAAAAAATGGCACCACAAAGCCCAGGCAGGGTGCAAAGGCTGGTGTTTTGGCATTAAAGACAGTCAGTAACTCTCCTAGCCCTGACCAGACTGGAAAGGGAAAGAACATCAAGGTTTTGCCCATGCAAAGCTGCCTAGACTCCAGCAGGGCTCTGCAGGAGCACCTTCCCACAGCAGGGTCATGGAAACCACCTTTTGTTTTCTTTATTCAATATTACTTAAAAAAAAATTTAGTTTGTTGAATCATTGTAATCACTTACCTCAAAACACAACCAGAAAAATATTTATGCAAGGGAAAGAAACACTGTATTTGTTCAGTTTTCCCTCCATGCTGTGATTACAACAGCATTTCTCCATGCCCAAAATATTTCTGTCTGTGTGTGCAGCTTGGACCAGTCTTAAAGCTCTTCTCCAACCTAAAGGATTCTACAATTCTACGAATTTGCAAAGACCAACGAAACAACTGACCTCACATCAGTGAATTTGACAAATGAACGTAGAATTTGTTGGGTTCAAATAAAAGTTTATAACAAACCAAGGCTTTTTGGGAATCCCAGCCAAGGATTGTTGGTAACAACCTGAGTGAGAAAGACCAGGCTGGAGAAGGTGCCCTGCAGAGGGAGGGCAGCACAGACATCCCTGTTGTGGCTCCTAGAGATCAGCACAACACAGGGTCAAGAATGAGGCTGAGAAACGGGCACAGACTGTAGAGGGGGATCAAGACCACCTAAAACCTCCAGCACACTCCCAGAAAGGTCTGGAAGAACAGACTGCACATGAGAATTATTTGCATGGAAAGTGGGAAACTTCTCTGCAGGGAGGGGAAAACTTAATAGGTGCCACCAGGAAGCCCAGATAATGCCCCAAGACCTGGACGTGCCATCAGCTGGATAGACACTGGAGCCAGGACTGGTGAACTCTCTTTCTCCCTTCCTTTCTCTCTCCCCTTCTTTGATCCATCTCTCTCTCTCTCTTCTCTTTCACCCTACCCCTTTATCCAAACCCACTGCCATGTTCTCATGCCAGGAGTCCAGGGACTAACACACTAGATACCAGACAAAGTGTGTAATTTCCTAATAAACCTTTGTGAGTTTTTGCACACCCTCTGACTTTTGTTGTTCCTTTTGCTTATGAGCATCTACAAACCCTGGGTTCTCTCTTCTTCTCAGGGGTGGGACACCACACCACTACCCCTCCAACTCTTCATATTGCTCTGGGCTCCCAGGAACTGAATGCCCAGCCCTCTTCCCAGGGGGGCCAAGGCACCTGCTAATCCCAAACCAGATCTCTGAGACCACATACTAACTCTTCTCCCAAACATTCCCCATTTTCCCCCAAACCCTCAGTTCCTTCAGTCTAGAGATTTAAGTACCACCCTCAGGTCCCAAGGCTCTGCCTCTACCCTGCTGATGTTTCATGTTTGTCTGTCCTGTGCTCCAAGCTGAGCTCCCTTCTTGTCACCCCAGAGCATTATCTCCCTTTTACACGTAGTAGTAACTTCAGAAAACCAGATAACAAATACACTCATCAAAAATCTGCCCACATGGAACTTAAAGTTGGAAGAGGATGAATGGGAGCCTAAAATGCATATAAGCCACTGTAACAAAGCATTTAAACACAACCACCAACTTGCCAGAACAAGTGGTATTACTCACATAACTGAGTGTACCACCTGCCAAGTATTTGCTTCAGCTCAGCATAGCACATATTTGCATCTTTCCAAGGACTGCCTTCTTGTTTGTATGGCAAGAAGGCTCTAGTACTTCTGAGGTACATGGGTTCTCTAGGCTGAAGTGTTACAGGAAAAGCCCCAGAGCTGAATCAAAAAAAAAAGAACCATCCTGAAAAGGAAATGCTTTTTTAAGTTAATGAAATAACCCTCAAAAATTAAAATTATTTCCAAAATAGTTTTACTGAGGTCTGGGCTGTGAGATTTAAACCTGACATCCTCCAACAGCCTTTACAAATGTTTGCTTTTATGTTCTCTCTTCTTTTGAGCAGAATAAGTCTCCTATCAAAATGTATTTTGCTGCCTTTTGTTTCCAGCTACAAACAACCTAAACAAGGGATCAGAAGCATTTGCTCTGCCACCAGGCAACACCCCAGAGCAGGACATACCATCGACCGCGCATCAGGTATCTGTGGATGATGCTCTCTCGCAGAATCTCTTTGTGGAATAACTGGCAGGAGAGGAACACGATGAGAGTTGTCACAGCTTCCAAAGAAATACTGTATGTAATATCTCTGCAGGAAAAAGGGAAAATTTGCAGAGATTAATCTGTTGGGTTTGTTTACAAGCTGACTTCCAAGAACACTTGGTAGCTTCACCTGAAGTTATAGACTGTGTGGCACAGAGAGTTTCAATTGGGAACATGTAAACAACAAATTCAAGAAAACCAGGACCACTTCATACCAAAACAGAGCTGTTTTTCTTAGACATAAGTATTTTTTTTTTATATGCTAAAAGACAAAACAATGTAAAAACACTGAGGTATTGCCCAGAGTACTAGAGTTGCAAATTTCAGAGTACATTTCTTCCTAAAAATAAAAATATCTCTCAAGAGTGCATCCTTTGTCCTGTTAAATAAAGTTGTCACAAAACCATCATGCAAAGTCAGGGAATGTCCATCTAGCCAAACATGGCTCCATCTGCCAGGAAAGGTGGATTCTTATGAAAGGAATATAATATACAAATGGTAATTCAAGTGTACTTGAAAAGTTCAGGGTATCACATACATTGTTCCGTTTTAAATTATATTTTCGAGGTAACAGGGAAGTAAAAATTCTCAAGATATTACACACAATCCCAAAGACTGTGCTGTAATGATTAAATACTGACACCAGACAGTTCAGCAAAGCTCATTAAGTTAAGGTTGATTAAGAAAGGCTGTGAAGCAAAATGCATGACAGACCCACTATTTAGGGTATCTTGTGCTTTCTGTTGCCACCTCTGCCTATAACGGCTTTGCTACAGATCTTATTTTTAAAAAGGAGAGAAAAATGGCATTTGCTACTGTAATCAGTAACAAACTGCAGGCTGCAAAAAAATGTTTTAAAACACAATGAAGTAACTAGGACTTGAATCACTATCATCCCTGCACCAAACACCAAATCAGCATCCATGCATTTTTAATCAGCGGTGACGTTTTTCTTTGTTACAATGTCACCTTCCAAAAATTTTATTCTCAACAGTTAAAACAGGTATAAACATAAAACCAAGTGCCCTTCCAAATAATGGTGACTGCGCAACTACAGTGCAACCTCCTGAACCAAAATAAATTAAACGCAGACAAGTCTAGGTTTTCATTAGTCTCAGGATCAGAACTGGTGTGGTCCTTATCAGAACAAAAAGGGTTTCATTTAGAAGAAATCAATCTGATTTTTAACACATTCAAATAATTTAATATTCTCAAGTGTGCTGCCAGATGCACTGTAAATACCATGCATTACTGTGAAGTGTGAAAAGAAGTTTCTGGGTGCCAGAGTTTCTGAGCAGAGAGTGCAGTTATTTACTCGAAGTCAACAGCAAACTGGAATCACAATTTCCAGGATCACAATCCAGGAAAAGAACCACAGCACCTCTGATACAAAAATGTTTTTGAAAGTGAAGGTTATGCAAACTCACTGGTTTTATTTCCTCTCACCTGATTTGAGTATTTGAACCCCTAACATCTCAAATTATAGGTCAGGAAGAGACATACTGCTTGAGTAACATTCTCCCTGAAAATCATGAAGTCCATTCTAATTACTTTTTGTTTCTGTGAGTTACCTGACTTTTTGCCCACTCCTGAGGAAGTCTGCCAGTGTAAATGATGATAATTAGATCAGGCCAGAGGTTACACTCTGATCTGGTTCCACTGCAAATTCACCTCAGCCAGAAGCAGGGCCGTGCTGGAAGCGGCACCCACTCCTTCTCCAAACCAGGGATGCAGTGAAATCCACCACCCACGCTCATCCCAAGCAAAGAAAGGAATATATATATATATATACACACATACATATATATATACACACACACATAAAAATTATCAGAGGTTTAGCCACCAGCAAAAAAAAAAAAAAAGGCAAGTTTTTCTATTAAAATAAAAAGAACGGCTTGGAAAATACTTTTTGGCTATTTAAAAAAATATAAATCCAGAAGCTCATCATTATTTACCGAGGCTGAGAATACAAGAACGATGTCTCCCACCCCAAGCTGATGAATGAAAAGGGTAATTTCATGACACACTACAACATGTACTGGGACACTCTGCAGAGAGGAAACAAACTTTGGAGTCTATTATACTTTTTCTCCATTTCAGTCATTCATTCCTTTATTTTTCTGATAAGCCATACAAGCGTAATAGCAAATCTGAGGAAATGTTATAAAATTATTTTCTGTTTTGATAAGAATCAGCATTAAAAAAATAAGCAAAGAGATTACTGTAATGTACTAAGTAAATTTTTTTGGGGAAAAAAATCTGCTTTCAATATCCTTACATAACTCTGAAAGAAAAAACAAACAGAAAGCTGAATTCATCCAGTCATAGTTAGTGAGTTATTCTCATTTTCTCCCCATTCAAAACCCAGACAGGGCACATCTAACTGCAGAAAAATTCCACTCAACCTGTAGAATCTGTTCAAATTAAATCTGCTCTGACATAAACACAACCAGGGCCCTGATATCTGGGGTAACCCCTCAGCTACAGTCACCCTTAATTTATCAGGACAAGGATAAAGCTTCAGAGCAAAATTATTTTCCCCACCAAGGGTCACATGTATGGTTTTCTGAAACTCAAGCATTTCCAAAGGGTCACAAGAACCACCAGGAACCTCTTTTAACTTCAAAGAAAATACTGTTTATTTATATTGAGAGACTATAGAATAGGGGGTCTTGTTGGTATTTTTTTTTTTTATTCAAAGCTATCGGTCATATAGAATGACTTTACATGGAATTTATGCTGATCTCCAACTTCCTCTGAAAACTGATTGCAGATAAGGAGGAAACTAGAAATAACGAACTCATGTATCAATTACATGTCAAAATTATTTAGCTATTTATTTCAGAAAGCCAGAGCAACTGCATGTTGTTTTGAGCTTCTGTGGTTTGGCTTTTTTTTTCTCCCCTTCTCAAGTGCCGTATAAAACAAACACAAAACCCGCAGGACTCAGATAAAGCTCATGTCCTGGGTAAATGGACTTCATAGAGCAATGTACCAAAGCATACAGAGGTTTTTTTACTTTTTCTCCTTCTGGATTTTCTCTTTCAGAGATTCAGCAGTTATTCTCAATTTTTTTCCTCTTTCTCTCTCTCTCCTTTCCACTGGAGGATATATTTGCATATCAGGTTGGAAGGCTATCAGATATTATTCTTTTGTCCCTCAAGGTGTTGATCTTTCATGAGGAAAGAATCTGGCGCAGACTGAACTCTAGAAATCATGGCAATCATTTCTCTCTTTGGGTTCTCTCCTAATTACAGGTAGCTGTCCTTGTACTGTATTTTTTTACTCAGTGACACAAAGCAAGTGCCTGTTCCTTGAACCAGATGGAACAGGTCCAGGTTCTTGCACGTGACACCCACGTTAAAACTGATTTCTGGCAACAAACCACACATATAAACATTTACTCTCTAAAGAAAAGACATGTCATATACATCTGAGATTATCTTAAATTATGGATTCTTCACAGAATGACAACTTGAGCTCCCAGATACAATATTCCCTCATACTGCCACAGTAAACATGTGCATGTATTTAACACATGTTCAGTATCTACATTTCAATGAGAAACTGATCCATCAATGAACTCCTTCCAACAGCAAATGATGCCAGATCATTTCAAGGAATGCTTTGAAATTAAACAACCACATACAGTTTCAACTGTAGTAATCTTTAGATAACAACTCATTAAATCAAAAGACAAAAATTAGAATAACAGAATCACAGAGTGGTTTGGGCTGGAAGGGACTTTAAAGCTCATCCAGGTCCACCCCCTGCCTTGGGCAGGGACACCTTCCTCTAGTCCAGGTTGCTCCAAGCCCCGTCCAACCTTAGCCTAACTACTGTTTCCAAATGGAACAGAACACAAACTATGGTCCTGTTAAACCTCAACTCCCCAGTACTCTTGGCATCTGCTTTTTCCATTCAAAACCATGTGGATGACCTTCTATCAGCATCACCTACCAAGAACTTCAACAATCTCCCTATGTGTCACCATCCTGCTGCTGCTGGCTTGTCTCCAAGGCCAAGCACAGCTCACAAGTGCTTTCTGTGCTCCCAATCATTCAAGCTTTGTTCCCTGCCTGCAAGAGAGAGGCCTGTGACAGAGGAACCAAGGTGAAGCACAGAGGCACCATAGAGGAAAATCTCAGCTAGGAACTCCAATTAACACTCTGAAGGCACATGCTGTTGTAAACACTTTAATTACTCAGTGAAATGCAGCTATTTCTATATCAGCACAGAGAGGCTGAGAGCTCATAAATGATTTCACACCTACAGAGCAAACAGCCTGAACAGTCAGAAACCAAACTCTGAATTTCAACTCCCACCCCTAGACCAAGCCCCCTCCCTGTTCAAATATTTTCCTGAACTTTCACCCAGCCAGAGCTGTCTACTCCGAGTATTAAAAGGTTAAAAGGTAACCCATTTTCTAATTTAGGAGAGTTGCCAAAAGGGCTGATTCATACAAAAACTCTCAAATCATACAGGAACCAGGTTTCATTTCCCTGCTTCCTGAGGGCCCATCAGAAAGGTGAAAGAGGAGTCACCACAGAGAATAGGATCAGTTTAGAAAACTGAAAACCAAGAAGAATATCTGGTTATCAGCCTCAGGATACAAGTACAACAACTCAAAGAGAACATAATCTTTCCTCTTGGAGTCACTCCTAATTTTACACCCACTGATGGCACATAGGCACCATGGCAGCTGATAATGCACTACACTCATTGCAACTGACTCCAAACATTTGGGAGCTGTCCCAAAGGGGCACTCAACAAACACTGACTGGAAGCAGAAAGTACCTCTGACACTTCCTACTGCATCTCCCCACACTGGGTGTTCTTGATAGGGAGAAGAATGAGCGAGGAAACAAAAACTCCCAGAATGGTTTGGGTTTGAAGGGACATTAAAGATCATCAGGTTCCACCCCCTGCCATGGGCAGGGACACCTCCCACTAGACCAGGTTGCTCCAAGCACCATCCAAACTGGACTTCAACACTTCCAGGGATCCAGGGGCAGCCACAGCTCCTCTGGGAAACCTGTGCCAGGGCCTCACCACCCTCACAGACAGCAATTCCTTCCCAATATCCCATCTAACCCTGTCCTCTGGCACTGGGAAGCCATTCCCCCTTGTGCTGTCCCTCCATCCCTTGTCCCCAGTCCCCCTCCAGCTCTCTCGGAGCCCCTTTAGGTCCTGGAAGGGGCTCTCAGGTCTCCCTGGAGCCTTCTCTTCTCCAGGGGAACCCCCCCAGCTCCCCCAGCCTGTCACCAGACAAGAGGGCCTCCAGCTCTCTAATCATCAAAAGTATGGAAATCCTATAAAGGTAGTACCTAAAGGATTAATATAACAGTTGGATTCAAGAGCCTTTATTCCCAGACCTGTTCCTAAACCACCTGAGGCTACGTGACTTTGTCCATTTTCACCTCACTGGCATTCAGTTCTTCCCTCTACAGATTAAAAATGCTAAAAAAAGTTCTGGACTCTTAAACATTGCACAGAGAATCCATATTCTTCTGTATTTACTTTTTATATCAACAGGTCTTGTTACCTCTATGCACTAAATCTAATAAGAAGACATTACTTAACACCAGAACACAGAAGAGCAGTCCAAGTTCCCATAAAAATACACAGTTGCAGTGACTTCCAACCCACAGGGAAGAGGCAGCCACAGAGAAGAAGATGTCACAGGTGATCAAAAAGCTACAGGGTTCTGGACAGAGCCAGAACACAGGAATCATGTCCTGCACTCCAGCCAGGCAGCCTAAGTGAAAGGCAGACCTGCTCCACAGTCTCTCTGTGCCTTTGCTGCTGAGATCCAAATACCTGCAGCCAGTGCTTTTCAGGATCATCTTTTATAAAAAAAAGGGTTGAAAACCATAGCAGAAAGCAGATTATTAGGAATTTGAATACACAGCACAATGTTTGATAAACTGTACAGACCTCAGATAGTATGCTCTGCAGTCAGAAAGTTTGCTGCAGGTTGAACACAGGTTAAAACTTGCATAGTGAGAAGACTGGTCATGGAGAAACAGTGACCTAAGTCTAAAATAAAAACTAAATTAGAACAGAACAAAGAATATGTGATACAGATAAAGGTTGTCCTATTCAGGACCTTTAGACACTTAAGACACCACACATCTGCCATCAGAAGTAAGGATATGAGTGAGAAGATCTTTCAAATACATAAATATGTTTTATTTGCTCCATCCCAAGGTGCAGCAGCAAATAAAACTCCCTTTATACGAAACAGGTTCCTCCTAAACAGAGCACAATAGTCTCAAACTTTGAGGGTCTTAAAAGTGAGGAAACACCAATGTCTCTGAATTTGGGTATATTCGCTACCTTCAACCTCAGTTTCAGCCAATGGAAGTTTGCCGTTGACGATCAGATAAAGTCACCAAAAATGCAAAAGGCAAATAGCTTTTCAAATAATGGAGACACCACAGCCTTGATAAAAGTTCCCTGAACAGACCTGTTTATTAAAAAGCAGCATTCTGACCTATTCCTTTGAAAATAACAATAAAAGCATTAAAATATGACACTCCCGAAACAGGACAGAAAACAGCCCTTATCCTTTTTGCTGCTCAGATCTAGCAGGGAAAAAGGGCTGAACATTCCTCGTTGCCTGTATGTGGCACTGACTCTGTGCTGCAGTGATTCTGTAGAGCTTTTTAATCAATTACATTGCCCTTCTTCCCTCCTACGTTCAACTTTCACGTTCCCATGAAACGCAGCAAGCATCCTTAAATGAGTCAAAACATTAACATTTAAACTCGCAAACAACTAAGACTGCCACCTAAAACAGCTGTAGCTACAGAAAACACTGGAATGTAATAGAAATACAACTAACTTGTACTGGAACCACAGGGTGCTACTAAGGAGTGATGTAACTAGATCACAGTATTTCATTTTTCCCCCATATGCATTTATAGTTTTTAATGAAGTGAAAATGCACTGATAACAACCAGATGTTCAGTTATGGATACCAGCTCTTAACAAGCTGCTGAAAGAAACCTTTATAATTCAAAGCTTTGGGAGCTCTATCCTGCAACAAAACATTAGCAATAGTTTCTACATAAAAGCCATACAATTAAATTAAATACTAATGTTGCATCTTTTTGCCGACTGTGCAGTTTTAATTGTTAGTGTTCACTCTTGAGTGCTAAGATTAACAAAACCAAAGAAAAAGCAGAGTATCCATAACATTCCCAAGGGAACCATAAATCAAACATCAACACACGGTAACACAAATGTTATAAGGGACTGCATAAGTTTAATTCTTGAAAAGTAATAATGCTGTATTTTCTATAAAATTAAACCTGAAACCTTGTTCCCTGGCATTCTGTACAAAGCAGCACAGCCTGTTTTTCAAAAAGGTAATTCAAGATCTTTTTAATACCTCTCAGACACAGCACTAAAATGCTGTACAATCCCAGAGTCCCTTCTGCAACCTATTTCTGCCTTAAAGCATATTTGCCTTTTCCAATACAAGATAACTTTGAGAAATACTTTAATTCATTGTAGAAAACTGAGACACTCCTAGATATGCTGTGCTATACATCTCCGCAGCCTTTCCCAACAAAAACCAACAGTTAGGTTTCATAATAAGGAACACAGAGAGGTGGGTTACACATTTGCCATTTATCTTCTTCCCCATCCCCCACCTTCCCTATTAGCTCTGAGCTAGACCGCCCACCTGCAATTTCCAAGTATCTGTAGGTTGTTTTGTACTCAGAAATGAGCTTATTCTGCCAAGGCTGCTACTAGAGCAAGCTGAGAGGTGAGCAAGCTCTGCCCATGCTTGGGAAGGACTTGAGCCTTCATGAGTTCAGTGTCCCTGCCAAGCCCAAACTCTTACACTTAAAATCCTGGAATGGTTTGGGTTGGGAGGAAACTTAAAGCTCATCCAGTTCCAACCACTGCCATGGGCAGGGACACCTTCCACTAAACCAGGCTGCTCCAAGCCCTGTCCAACCTGGACTTCAGCACTTACAGGGACCTACAGGCTTCTCTAGGCAACCTGTGCCAGGGCCTCCCCACCCTCACAGACAGCAATTCCTTCCCAATATCCCATCTAACCCTGCCCTCTG
>JAWWLV010000100.1:70553549-70587104 GCA_035041135.1 Platyrinchus mystaceus
CAGGGGGGTCTGACCTGAGGGGGCAGAGGGGCAGAATCCCCCCCTGTCCTGCTGCCCACGCTGTGGGATCAGCCCAGGGCAGGGGGGTTTCTGGGCTGGGCCATGTCCAGCCTCTCCCCAACCAGCACCCCCAGGATCTTCTCCCCAGGGCCACCCTCCCTGGAAAATACCACACACAGGTATCCCAAGCACCTGATGTGACAGTCCAAAAGCAAGGAGTGCTGTTGCACAGGTACTCTCCTCCTGCATTCTGGGTGCGGAGATGGATCTTCCCTGCTTTACAAGTAATGTTAAAGTTTCAGTGAAGGAGAAAACAGAAGCTTAAACTGGGGAGCAGAGAAGGAATATATTTAGACAGCAGCTGCCAGCTGTATCCACTCCTTCACCAAACTGGATCTACAGAGCCCAAGGGACACACTAATTGTGACAATCCTGTTAAGGCTACTGAATGCTCCTAACAAAATCTTTGCTATTCTGAATGACACTTCAAAGACAGGCTCAGCATGGAGATTTTAATGGTGTGTCACAACAAAAATTCATCTTTAATAGCAGCTTTACAGACAGACACTCTGTTACAGAGCCACTGTAAGCTGCCAAAGCTGCCTGTCCTCTAAGGTGATCCTAAGTCTGACACAGAAATCATTACAAGTTTGAATATTTCAAGTATTCCAGTCAGTCTATTCCTTCCCCAAATTCACATATTAGGCTTGTAATTCTCTTGATTTATTCCAGCTAAAGACAGAAATTATCTGTGCCCTTGACACAAAGTTGGAAAAGAATCTATAGTGATTCAGGGAGAGGGAAGTAAGCAAAAGGTAAACTCACTACTAAAACAATCTTGACCATTTTCCTGAAAAAAATCAGTATTACAATGATATCTTAAAACACCTTTATGAAGAAGAGATTTGGATTGTCTATTAGAGAAATAAAGGTTTTCCCATATGTCCTTTCCCCTACCTCACTTCCCCTTTGATGATATGGGAATAAAATTCTTAGTTAAGGCCATATCACATTGTTAAACACATTCTAATGGTAAAAAAGGCAATAATATACACTTTTTAAAGTGTTAGTGTATTATTAATAATTCAGAAGCACGCTACTTCAGGAAAAGTTTAGCTAAGAAAACAAAACAAAACAAAAGTCTTCCACATCTGTCTCTTATGAGAGGTTTCTGATATAGCCTAATATTAAAGATTATGGACAGGCTTTATAACTTTTTTTCTCTAATAAGCCATTTTTATCACTACATTATACAGCAAACCAAGTGCTTTCAACAGCTGCTTCCACTCCCAGCAACCGCATTCACCGAGGAACAGAGATGCTGGCAGGTTCAGCGGCTGAAAGGGGTGAAGAACAATCACGCCAATAAATTTTCTTCTGCCAGAAAAGGCAGAATAAATGATATTGGGCTCCACGCACACATTGGTACTTCCAAGAAAGACAAATAAAACCCTGAAGGATTTATGAACTTGCCCGTGTATCGCAGTCCTTTCAGCCCTTTGTACTTCCTCTAATCTGCTCCGAACAAAGAGTGTATCTGTTCCAGGAAGTCCTGACAAGCTCTGCGGAACGACACTGAATCATACCACTAACTCATTACACACTACCTACACAAAAACCCTCCAGTGATGTTGACAGAGCTGTATTTAATGAGAGGAATGTTTCAAAAAGCATTGCATCTTTGTCAGTTCTCCAGCCGAAAGAACAATTCCAAGTACAAAATCAGCAGAGCTTTACACTACCTCGTAACACGTGATCTGAAACTCTTTCAGAGCTGAAAATCTTCGACAGGGGCACTGCATTTTAGGCACAGACTAAATTAACACTATCTTTAGTAAAGTTTATCTTGGGGGAAAAAAAGAAGAGAAAACTCATCAGAACAGGTGTGGAAGGACACTTATTTCCAGAGAACAAAGTAAGCTCCCTGCATATAACACTGAAGTATGGTTTATGTCACATATCCCAGTGAGATGTGGAACCAACATCTCTCAAATACAGCAGATGCCTGAAAAAAAGAGCCACGAAAACAAATCTGCAGATCTACAGAAACATTCCACTTACTCATTTCTTTTCCTCAGACATCAATTCACTGGTATTTCAGAAATCAGTACCAAATAAAAAACATCATTTACTTTTGCAATTTAAAACCTCACGTAACTGCAGAAGAAGAACTTGAGTTTTCACCTCTCTGCATGCCCCAGAGATGAAGTGACACCTCCAGGGTACCACTGGCACAACCACTTCTACCAGTGCTGGCTGTGTGCTGACAGAGGTACCTGAAACAAATGTAAAAACCCCTACAAAACCAAAGGGAATAACTTCTGTTGATGGTGTGAAGTGTGTGTGAGATGCTCACCGCGTACTTCTGCCAACAGAACATTCAGGGCTGGCACTGGCAGCAGGGTATCATCATCAGTGCTGCACCATCATGTGGAACATTCACATGCAAGTATTTAAACACTATAAACCCATCATTACAAGTTTCATATTGTCTCAAATGATCGGTTTATACAAGGAGGCTGAAAAAAATTTAAAAAGCCAACTTACAAGAGTGGAATTTCAACAATAAGCTGGATGAGGCAACACAGCAACTCTTCTATGAGGTCTTCACACTCTGCTCCTGAAAACAAACACATCAAAGGATTTCTTGATTTTCAAATACCCAAAGAAAACAAAGCTTTAAACACACAGATCCACATAGTCAATATTTAAATTAAGGAACAAACAATAGAAGTTCTACCTCTTAAAGGAGATGGGATTTTTTTTCTGAAATAGAAAGCACTTGGGATTATCACCAGAGAAAATGGTGATGCCTTCATTTTCTTTACATAAAACAACTACTAGCAAGTGCATGAATTAAATGACATGTTTGTATTGTAGGAATATGCTAATATTTAGCACACCAAGACTTACTTTACTACTTGCATAAGGTCATAATAAACACTGTTATTTTGTTACTAACAGTTGAACTAATCACTACTGAAATCTCACTGGTCCACAGTCAAATCTCTCAAAATTCCCATCACTTCACATATTTACCTCCCCCTTTTGCTAAATCAAGTGAAGACTAATCAGAGACAGATAGAAAACAGTTTCATTTGTCTAACATACACTGAATATTCTAAATTGTGACCTGTCAAAAGCATGCAGCTACAGAGCACATCACTGCTGCTCCTGAGGAACGTGCATACAGTTTTTTCCATGAATATAACTTTATTTATTGAAGAGGTTTTACACATACCAATGACAAGTAACTGCATTTTAAGGGAACAGAAATTATTCTCTAGTCACAGTGCAACAAAATGCATGAAATTATTCAAAATTATTTTGAAACGTTCAACTGTCCTAGGCAATAAAACTGGTGGTATTTTACATCAGCGTTGCAATGTTTAAAAGCAACAGCAAAAAAAGACTTGCAAGACTCACTGAGGAAAAAGCTTATTAAACCATTTGTAGTTTTCATTTAATACTAAAAAAACCCCAGAAGATAAATCTCTTGGCTCATCAGGATTTTTTCTGCTTTCAAAAATAAAATTAAGAAGAGAAAGCTACAGCATCATAAAGAAGTGGAGGAGTTTACGGTGCTGAATAGCTTAAGAAAAGGCAGTTTATCCCCTGCATTACAGCACTGAAGCAAAATAATTACCCAAATGCCTGTTTATTTTGTATTTTCCAATAAATAAGTCTTGCCATAAACACAACATTATAGCCAGGTTACAGCAGTTTTACTCTGTTTAACCCAAGTTTGTTCTTGAGCCCAGGACTCAATTTTAAGAAGCACACCAGGGGGAATATTAACAACAAAGCAAAATTATTTCTTTCCACAACTGATTTATTAAAAACACATTAAAAATTGTCACCTAGTGAACTGCACATTCTAAAGGAAATCAGTTTTTTATCACGGAAACATGGTTTCCTTTATATAGAATCCCTCATGAGTAGCACAATGCAGCTCCTGTTAGTAAAAACCGAGAACTGCTCGGAGTATTTAACCTTGGACAGAAACCACAGCCAATAACGGAGCCCAGATAATGTATTCTAAAGTAACTTGAAAGTGACATTTTCCTAAGGCTTTCTGAATCCAGAAAATGCTTATAAAGCAAAACCTCTGCTAGTTCCCAACAGGTACCTAATTTTTTCTCTTGACAACAGAGGAAAGGGAAAAGAGAAAAAAGGATTAAATAAGTGAAGTGAATGTGTTTTTAAGATATTGTTTCTTCCACCATAGTATACGCGCAACTCATTTGAGGAAGAGAATAGTGTTATTTGAATATGAAAGAAGGTTTTTCCCCCAAGACCATATTCAAAATGAATGAAGAAAATATTGGGTTAGCACAGTCATGTAGAATGGAAGATGTGGTGTTGGGGTTTTTTTGTTGTTGTTTTTTTTTTTTCTTTAAAAAAGCTTAATTGCTGTAATCAATGTCATTCAGCCACGATAATTAATGTGTCCTTTTCCCCATTGGGGCACAGCATTCTTGTTTAATTTTCATCTTGCCAAGACAATGAGGAGGATACAAGCCAAATCTATAACGTGAGAGAGAGCCATAAACATGGAACACTCTGTGTTTTCACAAACAATGCCTCTTTCAATTGCAGGATAAAGACAATACACATAAGACTCATTCACATTAATAGATCACATACTTGGATCAAAGACACGTGTAAAGCCTTGGGGGAAAGAAGTAAAGGGTGAACCTGTCCAGATAAGATTAGAGCAGACTCACAGGGAGAGGAATCATAGGTGCATCTTCCAAACTCCACTGCACAACTGCAAACACACTCAGGCTTTAAAATGGTCAGTTATGCTAAAGTACCATTTTTACATTAGCTATGTTTAAGTCCTCAAACACATGGATTACTTAATTTTGCAGGTAATTTGTTAGATTTTGACTTTTTGGTGGGTTTTTTTTTGTTTTGGGTTTGGTTTTTATATACATATTTAAAAATACTTTTTTTTTTATTTTAGGGTTTGGTGTTTTGTTTTATTTTTTTTACTTTTGCAAAGCTACACACGTTTCAGACACTGGATTAGCACACAATGCACAGGCAAAATGGCTTATCCAGAAGAAACTGTACATGCCAGGAGACTCCACTTCTAGCAAAACCAGCTCCATCCTTGGCCATGACATAGAGTCCAACATCATAATAGGCTTTCTTCTCAAGAACCAAACCACTACGTTGCCAAGACCTGATCTGAGCTGCTGTCCCAGCTGGATGTGCCTAATATTAATAAGGTATTCAGGCATAGCAAGGTATATCCTCACCTTAGATGCCACTTGTTTTTCTGCACTGTTGCTCATACAGATAGGACAGAACCTGGACACAAGTAATGGGACAAATCATGTCTTGCAAAACAGAATTAAGGCTTCCTTGGGTTTTGTGGTTTGATCTTCAGCTCTGAGGACTCTCAGAAACTCCCAACCTAATAAGTACATAAATTAATTGCCATCCCTCATTTCCTTTATGGGATAGTTGAACACTCACAAAATCATTTAAGTGCTGCAGTAAATGTGTTGTTATTTATTCCCTCCTCTAAGTCCTCTTACTTGCTTTAATACACCAGGAACAGCCCTCAGCAGCCTTGTGATAAAAAACGTCTTTATAGAGAGTGGACAAACCTTCCTATTGCAGCTCAGGGAATAGGTGAAATGAATTGATGGTCTGATTCAGAACACAATACCCAGCATGTGCTCTCTTACACCTCTGAATCACAACACAGCTAAAGACTGTGCAGAAAAAGTAGGATGCAGACAGTGGAAAGATGAATGATTTGTGTTGGTGAGACTAGATCCAGCTTCAGATTAGCAGATGCCAAGTCCAGTTTGGGATTTGTTATTATTAGGATTTTTATAGCTGAATCTTAAAAGAATATGGTTTAAGTCTCTATAAGGATTTTCCTGCAATCAAAATTATGCAATATCCTCCAAAATTATAAGCAAATTCCCAATTATGGATGAAGAGGCAAAGGCTGCAGCAGCTCCTTGGCTAAAGGATTGAGTGAAAACTGTCAGAAGGAAGAAATTTCTACTCATGATATGACTCTTCTAAAGGAAATCAAAAAACAGTGCTGCTAGTGGGGACTCAATACTGTGCAATTTCTTCACTACTACTTTATAATGGTCAGCTACAACACATCCATGCACTAAAACCTCAAAAACCCCCACATTTTATGACACAAAACACAATTGCACAGCTTTCTTCTGAGCTTAAAACACAGTCTAGCAGGGAGAAGCAGGGAAAAGCACAAACAGAACATTCAGAAAAAGGCAAAGCATATGAACTGCAAAATCTGGGAGGAGACCAAATATCCCAAGCAGGTGCTGATGCTCTGACTGCAGCATGAGCATCCCAATGTGCTCTGAGCTCCCAGGTGCTGCATTTAAACTTAGGGAACACAGCACTGAATATCTTGTTCAACTAGAAGGATAAAAATGTGATGCTCACAGTTTAAACAGGGAAACAAACACGAAGGAGTTTTGATGATCCTGAAAAGAACAGTTACCTTTTCTCAGAAGGCTGAGAGATTGAACAAAACATATAAAAATGGATCACAGGAAAGAGAGGTTGTTTGTGTTGTTGGGTGGTTGTGCTGTTCTTTTCAGTAACTACTCACCAGGCATCAAGGAAATAAGGAAATTTCAAAATTCAGACACTGTATTAAAGCTTTTATCTATATGAACATTTTATTTACATTGTCTAGTTGATATAATAATGTCTTTTATAAGCCTTGTTTTATCATGCTTGCAATCAAAGAATTATAAATAATGTCAAGCTCTGGTGAACAAAAGAACAGCAAGGATGACTAAGAATGTAATTTTTAAAAAGCATGTTGGCCAAATACAGTAAAACCTCAGTAAAAGTACTAATAAATCTATGTAAACTTCACAATAACAGGCATGTTCTAGTTTCCAAAGAGTAAAAAAAATAAAAATTCAAGAAAGCTACACTTGACTTAATTATAGGAAGGTAGTCACCTTATTCCCACACTCTATAGAAATTTTAAAAACCCTATGTGAAGATTTTTAGGAGCCAAACCCAGTTGCTGTGTAAACTCATCCCGTTATGAACCTCAACACCCTGAGGAAGGACACAAGAACCATCCCCAGCTGGAAACACGAGGAGGAGCTGAGGAGCGGCTCATTTCCTGCCTCCCCAGCAGACCACACACAATTACCTTCCTAATCAACAACATCCCATGAACAATCTGCTCGGAGATAATTGCTAAGTACATTTGCCACCAATATGCACAAAATTATCGCTAATAAATGTCACTGTGAATTACAGTCAAGCGCTACTAGACACGGTACAAACACGGATCTACCCCAGTGACAAGAATCACTTTCCACACCACGCTGCGAGGAGCTCCCAGAGCAAGGAGTAAAGATCACAGGGCTTCAAGCTAACAAAAGTATCAGCTTTTCCACCCATCCCACTGGGTTATGCTGTACACTGCAGCAAGAGGTGGGCCATTTTTTTCAATCCAGGACCTAACCCATGGGCAGTCTGCAGGGATAGTTTATTACAAGCAGGTTTTCCTTTCTAATGCATCAGCGAGCTGACTTCATTCCTGGAGATCACTCATCACAGTTTAAATACATTAAAACCATTTCAACATGTAGCACTTAAATCTTTTGGCACCAGAATTCTGATTTCCCCAGAGCAGTGGCAGGCGCCAAGGAGTTAAACAGACTTTAATGAGGAGTTTTCACCGCTCAAGCAGCGATTCGGGGTCCTCAACGTGCATCCCCCTTGCAGGAAACCCACAGTGAGATACTTCTGGTTGTCCTCCCACAATCCACTCACCACAGTATCAGCATTCTGAAACATTTTTGCCTTTATGGGGTAAACAACATGCATTTGCAAACTGAACAGTGCCTGGACTTGGCCTTGGCAGTGCTGGGTTAGCAGCTGGACTCGATGACCGTGGAGGGCTTTTCCAACCTGCATGATTCCATGACTCACAACAAAGGAAACCAAGGCTCCCATGCCAGCATTACTCATCATGTGCTCTACAACTCTGTAAGAGCATCTTGATACACTGCAACACAAAGACTTGCGGCAGACAGTGTTAAGACTGTCTTCTTGCTGTAATAGCTGATTTTGAATTTGCACTATTCTTATTCAAAAAAAAAAAAGAACAAGAAAAAAAACAGCTGGACTACTTGGGCATCTTCTCTGCCATCTTCTATCTTGTGTGATACATGCTCCATTTCCTGGAGATGCACCCATTTTAGAACATTCTGCCTAAATTCTTTGACTTTTCTTGTACTCTTGTATAAACTCTTGCCCAGCAGTTGCCTTTTCAATGGATCAAGTCTAACCTCAGTACTGTTACCTTCCCTCACTAGATTCCTAAAAATGGCATTAATTCCACTCTCTGGCCGCTGTTGGTTTATGAAAAACATGTGAAAAGAAGCACTAAATTCCAATATTGCTGTTCCAACATTAGTATACAGTCAGCTTCAGCCCAGTTCTGCTCTGTTCTCTGAAGAGGACCATTGGCACCTTTCAAATCGTATGAAAATGACTAAAGCTCAAGTAGGTCTACAGCATCACTTCTGAACAACTGTTTAAAAGCTGCAAATTTAATCCAAACCTATCCCTCTAGTATCTAATTCCTAGTTTTAAAGTAAAGTTTGGGATTCTTAGTCTAAACAAAACAGAGAATCATGGAACTAATTAGACCCTAAAGGGTCAAAGGCAGATAAGTCCAACCATTAACCTGATCCTACCAAGTCCAGCACTAAACCATTTCCCTAAGTGCCACATCTACAAACATGAGAACACTTTATTTTCTCGTGGGATGTTTGTTTCAGTAGCACTACTGTGTACCTACCATATGAGCCTGGTCCTGCTCCTGCTTTTTCTTCATAAGTAAGATGAAGTTGGAGCTCCTCTTCTGACATTCGACTGATGAATACCTTCAGCAGACAGCAAATAATGAACAGTGCATTGTGAGCCTGCCAGATAAAGAGGTGGCTAGAAAAGAAGCAGAAACAAACAAGAATCAGTAATGCTTCACCAGCAAACATACATCAAAAACCGCAAGAAAATAAATGCCAGAGTAGACAAAGCCCCTGGAGCTGAAGCAAAGAAAATCCAAACTGCTCAAGCAGGGAGTTCAATTGAAAACTGAAAACACAATGGAAATGTATTTAAAAGTAGTATAGAAAATACAACCTTATTCCCAATGACATTTATAGTTACAAACACCAGAGCTGACAGAAGCATTACTCTTTGATGGTTCAGCAAACATCTGAAGGTTTCTAGACACTGTGGACTCAAGGCACCCAGACACTGGAAAAGTTCCAATAGATTTGAGACCTGAAAGCTTCTCTGGTTCCATGAACCTTATCCCTTCTCCCAGTCAAACAGCCTTCAGGTAACCATAGGCATTTATGGACTTCATAAGCACCATACAGCTTTCCTATGCAACTCACACAAATATCTGCCAGGCTTTATGAATGCAAGGGGAATATAGCCTCATTAAATTTTCTTGAGTCCCAGTAAGTAACTGCTTGGAAGGCCATGCAACAGCACAGAGTCAACTACCACTTTCAAGGTATCTTTGGATTAAAGCAGCAAGAGCTCTCCAGGCAGGAAATAACTTCTTTCTCCAGAATCAAGCAAAAAAGCTGATGACAGTCTTGGGAGCAAGGGGGAAGTTTTCCTTTTTGCAGCCTCAGATCTGATGAGAGGGGGACATTTATCTATGGGTGTCGGGGAGCAACTATGGAAAGACTCCTGCAAAAGCCCCACAGTGCTGCACAGGTAACCTCCTGGAGTTCTTTCCTACTGCTGAAAGGGGCAAGCAAAACCAGTGGCAGCTGCATGACATGACCTGAAAGCAATATCTTGATACATATTTATACATATATTTATATATGCTTTTATTATTTATACATTTTAAACATTTCCAAGATAAAATACTGGCTCATTCATTAAGCTTGAGCTAAAAAGTTCAGGTGATTTTTAAACAGCTCTAAACCAGTTGTAATCCTAACTTACACCATTTGTACACAAGTGTGTTCATCTAAAATACAAATATGTCTTCTTTTATCGGCAACCTATCTACCATTGTACTTAATCTTCTGTGTTTGGAAAAGCACTAGACTTGTTCTGCTTCAAACAACAATTTAAGAGAATTCCAAGGTTTGGTCTGTGAGCATGTTAATTAGTGAAGTAAAAAATTCAAGAGCTAGAAACAAAAGGAACATTTAAAAAATTACGGCCCACAAGATTTTTCTCCAGGGACTTACTTCTGACATTCTGCTGAAATTTTTAGTTCTTTGGTTCTAGAAAGAAAGACTTTAATCAATGACCCAAGGTTTCCTGTCCGAGGATTCTTCTCAACTAGATAAGGAAAAATAAGATACAATTACATAGCATGTCTAAGTTGACACTATTTTTTAAAAACAACACATAGAAAATGACCCACAAAACTCAGTGTCTTAAATAATTCTACAAAAAGCACAGTGTGCCTTGTTTAGCTGTACAGGTGTTATTCTTTTAAGATTCTCCAGCACATGATTTACCACTACGTAATTGTTCTCTAAATGCTATTCACCTTAGATTTAAAATAGCCCAAAGGTGGGATACTCATACTGAATCCTAAGACTTGTCTACATCACAAAAGTCTCCTGTCAGAAAACTGGGCAGGTTTTCACAACTACCTTTTCCCTTCTTGAAACACCGTTGATCACATTTATATCATTCCTTCCTTTCATCCTCTGATCCCTTCACCTCACTGATCAGTTTAGAGGGCAGAGGGAATAAGAGCTAGCAGGGGTGGAATTGTTTGTTTTAAACCTTTCAGTCATATCATTCTGTAAAACAGTTAATGGTGGAAGTTTCTAAAGGTTTGGGATATACATAAACGCAATCTTTACACTGCTTTAATCTTACTAGTGGAACATATACAAGCAGAACACTGAAGACATGAATGTGCACAGGGATGCTGTTTCTTAATTTTTCTGGAAAAGCACATGGAAAAAATATGTCACAGTTTCTCACCTAAAGACTTGCAGACTGAGATTGTGGCTTCTTCCAAGAGCTTTAAGTCAGCGCTACGGAAGAAAGAAAAGAAAAACGGTTACACAAGCAGTTGGGTTCCTGCACTGGAAGTGAAAATTCATTACAAAATGAACAGTCATAAAATACTTCTATGAAGCATTTAATTTTGGCAATCCATTAGCTGGCAGAGGTCAGCTTGCCCAACCTCCCTGCTCAAGCAGGGTTCCTCAGAGCCAGCTGCCCAGAACCGTGTCCAGGTGGCTTTGGAGTATCTCCACAAGCTCTCTGGGCAACCCATTCCAGTGCCTGGTCATCCTAATACCAGGCACTGCAACATGTATTTGAAGTACAGCAACTACAAAGCAGGAAACTAACACTCAAAAGTGAACTGTTGAAGTGAAATGTCTCTTCTCCCAAGTTACAAGTGACAGGGCAAGAGGAAACGGCCTCAAGCTGTGCCAGGGGAGATTCATGTTGGATATTCAAGAAAAATTTCTTCATGGAAAGGGTTGTCCAGCCCTGGCAGAGCTGCCCAGGGCAGTGGTGGAGTCCCCATCCCTGGAGGGATTTAAAAGCTGTGTGGATGTGATACCTGGGGACACGGGTTAGTGGTGGCCTTGGCAGTGCTGGGGGAATGGCTGGACTCGATGACCTTAGAGCCCCTTTCCAATCTAAGGAATTCTGTGATCATTTGTATTACCACTACCTTTGTGGCCCTAGTGCTGCCATGATTAGTTTGGCACCACTGAAAATACACGTAGAACAGCAGCCTACAGAGTGAACTTGATTTTTTTTACAAGAAATTTCATTTGAAATTACATATTTTTAAAGCATGCATTAAAAAAACGTTAACCCTACATTTAACCTCAGGCTAAGCAAGTGTTTCCTTTAATTAAAGTTATTATACTAATGCAACCATCACATCAGAAACACCAAATTTTTTGTAACTTCATTAATTGCCTATTGATATGCCTCAGAAAACCATCATCCAAAAAGAACAATAAAGCAGTAAAGCAAAACCAGTCAACAACCACTGAAAGTAAACACCATCTGCGTCAAACACATACTTGCAACACTACAAATCTACCAGTGAAGGGTAAGTGATCCTCAAAAACATCCCCAACAGATGGGAAAACAAGATGAATAACCAGATATTGTGTCCAATGCTGCACCATGAGCAATACGAAGGTGTCTCAGTAACTAAGGGCACCTTGTTCCACCACCTTCGTCGATAAAATTTCTCCCTTTTCTCTAGTCTGAATCTACCCCCTCCTAGTTAAAAACCATCATCCCTTGTCCTATCACCGCAGGTACTACTGCTCAGGGCTTTGGAGAAGATTGCACAGCCCCTACATAGACTGAATTAACAGTGTGCAATACAGGCTGAACAATTTCAGAGCTCATGCAGCCACATCCTTGTAATGAAAGGTACGACAACCACCATCCTCAGAATAAACAGGAGAGTAGCCATACAATGACACGTGAACATGAAGGTCAGTGGTACAGCCTCTGTTGCAGCACTACTTTCACACAAAAATACAGCAAAACTTAATAGTGCCATAATTAGATTGCCAAAGTTGCTGTTCCTTCCTGAGCATAAAGTTTTCTGAAGAGTAATCTGATTTATACAAAACCACCAGAGACTAACTCTCTGTCCCACCTGCTCAACCCCATCTCAGCAACCACCTACAGCTCTGCCAGCAACCTAAAAGGCAGTGGTGGGGGAAAACAGCCCTCCTTCTTTCTGTTTTTAAATTTAGATGGTAATACAATCAACCTGAGATTATCAGTGGTGCTGTGTGGGAAGCACCTACTCCAGCTCCACTGCCAAAAACCCTGTGGAGATGTGCTCTTGCAAGCTGTGGAGTTTGAGCTGTGACCAAACTCCTGAGCACTAGAAGACATTGGCAGGAACAGCAGCCAAAAGAATTATTTCAAAATCCTTCAGTAGGAAATGATTCAAGATAGAGACATCAAACAAATTAAGTTTTAAGATGGCTGAAAATTTCCCTGTATAACAGAGTAATTTACTGTGCAGTGAGCTGACAGCTGAGACAGCTCTTCACCTACAGCTGAATATCCTAAGACAACTTTATGCAGATTGGCCTGTCCTGATATCAGATATCAGCATTCATTCCTCTCTTATGGATTGCTTTGAAACGTAAGATTCAGAAAGAACAAACCTACACTTTGATATATACTTTAAAAACAATGGACTTGGTCTCGAAGGTGGTCTCTTGTTTCAGCACTAAAAACATGCAGAGTAATTAAAAGCAAATGGTATTGAGCAAGAACCACCAGCAACTACACACAACAGGTCCATGACAACACAGTTTTCTAGGTCTGTGTGACCTTGCACTTTAAATAAAAAAAAAAAAAAACAAAAACAACAAACTTCTAAATTTGCCCATCTGGCTGCTTGTCATCAGGATTTATTCCTTCCTAAGAGCAAGGAGGGTGAATATTGCACAGGACACCAACTCAGTAGAGAATTCTTAGGTACTTAATAATCATCTAACACAACATGACCCACCTCCCACTATCCAAAGATCCTGGGGACACAGTCTGAGTGATTATTATAATTGCTTCAGGATTTAAACCATAAATGCAAACATACAGCTTTGAATTATGGTTCATTTTCCCCTCATTTCTAAGCAGTTAAGAGTTCAAAGTATAGTGTTCTTACAGATTTTTTTTCTTCCCTTTGAGTTACTAAAACCCACACAAAATCCTCAAAACAAATTCCACAGAGTTGCCTAATTTCTGCAAGTTGCCAGGATCAAAACCAGTGAAAAACCAAGCAAGGCCTTCAGATCTTCAGCGAAGGTTTTAATACTCGAGTCATTCTTTTTCATACCAAAATGAAGTGCAATGCTTAAAAACTACCTACAGCCCACTTGCTCTTACTCATACAACAAGAACACAAAACTGAATTTTGCCACACTCAAGACTAGGCAACACCACCTGCAAAATTTCAGTTCACTCTACAGAAACACCTAGTGAGGAGGAATTTCAGCAGAAACACCACCCCAACACACACACACACATTGACACAACACTGAAATGGTGTTCTTGCACTCAACAGAAGTATTAATACTGTTATATCCCCACAGACAGATTCATGGAGAGAGTATGGGGGGTACAAAAATAGTAGCTCATTCCCAGGTACCTGGGGCCAAGCTTAGCAGTGGCTTCCTTTCCTTTGCTTGGGCAGGAAAGAGGAGTGAGAGACACAGAGGAGTGAGAGACACAGAGGAGTGAGAGACTGGGTATTTTTTTCTGCAGCAAAGAGACAGAAGGTAAATTACAGTAACACTTAGGTAGAAAATGCCAGAGCTAAGAGTCATAAGGTGGCACAAAAGAAATGCTACAAGCAACTGCGGTACTGACTTTGCTCTACAGTCCCTGTGGAGATGACATCTGGCTAATGAATTAATGTAAGAATGGAAACCCGACACTAAAACATTTGTCTTTTCATTAACCCACAGAGCAGCACTGGTACTAAATATTCAAACTGTATTTCAGCACTAACAAGAGCCAGCACAGAGCGAAGCTCCTTCACTTCACTGATCAAAAATAAAAGCTCCAATTTTCTCTAAAACCCCTCACCTGATAAATATGGACTGCCTTGTTGTCAAATATATGTATATAGACATATGGACTTTGTGTCCAGGGAAGGGAACGGAGCTGGGAAGGGTCTGGAGCAGCAGGAATGGCTGAGGGAGCTGGGGGGGCTCATCCTGGAGAAAAGGAGGCTCAGGGGGGACCTTCTGGTTCTCCAACTCCCTGACAGGAGGGGGAAGCCGGAGGGGTGTCAGGCTCTTCTCCTAGGAAACAAGGAACAGGAGGAGAGGGAACAGCCTCGAGCTGTGCCAGGGGAGTTTTAGGCTGGATATTGGGAAAATTCCTGCATGGAAAGGGTTGTCCAGCCCTGGCACAGCTGCCCAGGGCAGTGCTGGAGTCCCCATCCCTGGAGGGATTGAAAAGCCATGTGGATGTGGCACTTGGGGATGTGGGTTAGTGGTGGCCTTGGCAGTGCTGGGGAACAGTGGACTTGATGGCCTTGGAGGGTTTTTCCAACCTAAACAATTTCACGATTTTAGGCAAATATCTGGGAGTAATATGGCAATTTGGGACTAAGTTAAAAATGCATTTAAATCATTCCCCTTCGACATAATACATTTAATTGTAACAAAGTGTCAGTGGGAGGATCCAGGAAAACACAATCTTTCAGAAAAGCAAATGAAAAACCCCACACATTTTCCAACCTAAACCCCTCCGGGATTCTATGACATGAAACACCAGTTTCAATCCACGGATCTTTTAACACCATGATCAAAATGACCTGGGTGAGTTTGTTCTTGTAATTATGTATTTAAACTGGCACTACCTGAACTAAGCTATCCTGTTTTGGGAAAGCAGTACATATTTACATATTTACCAGTTCTACAGTTTTCCAAGGAATGAGCAAAAGGTACCACCTGGTGTGGGGATTCAAGCAGGCTGTGAGCACAGGGTGGGGGAAACACTGAGGATTTAAATCAAAATATTCTGAACCACACTGGCTTGACTGGCCCTCTTAGATCCAAGCAAATATGTGAGGTGCATAGTTGCTTCCCACACACTTCAGGAAAAAATTCCAGGCTTCGCAGGAGCTCCTGCCTTGTCCTGTGATCTGATGGACAGCATTTTCAAAGTACTTCATAAAAGAAACAAATTATTTTATTTGCCTTTTTTTATGTAGAGGGTCTAAGCCCACAGACTTCAGCAAAACTAAAATTAATAATAGTGAAATTTGCTCCCTTGACAGCACAGACTTCTTTAAAGAAAATGGTTTTATCTTGTTTAAAGGTATAAAATTAGGAGAGGTTTCACAGTGGGAGTGATTACTGTCTGTAACATCCCAACACCAAGCAGGAAGAGTATTTTGCACACCAACTGTTACTACAAACCCACCTATATACAGGCAGGTTCTGTGTGACTCCAGCTACCACCCATCAGTGGTGGAAGTAAAGAGTAACCAAGGATAACCGTTAATTTGTTGGGATTTAATCACTTTGTAGTTGCTGATCAGAGTACAAGGAGCTTCTTCATCAGGGAGTGAGTTTTCTGTAAGAAACATCTCCTCGGTGGAGGTGGGAAAGAATAGTAAATCGAGCAGTCTGCCAGTCAAAAAAATTCCATCGTTTTCATTGACTGCAGACTTTCATTTCTGGCTTCAAACTACCAGACAGCCGGATTCTGCGGTCAGCTATTATGGCACATACTGTAAAAAGCATTACTTCCAAAGAGAAGAGGGGGGAAAAAAAAAAACCAAAAGGAAAAAAAAACAAACTAGTGGCATTATAAAGAGGATTATTTTAGAGTGGTTGAATTCAGTTGCCTTACTATAAATTTATTATCCATCAGTTCCATAGACTTCAACAAAACCACAATTACTAGAAGGCAGTGAAAGTTGCTTCCTGACAGCAGTCAACTTTGAAGAACATGGTCTTATCCCCTTTTATTTTAACAGTATCACCATACAAGAGGTTTCAAAGTGGCAGTGACTTCTGTTAAAGTGTCTCAACATGGCAAGAGGAAACATTCTGCATACAAACTGGAATTACAAACATACCCATACCAGGACACCTGCCCTTGATATGGTAAGAAAAAGACCCAAACCAAAGCAGACAATCACCCCCTCTAAAAAAGGAGGCAGAAAAAACCCCAAAGGAGCAGCTTTCCTGACCATTTTTCCTCACTGTAAGGCCTTTTTTCTTTGCCATTGAATACAAAACAGAAGAACCAGCCCATTTAGTAAATTCATACTGTGGGAATGCTGATTTTAATGAACTAGTTGGAGGAAAGACATCAAAGAACATAAGGCTGCATATGATTTATTGTACCACTTTAAAAATGTACCACGTTAAGGCAACATAAAAGCTGCTCATTTTTATGTCTTTCCACTAAAGGCCCATGCACACTATTCTCGAACCAGCAACTCATTAATAACTCCAGGGAAGGAACAAAGCTGAACAGTAAATATTAAGCACATGATTTTCAGCAAGTTCTGCTTTAGTTAACTTTTAAGTTTTCCATCAGAAAATAATTGTAACTAATACCACTGCTAAGGAGGAGGTTGCATTCTTGGTAGCAACTCGCAGGAGAGCCAGACAAACACAAGGTCTGCCTAGACTGAGAGCTAAGGTTCCAAAGTAAACTTCACAGCTCTTCACCGTAACAATAACTAAAAAAGTCATCCAGAAAAGCTGTATTTTGTTTTTCCAATATCCAAACATTATTCAGATTGATAAGACAGCCACTTGAAATGTAGAAGTGGCAGATTTAAGAGGTTTTATACAATTTTAATTCAGCTCCCAGGAGTCCATTCTGTGCAACAAATAAGGACCCGTGAAAGAAAAAAAAAAAAAGAGAACATGCAGGAGTGTGAAATTGGAGCACAAAGTACTTCCAAATGGCTGAAACCAGAAATTTCTCAGCAGAAACTTCTGTGTGACGATATCGCAATAAACCTTTTACAGCAAAAAGCATGAGGCAACCTAAAGCTAAACTGCTGGTAACTTTCCCTTTTACTATCACTTATGTATATACCACTTATCTCCTACCACTCCTAGACTGTGAAAGGCCCCAGTGGCCTCCCTTACCTGCAAATAGCTGAGACTGGCTCTGGCTGTTACTATCACTCACGGCAGGGGAGTCACAGGGATTCACTCTCAGCTCATTTCTGATTACTGACAGCTGATTCAGAATCAGGGTTCATGAATACACAGACCAGAATTAGTTACACATAATATTTCCTCTTAATACTTGCCTAATTATTAAGAAAATCAACATTATGAGAGGAAGAACAGCCCAGAAAAGCAGAATGTTACACTCCTAGCAGCCAGCTCTGCTTTGACCACATGCTTTCCCATTCATTTTTGGATGGCACAGCAGTTTTAAGCAATCCCACCTTTTAGCCCAACAGTCTGCTGTGCCTCCCAAAAAAATCAATCCCTCACTGTGCCAGAATTGCTTTATGGTGCCAAGCTATGAATCACTCTAGAGAATTAACCTGGCTGAAAAAATAAACACTTTTTTTTGGCTGTGTTTTTTTCAGACAGATTAGTTTCTGATTAAGCCCACAAGAGAACCAGATAAACACTGGAGGAGATAGTGAAAGGGCAGGAGCATCTCGCATCAGTGTTGCTGACAGAGACACAGTGACTTCGCAGTCAGCAGCACTGGTATTTGGCAAACTTTACTCCTCATAGAAAACTACCTTGTGTTCTTCACAGAAACAGATCAAAAAGTTAACAGGACTGAAAAAATAAACCCAGCAAAGAAGGTACGGCTGAGGAACTGAGCAACGCTAAAGAACTCTATGTGGAATCACAAAAAGAGAGATTTAGATATGCAGTCAGGTAGGGATGGGTAGAGAAACCAAAGGAGAGAACCAGGAAGATGAGAAATGGATGAATAGAGGAACAACACAACCAAACTGAAAGGGGAAAGAGAGAAAAGCAAAAAAAAAGGACAAAGAAGAGAGTACAAAAGTGCCAAGACAAGCAAAGCAAAACAAAAAAGCAGACAGACAGCAGAGCACAGAGAGCGGTGCCATTATAAGATACAGTATCATGTCTTTGTCTTTCTCAGAACAGAAGAACAGTAATTCCCCACGTCTCAAACCGAGCCCTAGGCTTCTGATTTCAAAGATTAAAAGACTATAGTTCCTCAAAAGATCCAGCTCAGTTTGGCACCTGGAACCAGCAGTACCTGGACTAACTTGGAACAGCTCCTGTAAAGCAATGCACTAGTCACACGTCCCTCCCTAGAGAAAGCAAGCATGGAAAAGTGTTAAAAACCCTACAAACTTCACTGACACTGATACAGAATCGCCTTAGATGTCTCCCTTGCAGATACTGGTTCCTTGCTATGGCCCAGGTTTCCTGACCACATGGTGGATGTGTCAGGCACCTGCTGCTGAAAGAAGGAAATCTACCCCAGCCCCACCCCAGCAACTTCCCCACGTTGCTGGTTTTTCCTTGGATATTTTGGCTTTGGTTGATTGATTTTCCTACTAACATGCATTTTCCTACTGCCTTCTCTTCCCATGTATTTCTCTCCCTCTTTCTCTGTGGTACTGCTGTATGTAATACAGAATTATGTCCAAAGCAGCATCCTGAAAAGACAACCCTCTTCTCCCTAGGGATCATATTAGTCCCATCTTTGCAAAAACCTGAGGATCCTTTACTCTGGCGTATCACCAATTACCTCCACAAAAACAACCCACAACACTTACATGGCTCCCAATAACACTTGCAAACAGTCACTAATTTTGCAATGGAAAAATTTAATTTAAAAAAAAGAGGAAAACTTTAAAGCTCCGTCCCGTTCAACGGACTCCTTTCCACAAGTCACAAACCAGCATCTTGCTCCTGACAAAGGTATGACCTGCTCTCAGGCCTCATTAAAAACAGAGTTAACTTGATAATTTGCAAGCTTCCAGTCTCAGAGATGAACATTGACCTCTATTGTTCTGTACCGGCAGGCAAGGTTATCTGACACAGACAATGGGTGAGGGTGCCAACATCGCCTAAAATCACTTGTCAAATGGTTCTCTCAGATAGATGTGCAGGTTAATGGGAAATATCTGCTTCCCTCCAATTATTAAGCTGCAGAAAAAGATGCCTCTGAAAATATTTCTCCTCCAGCTGCCAGGCAAGAGCACCATCTGGTGTTCAGCTAATTAAAGCTTTCAACCTGCGCTTGGATTATTTTTTTGCTGTTGTTGTTTGCTTGGTTTTTTTAATTATGTTTACTGCTTGGGCAGTTTTTTTTGTTTAGTTAGGTTTTTGCTTTATTGAGTTGGTTGGGGTTTTCTTCTTAGCAAATTTATTCTGCGCTGGATCTGATTCTGTGAATAGCAAAGCAAAGTATGAAAAACTCTTTAACTTCTACAGAGGAAGAAAAAGTGTAGAACCACTCAAAGAAATTGCTGGGGTTTTATATATAATTATTTCCCCCTAAAAAACCCCAAACAATTGAGTATTATATAACTTGGAATACTGTACATCTTGTTAGTCATGGGTAGGCTGCAAATAATTCTTGTGTCTTCAGGGATCTTAGAGGAAAAACAATTGTTCCCTCACACACTCCCAATTATACAACACCCTTCACGAGCTTTACAGCCCTCCACAGCACTGCACCTTCTTCCTAACTTCTGGCTATTCTCTCCAGGCAGAAGCCAAGACACTTCTTCCTCCTCACTCTTCACAAAAACAGCACCTAGAAAATGCCTCACAGTTATTTACCTTAACCCATTTTCCACTCCAGCTGTCTGAACTTTCACTTATTCACAGAAAAGAATCAGGGCACTGTTAAGTAATATCAGATTGTTCTTGTAAGAATGATAATCAACACAAAGGCCAAAGAATTTAGCAATGGAGTTGGGTTAACAGAAGCTACAAGGACTTCCATTCTCTGTTTCTGGAGGTGTGCTATGGATCCTCTCAAAAATACTAATTCTATTTATATCCACGCCACTTGCTGGAGAGAAAAGATGTTCAAAGCTTGAATTCTAGATACTTAGAAAATATCTGTATGAGCACACCATGCCAAACTTCTTTTTAAAATGCAAAAGAAGGTGGAAAAAAAGCCATACAGACTAAGAAACTCAACAGCTAACCTACAATTAAATCATGGAAGACGAAAAATTCACCTTAAGTTGAGAGGAAACATCAAGAGCTGGAATATTCAGCAAGTCCAGTCACCCCAGAGGCTATACTAAAGAAAAAGAAAGCTCTCTAAAACAACAAGGAAAAGAAAAAAATTTCCCCTCAACACTACAGACCCTATTTCAGATCTTTCCCAGGAGAATGAATAGCAATTACAGCCATCAGGAAGATGAAAGAAACACAGAAATGGAAAAGGTGGTGGAAAACACTTCCAAACTTAGGAACAATGGCCTATTTTACACAGGCATTTATTCCTATGCTACTTAAAACAGGAATAATTCACATAATATATAACTCATTATAACTATACAATAATTATAATATTTTAATATATTATATATATAAAAATATATAATAACAACAATAAGTAACTCATTTATTTTTGTACTTGTCACTTCTATAAATACATTACTTAAGTTTAGTTCTTCGGCTCCCTCTTACCTGTTTGTTGGAGTGGTGAAGCTAAAAGACAGCAGCTGATTCCAGAACGGGTCATTCTCGGAGATGGGCTCTGCTCCTGACAATTTCTTCAAGTACTCGTTTTCTGGAAGCTCACTGATGCTGCTGCTATTTGCTCCCATCTTCTTTATTTGGCAAACCTCTTTCTAAACGTTCATTTCTTTAAGGAAATAAAAAAGAAGAAGAGAGAAACATAAGTCTTTTGTACAAATAAGGAATATATGGATCCTAAATTAGACAGCACTAAAGCTTCAGTTCACTCCCTTGAAAAATCACTGAGATGTAGAAATGAGGTGCATAGGAAGACATTAGAAAGACTTTCTTTCAAAAACTTAGGACAATAACATCTTCATCCAAGGAAGTTATAAGTTTCTGTGCTATATATTTCAGTCATTATCTCAGCTGGATCTTAATAAATCACACTCAGCACAGCTTTATCAGTACCAAAGCTGCTACCAGTGAGGGAAACTGCAAAGAATTCACAGTTTTAACAGGGGTGACAGGTTGACAAGCAATTGAGAAATACATTTTCAAACTGAATTTACACAGGTAGAAAATGGCTGCTTCTGTAAAGATGAAGCGTGCCACATGACTGACACCTTGAAAGCTCCTGCCTTGCTAGAGAAAGCTCAGCTCTTGTTGTGCTATTATCCAGCAAGGAAATGTATTACTGACCATCTCTGTAATATAATGTGGTTGTTCCTAGGCAACTACTTCAAGAGGGAAAAGCTAAAAAATAAACACATCAGAAATACAATTTTTTGAAGGAACAGCACAGAAGTTGGCACTCCAAACCCTCTTTTCATTACTAGCTGTGTTGTACTTGATCTGCGCAAAGAATGAGGTTTCAGTTCTTCATGCTGCTTATCACTGCTTCTCATCTTTATAAACAACTTAATTAAAGAAAAAAATCCCACCACAATGCTATCAACTATGTGCCAGGGATGATTCCAAGCATCTTACATCTTTCCAGGATATCAGATTCAATAATCTTCCATCCTTTGGGAAGAAATAACTGTGACTGATAGCTTTAAGAGTTTATATGAAAAAAAAAAAGGATCCCCACCAAGATAAAAGTGCTGGGCAACATATTACTGTGCAAGCCAAACACTCACTCCTGAGCTGGCATAAGACACAAGAACAGGGACAGCTACCTTAGAAGATTCAAGCTACTACCCAGCAGCAACTCTTCCCTTGACAAAGATACAGAATATGTTTCATGAATCACTCCAGTATTAATTCTCTCAGAACTCACCAACTTTGCAGCAGCAATTACTTCCAGAAAAGACAATTCCAGCAGAAGTTACTATTAATAAAGAACAGTATAAATATGAGGAAAGCTTACTAAGAACAAACACAGACATGCAAGGAAAAGCTGCAATGTCTGCAGCCATCATGGAGGTCTCTGAAGAACTCACCTCTGAGATTCAGAGCAAATGTACAGTACCCAAATATTTCAGAAACAACAAAATGCCAGTACAGAGAGTAGAATATAAGATATATTAAGCAATAAAAGGTGAAATACTACAAGAATGAGGACATTGTTTATTGTTTTCTAAATTTTATTTGTAGTGCACTCTATTGGCTGGAAATACACCACTCCACACTCCTTCCCTCCATTCTAGCACTGTCCCTATCAGCTGCTCTAGAAGACAGGATATTGAAGGATGACACCTTCACAACAACTCAGTATCTCTTCTCCTTTAACAACCCCACCACCGTAACTCTGCCTAAATGCACCCAGGGAACTCTTGTTTTTATGGGACTGTTGGGTTTCCACCACCTCCCTTTAGACCTGACCAAATGGGAGAGGCAATAACCTCTCCCTTACATACACCTCCTTCAGCAAAAAGCTCTGAAGACACTGTCTACAGCACTTGAAAAAGCTGTTTTTGTCACAGGGGATACCTGCAGGAGGAGAAATTTAAAGTAGCCTAGGAGTGAAAATGAGACTTTGTGCCAGGGAATTCTGTGAAAAAGCATTAAAAGACTATAAAATGTAATTAGTCTAAGAGGATTTCCAGAACTTTGGTTGAATGCTTACTCAAAGACCAGAACGAGTGCATCTTAACCCGAACACAAGTTTTGCTGCCTCAAAAAAAAAATCTCCAGAATCAGTGTACTCTACCTTTGAAACAATGCCAATGAATACTAAAGCTATAAAGTAGAAGAGAAACCAATTTGTGTAATATCTGAGAATACTGGATCATCACTTGGTAGAAGAATCGGGGTTGAGCTTGCAAATGGGCATCTCAGTTCTGCATCCCCTCATTTCACAGAATCATAGGATGGTTTGGGTTGGAGGGGACATTAAAGCTCATCTTGTTCCACGCCCTGACATGGGTAGCAACACCTTCCACTATCCCAGGTTGCTCCAAGCCTTGTCCAACCTGAACACATTTCCAACAACTTCAACTACTGCAGAAGCCAACAGTGAGGCTGTTGGCCCTGGACCTATATTTTGATTCAGGTCCATTCCCTGCACCTTTGAATGACTTAGAGGCCCTACATTTAAACTGTTACTTCTTGGAGAAAAGACAAGTCTAGTCTGTGTCTGCTTCACATTCCCACTGTCTGCTCATGTTTTCCAGTTCTCTTGCTCCAAGAGGAACACCTAAGGGAGAAGAGAACCAAGAGACAGCTGGAGCCCTGCCTTCAAATCCCTCCGCCTCAACCTGGAACTCTTGAGTTCCCAATGCCAGAGCACTGACAGTGTCCAAAATCCTTAGCTTGTTCTCCTAAGATGAGTAACCATATTCTTTGTTTCCCCAGCTATTCTCACCGCTTGCTGCAGCTCCCAGAAAGCCCCCCATTTAACCCACTTTCCCAGAAATACGAGAGCAATGGGAACAGGCTGCGAGCTAATTCTTGAAAAAGAGTCTGCATACTTTCCAGATTTCCAACAGTATCCCAGCAGGTTAAATTCCATTAACGCAAATCCAAAACAAACAGTGCTTTAACTGCACGTCTTAGAAAAATATTTGTCGTGGGGTTTTTTTTTCAGAGTCAGTGTCAAATCGCGGTGCCCAAGAACGTGCCCAGTTACGTGGCCACAGCCACGCTCCTGAGCAACACCACGAGCTGCTGGCTGGAATTCCTCCTGAGCTCCCCGGCCCCTGTGCCCAGCTGGCTCCTCCCAAACTGCAGAGAACGTGTTTGACTCTGCAATCCTGCCCCAAAGTGACAGAAAAATAAGGCACTGGCTGACTATTTTATCCTCTAAATGAAATAAATACCAAGCCATTGAGATCTGTCAAAAGAACACGATTGATAGCTTGAGCTCCAGATAGTAGTTTGTAGATAAGTGGACTTGGCAAGCTTTGCCTTCCACTCATTTGGGAGCCAACAAATCTTGGAGCAATCAAACATGCGGCTTTTTCTCTCTTTGTCATATCCCAGGAGGTTTTTTTCCCCTCTTCCAAGAACATTGTATTCACTATACTCCTCTGAAGTTCTACTGATACTTAGTGTAGATGACCACACTTACAAACAACATACAACAGGTGTAACGGAGTGGACTCCTTCCTAACTCCTTCCACCAGGACTTTGTTTTACCTCAAAGCTTGCTGAGGTGCTCTGCAAGGATTTTTTCATGCAGCCTGAGCACCTTCAGCTCCTACAACTTGAACAGCCACAGGCCCTGCTTTAAATCAGCAAGACATTTCTGAGGAACTCCAGCCATCAGGTGACCCAAGAAACAAGTGCCTCCTTCAGAGTTCATGAATATTCTACAGCAAAAATGTCAAAAAAAATAATTACAATTAGAACAAACATCAACATTTTCATTTCCAGGCATTTTAACAACAGTAACAGATTAATCCCAACGCTTTAACTGATCTGCTTACATGCTAGCCATGATCTCAAATACATTTCCAAAACAGATGTCACTACGCAATATTAAATTAAATGCCAGTCACCACCTTACATCATTTTCAAACATGCTATTAAATGTTTGTTTTAGAAACAGCTGCCTTTGGCTGAAAAGACCATACAAATATAACACATAGCCACTTAAATGTGGACATGCTCTTGACTAAGAGGCGCTATTGCTGTGCCTGTAGGATGGTTAAGGCAGTAGAGGTTCAACTGCCTTATACAGTCTTTATACAACATAAAAGGTTGGTCAGTATTTGGAACACAATTACAATAGCATGTTTTAAACAGTATTTAAAATTTATTTATCCATGATTTTTCCTACTTAGACTTGACTTTCATAACAGCCCCTGCTGCATAGAAGGGCTGCTCCAGGGGATTCCAAAGTCACTGCAAAAAACAAGGTTAAACAGCTTCTGCTTCCTCACATGTTGAAGGGCAACAGCCCCAAGAAACACCAAGTCACAGCAAACCCTCTTTCACTCCAGAAAAGTCAGTCCTTACTCCACCAGTTACCAATGAAATCTAATTTTTTCCTTGAAATACACTAAATAAACGCATAGTTTATTAAAATTTTAAAAAGTTAAATCTCCTCTTGAAAAGCAAATGTAATTATTTGCTTAAAAAAAAGGGGGGAGGGGGAAAAGGAAAAGAAAAGAAATACAGACACAACTTATTAGCAACTCATTTAGTTTAACTCAGTGTTATTACACCCCCAAAGAATCACAGCCTGGTCTGCAAGTGTCATGCTCTATTATACACAACATCTGTTTAGTCCCAGAACTTGGCTCCACGATGCAGCAGCAGATGCTCCAGAGCAACACAAGGGAGTTTGTTTTGCACATCAGGACTCATTCCAACCTCAAATTGCTAAGGGCAGATATAAATCCCGAGTTTACTGTTTCTTCTAAAAGATTTTAGTATTAATTATTAACAGTGTTTACAAGAATATATTTTTTCCTCTGAAAGTTAAAAGCAATTCAGCAACAGATACCTGCTGTGTCTGTGCTCATAAGTGTAACTGAAGGCACAGATGTGTACTAGTGAACTTGGGAAAAAGCTTGTCATGCCCTCTAAACTTTCTATTTAAATAATTTTAGACAAGAAATTACAGTTCCTTTCAGGATTAATCTTCTGCTGGTCTCACAACCTAACTGCCAATGTTGACATTTTGCTAGTGTGTCCACTACAGCCAGCTGTCCTTCCAAAACTATCCTTGCCACGAATGTCTGGCTGCGTTTGCAGACAACATGAATAATACAGATGATACATATTGTTGTGGGGTTTTTCCTAACATAAAACTTCCCACAGAGTTATGGGACTACTGCATTACATATATCTATGATTCTCCATGCAGCAGAAGATACAGAAGTTATATTATTCAGCCCCAATATTCGAATATTACCGTCACACAGCATATTTGAATTCTGACTACTCATCCATACTACAGTAATCTTTCACTGGAACACAGACTGGTTTGGCTGGGAAGGGACCTTAAAGCTCATCTCATTCCACCCTCTGCTACGGGCAGGGACACCTCCCACTAGCCCAGGTTGCTCCAAGCCCCATCCAACCCGGACTTCAACACTTCCAGGGATCCAGGGGCAGCCACAGCTTCTCTGAGCAACCTGGGCCAGGGCCTCCCCACCCTCACAGGGAAGGATATTTATACCCAAGGATCAAATGCTTTATGGACCAAGTATTATACACAACTTGCCAACAGTGCATCCACAGATAAAGAACAGTCGGAAAAACCCAAAGTTACACCTTGTAGATGTATATTTCTGTGTAGGATCAGAGTGAATTGTCTAAAGCTGCACAGTCTGGAAGTCTCTTTTTATTTGTTTAATGCGTTTCAACCTGCTTTACTAGAGCAGGGAAAACTGCACTAAGTGAGAAGCCCTGCTTATTTTGCCATATTTATGAAGATTCAACTTTCTGCTCCCAACAAACCAGCTTTTGCAACTCACTAACCTACTTCTGTCACAGTCTAATGTTCTCCTAGCTTACTTCCTAATACAGGATTTTATTCCTATTAAAACATCCCTGTTTTCCCTGCAATACACAAAATATCCCAAAACATCTCTAGGACCTCTAAAAGGCAGGTAGGGAGGTAGTAAAACCAAAGACAGGAGATCAAATTAAGTCCCAGCTGATCTGGGCAGGATCTTGCATGTACTGCTTTAATACTCACCCCTCAGCTTCACTAAACCTGTCCCACATTTCATCACATCCCAACGACTGCAAAATCATCATGACCTAAGAGATCTTATTTCTTTCCATCAGTAAACAGCCACAGAGCACTCCAGGGCCCAAAAAAACGTATCAAATAAAACAATATGCATAAAGAAACAATGTCACCTGGTCCTCCACAGTACCATAGGAACAGAATCTTTGTATGGATTAACTGCTGACAGAATACCTACAGGCTCTAGACAGAGCAATTTTCCTAGAGAAACTGGGATTGGGTACCACACCCACCCAAAGGAACCAGAACAGGGCTCACAGATCTTAACTGCTATGACAGGACAAGGGGGAGTGGCTTCCCAGTGCCTGGCAATCATCAAATGCAATCAAACCACTGTTAGGAATTCACCTTTTCTGACACCCCAGTCGCTTACAACCAAACTATCTGGGAGATTTCAGAATGGAATAAATGTGTTCTTCATGACCAATTAAAAAAGTTTCCTACTGTTTTTAAGTTAATGACTGACGCAGGAAAGACTGCTTGTGCTCACTTTACTTTTCACTGACGTGTAATTTTCCTCCCCTTTTCTACAGCATATTTGGCAACAGTTCCTTTCTCCAATTCCCGTTATCCACCCCCTTCACTTTTTCACAGTGCAATTGTTGAGACACATACAAGCACCCCAAAAAATCCCCTAAAACCATCAAAAAAAGAAAAAAAGAAAAAAAAAAGGTTTTCTGAGAAGTAGCAGACAGGTAAGATGCTTTTGTGAAAAATACAACATGACCATGATGGGTCTATCTTTGCAACTTGGGGGACAAACCAACACCATCTTTCTTGGCTCTCTAGATAATTCTCCATTTCTCCTCTACCCAGAATTTTTCACACACTACCAAGTTTGACAGCCACTGCCTGGGGTTGTGAAGGTCTGTACCTACAACACTTCAACTTACCTTTGCAGCAGCACAGCACACTAACCATTCACCAGGTACCAAAGCACCTTCCCTGAAAGCTCAACACCTTAGGACAGAAGCACTTTTGGACAGCAGTAAGAAATGCCAAAGAATTACTAAGTGGTCCCCATAACCCTTAAGTACAAGGAAAATAAAAAACCTCCATCTTCAGGTCTTTAGGCAGCTCCCAACATAAATTATCTGACTTGTCCACTGTTTATTCTGCTGGATGAACAACCACAGCATCCCTTTCGGTCCTCCTGGACCATTCTAGTGCCTTCCTCTTCCGCAGCAAGAGCCTGAATAAAGCAGCACTGCAGTGACAGTAGTGTGGTCCTTCTGGCTTCCACTGAAGCCTAAAGAGTCCTGCATGGAGCAGAAGTGATTTGTCTTGATAGATTTACTGCAGGCAGAGAAGGCCCCTCACAGGGGGGGCACGCAGCTGAAAAAACGAGTGACAGTGATGTGTTTTCTGCTCCAGTTCCTTTTCCACGGCATTTTCGTGGGAGTCAGTCATCAATAAAAGCCTAATTCTGAAGAGCACAATCTGCTTCCTTCACATCCCACCTACGGGACACTTGCTCTGCTCACAAACGAAGAAGGGATTTTTCAAGACCTTCACGGTGAGGCAGAGTATTTCAAGCAGAAGGAATCGGATGTGAGCGAGCCCGGATGTTGTGGTGGTTGCCCAAACTGCTCCACAAGAGATGCTATAAATCACCTCTGTCTTTGACAGCTCACCCTACACAGTTTGTCATGTTGTAATGAAGTGTTCTGAAAGGAGGTGACAGAAAAATGAAAACCTGAATTCTGTACACGAGACTGAGATGTACAGCTGGTCTACTTTCTCAGTGCCATCACAGAAACTTTACACATTTTCATTCAGTCTTTATAGTAACATACAATCACTAACCACCAGGTTACTGGTGATCCAAACGACTAAGGTTTGATCATCAAATCTACTAATTTTGATAAGGAGATGCCCATTTAATAATCTCAAGAAAGCTTACTTCAAATGAACTACTAGTCACCTTCACTGGTTACCTTCACTGGTCACCTTTAAAGCCTCGTCCTGAACTGGAACTACTGACTCATAGGCAAAAAAACCCACCCAGTCTTGCTCAAATCACTTCTCTCTGAAGTTATACAAGATCCAAAGAAGCCTGACACAGAAATATCATTCCAATCTTTTGCCTCATAACAAAAATGTGTGATACACACCACTCTAAAACACATGAAAATGTTACGTGGTGGCACTGAACAACAATAAAGCAAATGTATGCTTGTGACAAACAATAATCCTGTTTTGAAGACCTAAACCCCCAAATTATAGTGTTTCCACCCACCAAGTATTGGCCTTTCCATTGGCACACAATCATTAGGTGACACAACTAATTCATGTTAAGCTTTTTGTCCTCTCTCCCCTCAGTCACCATGTTTTGTCAGGGGCAGGACAGGAGGTACATGAAGGAGCTTTTTTGAATCCCACAAACACCTTTCTGTTAAGAAGTTCAGAGAGCTGCCATTTAACTTTTACAAGTAATTAAGCATTTATAGCATCTAGGAACTTCTTTGTCCAATTCCCACACATGCAAAAGAACCTATCTCTAGTTCATGGACACAAAAATGCACAAGATCTGTTAGGGATTCCTCAATTTTGTTCATGTTTAATGCTAGCAGTTACACGCCCACACTAAAACATGATACTTGTGGCCAAATATAAAAGCCCCTAAACTTTATCAGGAGCTAACAAAATTTAGAGCTACAAAAACTGTAAAGATCATTTTTCTGACGTAATTCCTACATAACATTTCATGAAATAATTACTGCATCAACCTGAAAAATCTGAGAGTAGAATGACAGCATCAGTTTTAGAAAAGTATCCTATGACAGAGGGGGTGGAGGGGTGGTGTGGCGGCAATTATAAAAAAAAGTTACCTCTATCCTTATTCAGACATTCCTACACACCAAGGAAAGGTCAGCACTCAAACACAGCCAGTGTTTTCTGGAGTACATGCAGAAGTAATTTCTTTAATCCAATTAGTAAGCACAGTTAGAAGGGAGGGAGTCTGGGCCAAGCACACCTCACAATTTCTGTGTAAAAGGCTCAACTTTCTGCATCTGCTACAAAACTGTTACAGGTAAATAACACACTTTTCAAAAGTTTCAAGGAAGGAAAATTAAAATACTATCTCTGCTCTTTGCAGTGGGCAGGTATTTCTGCAAATTTGGTGTCTGCCCTCACCGGTGAGTCTCCTCCTGCCTGCAGGACAGCTGTGCTGGAGCTACAAAACAAGACCAAAAAATTGAACTTTTAACAGGAGTATCAAAGAGATATGGAACTTTTTTTTAAAAAAAGACTAATCAAGAACAGGCATAAAGAGACCTGACCTGGCACAACAATACACAGCACATCAGTACCAGTGTTGCTGGTTTTATCTTCGACCAGTGGCCAAAAAGAGACTTCTAACACCACAAATACAGCAATGGTCTTCAAAAACACAAGGTTACACCAATTCCCTGACAACCTATAATGGATTGCAGTGTTGGAAATTTTGTTCAATATGAGACTGTTTTCTTGAATCTGTCCCTATTTGTCTGTTTGTTTGTTTTAATACTCAGTACACATACCTAAAAATCATTTTATAGTAATCTATTCAGTTTCCACCACAATTAAAATAGGCAGCTGGGCTGGATATGACACAAGTCATGAAAAACCCAGTATGATTTAATAAACTATGTAGCTTCTTTATGTAAGGAATGTTAAAATTATTGTTACACACAAAGATTTCCTCCCAGGCATAAATAAAACCTGTCTAATGGCCAAAGTAATGTTTCAAAAAGATAATTCAACCACTTTTAAAGCTTCAAACAGGTCTTCTGACGTTCATTAGAAAGTCTACATTTGTTTCAATATTGGTATATGTTTCTGTATTTCGAGGGTTATACAATTATTTTGGCATCTGTACTCTTCCTGAATTGGAAATTATGCATATTTTTACAACAGGGCTGTTTGTCTCTGCTTTAAAAGTTTCTCACAGCTAGAAATCTATCCACAGCTTAAAAAAGCATGTCGTGCAGAAGAACAAATCTCTTTTGTCTGTGTAATAATTTTATATTATATTACACATCATGACTTATATCACCTATCTCCAGGATCTACTGCAAATGAAATTATACTTGCCAGAGTGTGGGATTACTACAAGGCGCAAGAGGCTTCTCACTCTAGAGAACAAACTTTGAAGAAATACTGTTATAATCTTTAATCTTCCGCTCTGACATCAGCTCATCCGCCACCAAACAGGATTTCTTGCTTTTGGTAACTTTTGTCAGCCATCAGCACGTTAAGAACACCTCAACGGTGTAAAAAACAAAGCATGCTGAAAAGTGTCAGAGGGCAGGGTTAGATGGGAGAGTGGGAAGGAATTGCTGGATGTGAGGGTGGTGAGGCCCTGGCACAGATTGCCCAGAGAAGCTGTGACTGCCCCTGGATCCCTGAAGTGTCCAGGCTGGACAGGGCCTGCAGGAACCTGAGAGGTGTCCCTGCCCATGGCAGGGGTGGAATGAGATTATCCTTAAGGTGCCTACCCTCCCAAACCATTCTGAGATGCTGGGATTCTATGATCTTGGGATCTTCCTATTATTCTGATAAAAGCCCTGGAAGGAAGCACCAGAGCCACCTGAGTTTAGCAACAATTTGCTATAAATACTTTTCTGCTGAATTTAGCAGGAAATATCAGGGATTCGAGGCTGGGCCAGTAAAACACCAGCACAGGGCTGGACGGGGAGGATCTAACGGATGCTCCAGGCAGGTGAGAGTGCTGAGCTGTGTCCATCATTCCCTGGGCCGTCCACGGGCTTCTGCTGATACAGCAGCAACGTGGAAAGACAGCACAGCCCACAGAAAGAACAGCACGAGGCCTTCCCAAGCTCCTGGCAATCCTAGGAGCAAGGACAGTTTTTAAGCCACCCCAACTGGAGCAACTTCAATGGTTTTCAGCCGGGAATTGACACAACGTGGGGTTACACAACCCTGCGTTGGGAAACTGGGCCCAACCACCCGGGAGCCTCTTACCACTCCCCTGCGCTCCCAAAAGTGATCCGTGCAGGGAATATCAACAGCCTGGTTACTCCTGCAAATACCTCCAACGATTAGAGGTGCAGTCCAGCCCATTATCCCTCGGCACAGGCGAGGGGAGAAATCAGATTACGGCCCTGCAAACTCCCTACGCTCAGCACACAAGATTAAAAAGAATAAATTTATATAAAAAAAAAAAAAATCAAACAGTGCTTGGCATGAAGGCACAGGAGGTAATACAAAGCCAGGTAAGACACAAATTCTGTTTTAAAGTAAACTATGCCTCGCTTTCAACAAATATTGTCTTTCAGAAGCATGAAAACAAAGTGGCAGGAGAGAGCAGGAGGCGGAGTGAGCCCCAGCAGACCTGAGATGCTGCAGAGCACCAGAAAACCCTCTGATTCTCGGGAAGATGATGGAAAATACACCAATTTATCACCTCATCATGAATAATAAATGTCATTATGAGCACAAAACAAGAAACACGGGTGTGAATCTCTAGCATTCTGGTTCTGAGGGCACATTAAGGGGCACAGGGGCATCCTGGGGATCCTGAGGGATCCCTGGAGCCCTGTCAAGGGAGCACCTTTGGGCTGGATAAAGGGACACAGGCATATCCCGGGGACCCTGTGAGGAATCCCCTGGATCCCTAAGGAGCACAGGCACATCCTGGGGACCTGCGAGGGATCCCTGGATGCCTGTCAGGGAGCACCCGGGGTGTGGATAAAGCGACACCGGCACATCCTGGGGACCCCGTGAGAGATCCCTGAATCTCCCGTAAAGGATCCCTGGAGATGCCGCAGCCCGGCCGGGGACACGGCGGCGCTGAGTTACTCTCCGCAGCGCCGGTGCCCGAGTTACACAAGCGCATCCCTCCCTCTTGTCGCGACACGGGCCCGCCCCACGAGGGGACGGTGGCGTCGCGACAACGGGGGGGGGGGGGGGGAGGGAATCTCGGGGCCCCCTCTCGGAGCCGGCGGGCGCCGGCTCCACCCGCGGAGGCCGCGCTTACCGTCGGTGCCGGGTCCGTCCGGGCCCCTCGGCCGGTGCCGCTCCCGGTCCCCTCACGGCCCCTCTGGGTCCCCGCCCGCCTCCACGTCGCCGGCGCGGCCCCGCTGCGCGTGCGCGGAGCGCGCGCCGGGGGAGGGGGCGCCCGCGGGGCACGACGGGAGTTGTAGTGCGGGAGGGGCGGGCTAGGAAAGCCCGGAGCGGGAGCGGGACGGGAACCCGGAGCGTGAGGGGGGAGCTGAGACCCACCCTGCAGAGCTG